>CAOLHI010001296.1:0-404100 GCA_948474755.1 Ctenosaura bakeri
TCTCTAGCACACAAATTAAAATGTCTTCTGCAAGCTCCCTTGGGCCACTTTTCTACTCCAGGAGATAAGCCCAGTATTAGCTTGATGAATCAATGAAAAAGTACAGATATTTCCTAGAGTCACTGTGGATGGGACACTACCTCCTGATGTGATTTGGAATTGTCAGTCAGGCCACAACAAGGCATATCACCATGTCAAAAGGCAGTCAAGGGAGGGCAGATTGCTTCAGCCATCTATTATCATTCAATCATCCTTATGAAGTCTCTCACAAGTAAATGGTGTACTTAAAAGATGTACTCCATGGCCATTTCTGCACTAGACTGTTGTGGCACTATTATCCCACTTTCAACATCCTATGGAATCCTGGGTTTTGCTTTTTAGGGAGGTGAATAGTGCTATAACAGTCTAGTGCAGAAATGGCCCGTGTGTTCAATCCAGCTGATTCCTCAGTAAGTGTGCACAAGATAGACTTCACACTGCCTTTGTTGTTCCTTGGAAGGCTCAAATACAGTAAGGCCCTTTTTGCACAGGCCTTTGCTCGCGCGACAGCCCTGTGAGCCTCGCGGGAGTGGGAGCGTCGCTCCGCACGACGCACTCCCACTTCCGCTGGGCTCATGGGGCTGAAGCGGCGCGAGCGCGGGTTTTTTGATTTTCGCGTCCAAGCGAAAATCACCCCGCGCTCACGCAACGCTCCCAGCGCTCACCCGCACTTACCTTTCGTGTGGAGCCTCCGGGAGCCAGTCGGGTAGCGCTTCCTTCCCTCCGCCCCTGCGGAAGGAAGGAGCGGGGTGGGGAGCTAGCGTGACGGACGTGCCGCACGCGCGCGGGGGGGGTGACGCTGCCCGCTTCGCGCGTGCCGGGGGGAAATCCGGCGCGACGCCACCCGCCTCGAGCGGGGGGGATCCGGCATGACGCCGCCCGCTTCGTGCACGCGGGGGGGAATCCGGCACGAGGTCTCCCACTTCGCACCGGGGGGGGGAGGGCGGCTTGCGCGGCAAGCCTCCTTCAGTGCCGCTTCCCCGCTCGTTCCTTCGCCTGCCGAAGGAAGGAGGGGGAAGCGGCAGCCTCCTGGAGGAGCCTTCTTGCGCTTGCCGGCCTCCCCCGCTTGCGCTAGAAGCCTCAGTGCGAAAAGGGCCTTAGTATTTTATTGGGTAAAATTCTGATTTATAATTCCAGAAGAGGTTCAATTACATACAAACCTTAGTGGTCTAATTCTGCCTGATCATTACAGGAGTCCAAGACCCCTGCTTCCCCCAATTGAAGGGTTAACATACGCATACAAAGGAAATCCTGAATAAATCTCCCATAGATGACTTAGATATTAGAGATATTTAGCAAGTGTGTTCATCCTTATCTCTCCAGAATATTCAAAGACCTGAATGACGTCATCAGAAGAGCAGCAGGAAGTAAGGAAAGTAAGGAAAGGCTCAGGAAGAAAGCATAGAAGAAGAAAATGGTTATCTAGTAACGAAAGATCAACATCTATGAAGTCATAATTACTCATTTTGATTTTAAACTGGAGCCTAAAAGAAGAAGATTGGGCAGATGTAAACAGGACCTACAGAGAACATATACTCACATGTCCTGCTATTTTTCAAAACAGTTGGATGACGACATTCTAGAGGCATCCTACTTGCTGCAGCTGTTTCCTCTTTTCTGTAAGTGCGGTTACTCTTCATTTTATATAAGCACCTCCACTCAGGAAGAGAACACTTACAACATGACTGCAGACCCTTAGCTGCATACTTTGAATGTTTTCAGCTAAGATAGAAATAATACTATATTTCCTTTGGCTGTTCTATCTTACCATTGTATCTTTTAAAAAGCCATGTTTCTAGCTATCCTACTTATAACTTTTCTGTACAATATAGCTCTAATAAAAAAGCCAGAAGCCTGGCAAACCTTTGCAGGCTGAGCTTGACAACTCTTGCTTTTTCAATCAAATTCAATCCTTTTTAATCAAATGAATAGAGACAGGTAGTCTGTTCCACTATTGGATGCCCTTGTTATCAAAACACTTCTTCCAAAACTATGCTTTGGATCCTTCCCTCTGGAACAGCATAAAAGAGGCTGGCTCCACCTTCAACACAACAGACTTTCAGTTATTTGGAGATGGCTATCATATTGCCTCTCAGTCCTTTCTTTTGCAGACTAATTACACCCACCTTATCCAACTGTTGTTGCTGCTGCTGCTGTTCGCCTTCAAGTCATTTCCGACTTTTGGCAATCCTTAGGCGAACCTACCATGGTGTTTTCTTGACAAGATTTGCTCAGAGGGGATTTGCCTTCGCCCTCCTATGAGGCTCAGAGAGTGGATCTTGTTAAAGGTCATCCAGTAGGTTTCCATGACTGAGAAGGGATTCAAACCCTGATCTCCAGAGTCACAGCCCAATGTTCAAACCATTACACCATGCTGGCTCTCTTCATACTGGCACAAACATACTACACCACTCCTCTTTTGTGGCCCAAACTAATATAATTCAGGGGAGGAAGAAGGCTTTCCTCGGGTTCTGTTTTTGTTTTTTCACGTGAGGCTGCATTGTAGATAGCAACTTGTAAGTAGAGTAGCCAGGGACATACTTTTGCTTCAATACCACTCCAAGGGCAGGAGAAGCCCCACCCTGTAGTCTATTTCTTTTCTCAAAATTTTTTTCCTCTTCTAGTCATTTCCTGTTTTGTTTTTTAAAAAAGGCCTGTCATGTGCTTAAAATGGTCCAGGCCCCCTTCAAAAAAAAGAAAAAAATGCTGAAAATGTCCCTTACCTGCTAGAGGACACAGGGGGTAAAATGATCTATGCAGAGGATGCAGTGGGAAGTATAGTACTTTGAGAGTACAAATGTAGCTTCCCACTCGTCCACCCCCATTATCAATCAATCTATCAATCAATCTACCAATCAATCAATCACCCAGCCATCCTCATGGTCCACCCTGGCGCTTTGGTGAAACAAATCACAAAAGGAAACATATTTGATTGATTGATTCCATTGACTGACTGATTGATTGATTGATATTCCACCTTTCTCCCAACTAGGGCCCAAGACAATTTACAATATGACTCAAAATACAATTAAAACAAAGAATAATACAAAAGTTAAAAGAAACCAGCAACCACATTAGAAATATTCATTTAAAAGAGTTTTAAAAGGCCATTAAAATGATAAAACAGCCCCACTGAACACTTTCAGTTAAAAGAGTTTCTGCATCACACAAATAACACTCAAAATCCTGAGTGCACAAGGAAGGTCATTACCTGCCAGCACAAAAAGTGCAAGAAGGGGCCAATTCTAGCTTCTCACAGCAGGGAATCTCACAATCTGGGAGCAGTCAGCAAGATGGCTATTGTCTTTAGTTTAGCTACCTCAGCTTTCATTTTGTCTCATTGTTGTTAAACTCTTTTACCTGGTGGCACAACTCTTCCCAATGTCTGTGCAGCAGGTCTATGCGCTCACTGAGGACTGAGATGTCATCTGCACTGATGTAAGCAGACAGAGTCTCCTTTAACAAATTCAAGTGGGAAAGATCATCTGTCCATCCCTCAGCGGCATTCTCTAGCTCCTAGATTTGAAGGGTGGAAAAAACATTATGTAGCAAAGAAAACAATGGATAGACATGCTTTCATAATTTTGCACAACCTTATACATTTTGATTACATTCCAATCAGACATTTGCATTTGGGAAGATTCAACATCAGACTTTTTCCAGCAATCTTTTTTTTCCAGTGTAGACTCCTGTACACTCCAGAAACCTGTTCTGGGGAACTGGAGTTAGTTTACAGGTAGTTCAACTAGAAGGGCAGGAAGGGAACTTGCATCATGCTTGTGCTATATCAACACCACTGTCCATCCAAATTCTACCTGGGAGCTGCTTTAAAACAAAACTTAAGTGTTGCCTGATAATATAATGGATTGGGCATGAAGGGATAGAAAACATGTTCCTTTGCTATTTGTTTCTCTGACAAAAAAGGGGTTTCCCAACACTCAAGTAACTCCACTGGAAGGCTACTGCAAAATTCTTTGTACTTCATGCAGTATTCATCTATGCAGAAATATATGTGTTTTTTCTGTGTAGAAGTCTGCACAGAAAAGTATGGGTAATTCTGCACAGAAAGCATATTTTTGCAAAAGTAAATGACATTTACTTCTCCCAAGGAAAAGCACTTATATATCTATTCAGAAGGTATATTTCTGTACAGAAAATTTCTTCTCCAGAAGTACATTTCTATAAAAAAAAATGTTTTCTGCACAGAAAAAGCATGCATATTTCTGCACAGAAAATGTGTTTCTGTTTAGGAAAAAAATTCTCTACAGACAAATGCAAATACTAAAGATGGTGGTGCACACACTGGTAACCTCAAGGCTGGACTTCTGAAATGTGCTGTATATTGGGCTACCTCTGTACCAGGTTCAGAAACTTCAATTAGTGCAACACATGGCAACCAGACTGGTTACTGGTACATCTAGGAGTGATTATATTACACCTATGTTAAAATCACTCATTGGCTCCCAATTAGTTTCCAGGCAAGGTACAAAGTGTTAGTTGTTACCTTTAAAGTCCTGCATGGTTTGGGTCCCACTACCTAAGGAATTGTCTCCTCTGATATAATCTGCCCCATACACTTAAGTCTTCTGGTGGGCATCAGTTAGCCAAGACCAGGCTGGCAAATGTTAACCAGAGGAATTTTTCAACAGCCACCCCAGACTGTGGAATGACCTGCCAAAAGACATCCAACAGCTGGATATGCTGTCTGCCTTCAAAACAGCATTAAAAACCACTTTCTATCAGCAGGCCTATGCAGCTGTTTTTAAATTGCAAGTTTTTACATTATGAATAAGTATATAGATATACAGTTATGCTTTTTACACAGACGTTATGCTCTTTTAACTGATTATGTATTTTAACTGCTGCTTGTGTTTTCAGTTGTGTTATGTGTTTATTTGTTGCTGTATTTTAATCTGTTGTTCCCTGCCTTGATCCGTAGGAAGATGTAGGTAAGAAGAAACAAACAAATCCTGAAGCATTCAGAGATGGGAACTGCATAGAATCTTTGTGTTTTTATCCAGTCAGGAGATTATTGCAGGAATTATGTGTTTTTGCCCATGGGGATGAAGAACATGAAGATGCAAAGTGGAATGCAAAATGAACTCTTGCAACCTGGTAAATGTTACAATATAGAAAAAGATATGATATACAGTTCCAGTTACTTGGGCAAACTTTCAAGTGCCAGTGTAAGCCTTTAAAATCAATCTTCAATGACTGTTGATTGCCAAGAATCCAGTCTGGTCACGGACAAGGCCCTTTTGTATTTGAGAATATTTAGCACTGCCAAGTACCTTGCAGGCTGCATATTTGCCTTAGACTGCAAGCCAAGGTATACTGGCAAGCAGGCTTCTAGGCTGGGCAACAGAGTTGTGAAAATTTAGATCTAAAGAATCTTTGGGAAAATTAATGGACAAATAAATGGATGGGTAACAGCATGAACAAACACAAAAGGGGAGGGTCTCAACCACAGACACAAAGTAGGAAAAAAACATCATTAGAACTACCTGAACTAGTAGCACAACCAATAATATATGTTATGGAATGCAGTTGCCCAATATATTGAAGCTATAATCTGTACAAATAACAAATGATAAAGAAAACAAAAGCACAAGAGAGTCCACTACTTCAAGTCCTCTCCAAACATGTTTGCATGTCAGCAGGTTCCAAGTATGAAACAAAATAGTGAGATCAGATTGCCCACTTGCCTGACAAGGATTGCTGTTGTCATTTATGCAATCACATTTACAAACACCTTTAGGGAAGATTTCATTAGGAATTAGTATATTACCTTACAACGAATTTGTTCTGTGTGAAGTTCATCATGATGTTCTGGTAATGGTTCAGACAGCTTTCTCTTGAAAGATTTTAGCTTTTCCAGAGAATCTGATATGCCTTTTTCACATTTTTCCCAGTCCTAGATGTTAGGAAAGATATAAATTTTAATGTTTTAGGGTAGGAGCAAGGAAAGAACAGGGACAACTGAATCTACAGAACTGATAATAAGAGTATTCATTAAGAAGACGACAGCTGGAATTCTGCTAATTAGTCACAATTTAGAGTAGTCATTGAATCAACTAACTCAACATGTAGGTAAATCCTACATCAAAAGTTTTACTCTAGTTAGGATTAGCAACAAGTTTTAACCCATTATATTTTCTCAGTCAATAATCTTGTCATGCATTCTATGTCTCCCCCTGCCTCACCCATGCATTCCATGTCTCCCCCTGCCTCACCCTCACCCTCACAGAGGTGTCCAAATGAGTAAGAAAATATGAACATGAACCTTTCTTTCTTTTGAAGGTTTGCAAATGGATATTGTACAAAATGGACGCTATGTCCAGTAGAGTGTGAGAGTAAAAAAAGATCAATAATGCAAAGAAAGAAGAGCATGAATCTGATTTTTTTCCCTTCAATGTGACTCCTACATACTTCATTGAAAACAACTCCTTCAAACTTCTACAGCATTATCATCACTTGTATTAATCCTGGTCTTCACTACCTCAACTAGGGCCATTTCCGCACTAGGTTGTTATAGTGTTATTATTCCACTATCAACATCCTATGGAATCTTGGGGTTTGCAGTTTAGGGAGGGGCCTCAATGGCCCTTCCCTATACTGCAAACCCTAGGATTCCATAGAATGTTGAAAATGAAATAATAGCACTATAACAGCCTAGTGTGGAAATGGCCTAGGATTAAATTAAAAAAAAAAAGTGGAAGTCTTTCATTGCGGCTCACTCTTCCCATGTCACAAGCTCAAATGTCAATTCTCTGAAAAGTCTCCAAATACATCTTCTCTTTGTTCCAAAATCTCTTACCTTCCCTCTTTCTCAAACATGAAATTGCTATAGGTGTGATATCTCTGGATTTCATGAACCAGGAGAGAAATATTAAATTGTGATGTTTTTAAAGTAGTGCTGATAGAGTTTATAGTGTTGGGGTAACTTTAGAGATCTGACTGTGACAAGGTAACAGTGAAAACTGGTGGAAGAAACTCATTCCTATCTATGTGCCTATTTTAAAACACAAATACTAGGCACAGTTAAAAAAAAATACCAAATCTGGTATTGGGCAGTTGATGTACTACAGAAGTACAACATGAATATATATCAAATGAGGAAAAAACTGTAATATTTCCTATTTGGCTAAGGAGTCCATGTTTCCCACAAAGTTATTCCAAGTACCTTATTTGTTATGTATGCATAATAGTCATGGAAAGAGACATACTGCTCTCATCTTGGAAAGACACAGCTGTGAGCTGAAACACTGGCAGAACTAAAATGGCTTGACAATTTAATTTTTCAAAGGGGCATGATAAAGTAACTTGAGATTCTGAATTCATTAAATTAACTTACTTTTAGCAGGAACATAAGCTGCTTCTTCTGTTCTTCGAGTCTAAGGCTGGCTAATTTCCAGCGCTCCTGGATTTCTGAGAGTTCAGTCTGTAGGGTTGCCTCTGTCTCACCATCAGCACAGAGTAAGAGCTGCTTCCCACCTTCCACTGTTAAAATGTAGCTTCCTTGTTGGCGAAGGAGAACTTTTTCTTTCAGCTGTGAAGATCAAATGCATATTTAAAGTTCACTCTGATTTTATAGTACTCTTTTAGATGGATCAGAACTATCACAACTCCAAAACCAGGGGCAGCTTATTGGTTCAACTTGGGATGACCTCAAACCAAAATATCAGGGTGTGGTGCTCCTTCCAGGTCAGACCATGCGCTGCCTATGTTTGAAAACTAACAGAACTACTCTTCTGTTTTCTTAAGAATTTGAAGCTTTGTGATAATAAGCTGTTCAGTATGAAAAAAAGAAAAAAAGAAAAGAAAAGTGGTATTTTCTGTAATGATTAACCAGTGTTATTTGCTGTTCATGTGCCTTTCAAGGAATACTTTTTCTCACCTATTTGTTTCATTTTCTGATATCCTTTTCTTAATTAATCCTTTCCCATTTTTTCTTTGTATCTCTTAATAGCATTTCTCTTTTTTGATACTGCTTATTGCCTCTGCATGTGTTCCCATAACCAGCCACTTGGAGATCTACCTCAACACCATGAGAACATTAGTTAGGTGGGCGCACAATACTGGTGCAAAGTATTTTTTTAAAATAAATTATACTTACCTTCCATTATTCTTTTAGAAAGTTGAATAACTTTACACAGGTCTTCCTATAGTCTCTCATCCAGCACTGATTATGTGAAGCAGTGCTACAGAAAATACAGTGCTTGATACTTAACAACCCTCCCATACTTACTTTCCAATGTTCCATTTTATTTTACCGCTTGTTGAACAACTCTAAGAAAGTCTCTTCCTTACCCTCTCCTCCTCTCAACCCTACCAGTACTCAAAGTTCACACTTCAATCTCTGTCTGCAATGTTTAGTCTATGAATCAGTAGATAAGTTTGATTTCAGTAGTAAGCCATATGAATGTTCAAGAGCTCATTTTTGTTTGTTGTGATATACTCCAAAGAGCAAGCATTCAGCAAATCTAGTCCAAATTTGGGATATAAAAAGTAATTATAGATGAATAATCTAAATCCACTAGATTTTTGATATTAGATGAAGCCGGATTTTATCTGTGTGTTCAGTATTTTTACTCAGAAAATCACAGTTAATTCCCGCACTACCAATTAAATGGTAGGTTTACCTGTATTTCATCCAACAGGGATCTAGCTTGCTGCAGTGGGATAGGAACAGTGCCAAGTCCACTTGCTGTCTGACAAGATGCTTCTACTAGCCACTTGCGCAGTTTCTCTGACATCTCTCTGTAACGTTGCCACTGGCGAATTTGACTGTCAATGATGCCTCTTCTCTGTTGTGCTCTGCGAATCACCCCTTGCCACTGATTACTGAGCAGAGCCAGCTTCAGATTAAATTCATCCCTGTAAGAAAAGAGTACACAAGAAACCCCTCAATTCATCTATTCTAAGAGAGTATTATTAAAAAACAGCAGTAACCTCTACTCTGGAAGATGTTCATGGACTTCAGAGCTGAAATTCTAAGGCCTTCATCCTGGTACCTCCTTTGAAATCAAACCAGTAGAAAAGAAAAACAGATGGAATGGCTAGTGACCCTGCCTGCAAAGCTTCACTGTGACAGCTATGCCCACAAAGTTTCACAGCATTCCTATAAATTCCTTTTCAAGAAACAAACAGATGAAGGACTTACAAAGACAGCATTCAAGGAGGAAATTGTAAGGGTCATGTGAGAATCTACTCAGTTTCTTTTATATCAAGTCTGTTTTCATTCTCTTAAATGTACATTAGATGCTGGGTATATCTAGAATATCTATATTCTCTTTTATTAGAAATTTTCGTTCCCCCATCCTTAGGCTTTTAGCTTTAATTAGCATATATTCATTATATATTTCATCTAAAGAATGCCTATGGGATAAATTGTCCACAACTGGATACTTCTCAGCATAGGTTTTTGTTGTTGTTCTGCAGGTTCACACTGCCCTATATTCTACTTCACCTTTCTTCTGATTTAATGTCTGTGCTTTGGATGTGACATTCAACCTCTTTATTTCCCACCCAGTTTAACAATCTGAAAAAGTAATTTGAAATTACTGTGTGCAGTTTTCAGCTCATTTGTAATTTTGCTGTCCCACTAGTGCCCACAATTTGCTGTGCACTGATGAAATACAAGCACACAATGAAGCACAAGTGCAATTGTGTGGTAAAATACATTATATGTAACAGTGTGCATGCCAAAGCACATACTCTAGTAACCTAGTTAAAAGAAAGGAAAGTAATATTAACTCCCGCAAAATGCAAATATAATAGGATACATGAAGTCCAAAAAAATCAAGGGAATAGTAGTAGTAGTAGTAGTAGTAGTAGTAGTAGTAATATGTTGCTAATGTACAAGTGTACCAGTCCAGAATCAGCATCAGGGCCCATTAAAGGTGAAAAAGACCTCTCTTTGCTCCTAAAAGAATAATCCATACTGGTGGAAAATAAAGAAATGGACTATCACTTCTAAACTACAGACAAATCACACCAGACAGAGAGGTAATGGAATCCAATTGAAATTAATGGAATCCTCTTGAAACCAGTGCTGGGAGAGCTATCTACACCACCGTGTATCTGGCATGTGTATCTCCTGGAGTATTAGAGGTGTTATTTCCAGCAAGATGGCAGCTATTTGTGGGCCTGCCTTTCTTGTTAGGACAAAAGTAGGGATGGAAAGAATAGTAATTTTTGAAAAATAGTTGATAATGCATTTCTCAAATGTTGGAAAACCCTGATGAGGAGAATCCTGCCTTGATGAGAATGTTCAGAGTTTGGGACTTTACACATAGATTTTTTTGTGTGTAGAAAATGCCATACTCTGCACAGGAAACAGCATTTTCTGTGCAGAAAATAATATACTTGTGGTGGGAATATTATTTTCTGTGCAAGAAATGTTTTTTTCTGCACAAAAAAAGCCATGTGCAAATCATGCACAGAATTAGTTTCCCATTGCAGTATTTTTCCCACAATAAGCAGCATTTTCTCTGTAGAAAATAATGCTTTTATGAAAAAAATAATATTTCTGTGAAGAAAATGTTGTTTCCTATGTAGAGAATGCTGTCTTCTGTTTAAAAAAAATCAATATCTAAAGTCCCAAATTGTGAAGATTCTCATCAATTCAGGACTCTGCTCATTAGGATTTTCAACACTTGAGAAACACATTTTTCAACTATTTTTCAAAAAGTTATCTAATATTCTTTCCATCCCAACTTTTGTCTAAAATAATCATGCACAATTTTTTTTTTTGCAAAATAAATCTCTAACTATGAATATTCTGTGCAGTTTTTCAAAGACTTTCTCACTGCATGAAGAAAACTGCTTGTTGCCCCCTTTGAGAATGAAATTACTGGAGAATTACATCATTAGTCATAAATGACTTTACTGCTGGTAAAAACATACCTTTCATTTGTCTTGCTCTCCCCAGAAAGCGATCTTGCACTGCAATTAATTCTTTTACTGTTGGATTGCCTAATAACAAAATGTTCCTTCCGTGACAACTGTCTTTTCTCTGTCTTGAATTCAGTATTTACATCTTTTACAACTTCCAACTTCATCTTCACTAGTTTTAAAAAGAGATCTTCCAGGAAAGAAAAAAACTCTGATTTCTTTGAGAATCTCCAGATAATGAGTCCATGAAACTGCTGCTAGAAATGAATACCTATTTGCTGAGGCAATAATCTGACAGATATTGGTTTCTGGAGCAGATACTGCATTTCTATTTGTGTGGGGCCATTTCTAAGGTGATCCTCCTGTATGATACTACCTAACTTATGTTTTTTTGTAAAAGAACGTCTGGCGATAGAAGATATCTTGAAGATGAAGATTCAACTGAAATCCAGGTCTTTTCTTTTCTTCTAGGAATGACTGATGACCACATAGATAAGAAGTTTGGAAGAATTCTACAGTATATGATCACAGTGGCTAGATTACTTTTTGCTCAGAGATGGAAAGATTCAATTATTCCATCTCAAGATGATTGATGAAATTGCTTGATTTGGCAGAAATGGACAAATTGACTAGTCTGATCAAAGAAGGCTTGCTGGGCAAATTGAAGAAGAAAGATTGGGATATGGTGATGGTATATATGAGAGGTTACTGGGGGAGTAGTTCAATTTCTGTATTTCCATATACATAGCTTTGTGTATTTAAAATGGATGTTTAATAAAAATATTTTTTAAAAAAGTAAAAGAATGTTTAACAATATATGTCTAAACAATTGGGTCACTTAAGTAGGGAAAAACAAAACTACAATAGAAAAACCATTCAACTCACCACTAGGAAGAGCTGACAATTCCCACACAGAAAAATAGATTGGAAATAATGCAGCCAGTAATACTTTACACACACTTATTCATAAGAAATGCTCACATGCCTATGTTGACGCATCAATGTAATGTGGGTCTGATTGTGCAACCACTTTTTCCTTTTGAAACAGACACACATAGGCAAATTTCATTAAAAAAAGGATACCAAATACACTTTGCAGAACATATGTAGATATTTGAAAAAATGAATGGGACAGCAGTAAACTATGCAGTAATAAATAGTCAAATTTGGCCAATCGTTACCTGTCATCCACTTGTCCTTGTTCGAGAAGATGCTGACCATCCATGATGATGGAATGCAAAATCTGCTGGCGACTAAACATCTCTGCTTGGAATAGCTAGTGCGTAACAGGTTGGAAAGAGAGAATATCAAATATGCTTAAAGGAACTAAAATCCCTGGCTCCAAAATAAATGTTCCCATTTAGCTTTGAACCAAAAGGTGTATGAATCAAAATGTTTTAAAACTCCTCCTTTGACAAATAGTTAAATGTGTAGTGAATGCATTTTTTAAAAAGGAACAACTGGTTATATGGACAGGTTCACAGAACCTGTTATGCTTTTTGTGGGATTGTGGTTGTTTCTTCAACATCTTATGATGTTAGATGGCACCAGTATTTTTATATTATCTAAACATTTTGCTAACTAGTTTCAGTGTATTTCCTATAATCATTTCTTGAACAAATTTAGGCTCTTTAAATAGAGGGAAAGGCTTCTGAAAGAAAAATTAGAGATGGCACCCAAAATGTACTTGTTTTGTGCAAAGGAAAATGTTTCTGCCTGCCTGCATCAACTTTTTAATGTTATGGCCAAACATTCCTAGTTGTGTTTAAGTAGGTTCCCCAGAGCCCTCTGGTGGCAACAGGTTCCACATACTCCCTTTAGCTTTCTGAAACAGAAGAGACACAACACTCAGGCCCCTTTCACACCACACGGTTACAGCAGTATGATTCATTTAATCTGCCAATGCTGCATTTGTTGGAATTTTATGAGGTATTAAGAGCTCTCTGGCAGAGAATTCTAAATACCACCACCAAACTAAATCTCAGAATTCTATGGGATGAAGCCATGGCAAAGTGGTATGAAAGTGCTGTGATTGTGCGTTGTGAAAAGGCCCCCAGACATACACTGGAGGCAAATAAACATGAAATGATATCTAACAATGACAAATACAAATTGGATTGCCCAAAGGAGAAGAGTCTTACTTAGTGACTCCTTGAGACATCATTTCCACCCATTTTTTTTTTTTTTTAAAGAAAAGCTGATCTCCCAGAATCAGGGTCTAAATAATCTCCTGGAGGAAGCTTGGCTTTCTCCTGTGGTGAAAAGAGATAAAGATACCCCAAGGTGCATTTCCAATCTCACCCTGGGATAAAATCACATTAGAAGAGATCCATTCATTCAACAAGCCTCCCTTAACTAATGAAGGGAAGAACTCTGCCCATGAGTTTCTTGTTGTTGTCGTTGCTGCTGCTGTTGTGTCCCTTCAAGTAGACTCTGACTTATGGTGACCTTTTCACAGGTTTTTCTTGCAAATTATTATTCAGAGAATGTTTGCCATTGCCTTCCTTTGAGGCTGAGAGACTGTGACTTGCTCAAGGTCACCCAGGGGGCTTCCATGGCTGAGCAGGGATTTGAGCCCTGGCTTCCTGGAGCTCTAGTCAAACACTACCCAAGAGTACCTGCATGTAGCTCTGATATGAGCAGTAGACTGAGTAGGTCTACTCAGTTGTTAGAAATTGAAGTACTCTTAACATGTCTCTTCAGAGTACAAAAACATGGAAGAGATGTGCTTTATCCTTCTCTTTTAGTGGGTCTTACCACCGGTTCATACCTTATTGCCACACTCTCCTATTGCGCATATGGGTCACCCTGGGTGGCCCTGGTTTCTGCCTCCTCCCATTTCCCCCTCACAGCATTAGTTTCATGGTAATACAACAGCTTTTAGGTAATAAAAGGATTATTAGGGCAAGATCCAAGGCCCAACAGCCATAGGAAATCTCATTATGACCACTTTTGCATCAATATCTGGGCCACTATGGGGATGCAAATATGTATACTGCTCACCAAAAATATTTTCTAGTTAGTTCTAGCCAGATGTTTGGGCATGCACATGGCTATATATGCTAATCTGAACTGGGAGCTTGTGGATCTCAGAAACAGAAATTCTTGAAATCATAGATGTACCAGACATCGTGCAGAAATTGCTGCTACTGACATCAGTGCATTTCCAAATTGTACATGACAAGCTTCAACCAAGGGGGGGGGCAAAACTACCTCAGAACAAACATACCTGCTAAAATACAGTTCTAAGGATAGCAATACAGAAGAACTAATCAATCCACAAGTTGTTACTTTGAGTAAAACTTGCCTCATGGGCCCTCTGCTGTTCTAAAAGAAGCTGGTAATTTCCTGAAATCTCTGCAGCCAGTTTCTGCTCAGTTTGAACCAAGAACTCCATCCAAGTCTCACATTTCTCTAGGAAGGTCTGTTGTTGCAGCATGAAGGACTGTAGCTTACTGCAAGGATGAAAGAGTTATTTAGTAACACCTCTGAGTTTGCTAAAACATATTTACTGTGGTTCCTAAGGGAGACATTTCAGTCATGGCCCAAATGGTATTATTGACTTATTTATCCGGGAATCTTTAAAAAAAACAACAACAACAAACAGGGTAGATATACCGGTACATAATTTGATGTGCCTATTTCTTAGGTATTTGCGTTAGCAAAATATATTTTCACCGTTTACAAATGTTCTTTTAGTTCATAAAAAAAAACCCCTAAAACTACTTTCAATTTGGAAGAACTGATTTTGCAAAGGGCTCTCTCTTTCAATCAACACAGCTAATTTTTGCAATATAGTTTTTTAGACTATTTACAAAAGATCAGCAAGCAATTAATCAGATATTTCGTTTAATCTGATACTTTCATCTCGCACGTCTCACAGGTACAAGTACTCCATTTCTCCTGTTATGGAGAAAAGAACCTTGGATCTTCAGAATAGTCTGATGAGGGTAATGTGCACATGGGTAGGACCAGAATCAGATCCAGGGCCATTCCTCTGTCCATCTCTGCTACATTTCTCTCTCTTTCTGTGTGCTTCCTCCTTTTTCTGAAATTCTACACTGTAACATCTCACATCCTTGTGAATTTGACCTGTTGATGGCACCAGGTACCGGTACTTCCTCTGGCTTGATTTCTGTTCTGATTGAGGAAAGGGTAGATTTAGAAAAGGGACAGACTGCTCTGCTTCTGTGCTGATTGCAGAGGAAGCAAAACCCTTTTCTTGTGGCCCTCCTTCCAAAGAAAGAGCAGAAACCAACTAAGCTGTTGGAGGTAGGAAAAAGAAGTTCATCCCTTTTCTCCCACCTGCTCACTCTATTTTTGTTTTGTTCAAAATCAGTTTAAAATGTGAAACAGCACATGGTCAGGGCATTTCTTTTTCATCAGCGCTCAAGACAGAATCTTGCCCACTGCCCCTTATGCATCAGGGAATTTAGAAACATGGGTAGAACACAGAATAGCAGTCAGGGAAAAGAGATAAGAAATCTTAGCTATGTGCTTCACAAATGCAGTGCATAGGCATCTAAGAGGAATGGGGAAGTAAGACCATTAGGACTAGGGTCTAAAATTACTTAACTGCACCATTGCTTTCAGTGTAGGTGATCTGTAGGCCACTAGATATCTGCTGGACTGGGAAACAGATAGGTAGGCAATGTAAAATTAAGCAAGAAGCTTGGGCCAGAAACAAGGTCTCAGTTCTAGAACCAGGAAGAATTCTACTGGCCCTTTGAATGATCTGACAGCTACCCAGCTGGCAATGGCAATTGACACTTTAGCCAGCTTAGTGTAGCTTGGAAGTATGGAGGGGAAAAAATTCAAAGAATGGTTGAAAAACATGTTTTTCAAGTGTTGACAAAACCCGATAAGAATCCTAGACTGATGAGAATCTACACAGTTTGACTTATTCTGCACAAAATGTGCATGTAGTTGTTTTGTACAAGAAACAGTATTTTTTTGCATGGAAAATTATATTTAAATGCGGAAATATTAATCTTTACATAGAAAATGCTGTTTTCTGCACAGAGAATTCTGTAATTGGAAATTTATTCTGCATAAAATTCACACATGGTTGATTTGCATAGAAAACAGCATTTTCCACACAATATAATTTTCCAAATACCAAAATCCAGTTTTCTGTACAAAACAACCCCTTGCAAATTTTGCACAAATTCCTGGAGCCTTTCTGCACTACCTTGTTCTAGTGCTATTATTCCACTTTCAACATCCTGTGGCATTCTGGTGTTTGTAGTTTGCTGAGGACAAAGAGCTCTCTGGCCAGAATTTTAAATGCCCATCCCTAAACTGCAAGCCCCAGTATTCCATAGGATGTTGAAAGTAGAATAATAGCACTATAACTGTGTAGTGTGGAAAGGTCCATGAATTGTGAATAGCCCCACAAAACTGTGTGGTTTTTAAAGACTTTATTACAGTGGGAAGAAGACGGCTAAAACGACTCTTTGCTATCTTCAAGGAGAATCTCTCCCTCTGTTCCTATGTATCAGAAATTTAGAAGCATGGGTAAAATGAAGAATTACATCCTTACTCTTAAGCGGAACAGAAAGGACATCAGCAGCTCTCTTATCTGCAATGAGAAGATTGCCAGTGCCTTACTTTGCAACATGACTCACTTGATTGAGGATCTAACTGTCCACAAATGTCAAATGACTATTGAAACTGATTGATCAAGCAATGAAACGTATAAAATCACATTTTAAACAACTATTTTTTCAGTAGAGAACTTTTGCTTCTAAGCTATTTTTAGCTTGTTGGTGGTAGCATGGTAGCAAAGACATAGAGGATTCTGCTTTGAAGCCTAGATTTGAACTTAATATGTTTCTTACCTTGCTTTCAGCCTTATGGAAAATTATCATTACTTTTAGCACTAAGATTGGAAGCGTCAATTTGGTGCTTCTAAATAAGCATTATATTGTCCTATATAATTGTCCTACCTGAATCTTTCTGTGGTTTGAGAAGAGATCACAGACCAATTCCTATTCAGAGTTTGTATCCTTTTGATTTCTTTATCATTCAGAGGTAGTCTATATCCCAGCTCATTCAGACGATCCAAATCTGGTGCCATGCTGCTGAATTTTAACATTTGGGACTGTAAAGTGGTAACAAACAAACAAGTAATGTGAGGAAAGAAGTCATGTTGCTGAATAATAAAGCAGGTGGATCTAATTAACAGGCTTCCAATTTGAATTCATTACTGTGTGGCATATATTTTGTATAGTAAAATTTTAGGGTTCAGGTCATCCATCAAAATAATAAAACATTTTCAATTTAAATGCTTTATTAGCATTGGGGGGAAAAACCCTGAACAAACCCACAAATATTTTTTTCCTGATTCAAAATCTTCTAGAAGGTGCTTAATAACATGACTACATTTTACCAAGTGCTGGTAGAGAAGAAAGGCAAAGGCAATTGGTACCCAAGGAAGGAACATGACGAGGTAAATGAGAAAAAAAATTAAATGGTAATAATATTAAGTCAGTTTGTCAAAAGAGAGAAAGGGACAAAGAGATGGGAATACAAAAAAAAAAAAAAGGTGGGGGAGGACTTTCTCTCTGCTGCCAAGACTTGGATTAAAGGAATCAATTTACAGGAGAGAAGATGTTGGTTGTACATAAGGAAAATCATCTTGACTGGAAGAGCAGTTTCATAATAGAAATGATTCCTTATTGGTTGCTGGCTCTCCTTCACTGGACATACTCAAGCAAAGTTTAGATAGCTATCTGTTGGGTTGTCACTAGCTCTAAATTTCCCATAACAAGTAGGAGGTTGAACAACATGGCTTACAAGACATCTACGGCTCTATGATTCTATGACTATACTTAGCAGTCCCTAACTGAGATGGCCCAGTGAGGCAATTTGCTAATAAAAACTGCTAGCCATGCTGTGAGATATGCAAAGAGAAGGGGGAATTCCCACTAAAGTTAGTAATGACTGGATCATGGCAGTGGAGGTAAATGCACACCTGCTATTAGTTAGACTGCTCTGAAAAGCAACAGCCTCAGAATAACATACATGGGTGTGCCTGGGCAACATCTCCAGACTCTTCTGTTGGATTACAGCTGTACCAGTAAAAGTGAAATCCTGAGTTTCCTTTCAAGGAAAAAAAAAGTCCTACTGAAGGATTTATTCTGTCATGAATTTTTAAAAGTGAAAAATCCCAGGTTTTTGGTTTTTTTTTTAAACTCACTTTAAGCTCTTCCATCCTATTATGGATTAAGGATAGGTCAGATGAATGGCTTGGGTCTTGTGTTTTAAGAACTTCTCCAGCTTGTGTTATCCAGTCCTCCAGTCCTCCTAAACTCTTTGTAAAGGTCTGGTAATCCTGAACGCCAGCCTAAGGTTTTAAAAAAAGAATCATAAAAAGGCTTATAAACTACAATATACATGGGGGGTTTTTACCTCATGATTTTATACAATGAATAAATGTCTTGCTGCACTTGAAGTGTTCTGTGTTCCATTATTTTCATCACTGTTACTTTACCTCTGGTGTAGGGAAACCATGAGGCACAGGTCACATGGGGAGTACAAACCATATTTTTCTGGCACCTTAGCAACCCTCCAGAGCCCCTCATTTTGTCAGTTTTTTTTTACCAAAAGAGCACCAAAACTGCGCACATATATGGTAGCTTGCTTCCCACCCCACCAAACAGCCGCCTCCAAATGCTTTTCTCCCACTGAAAAGTGTCTGAAAATGGGAAGAAATGACATGATGTCATTTCTTATGTTCTACCATACACAGGTGCACTCTGTGCGTTTGTGTGAGGTGGAATAGCCCCCCCCTTTGCTGTTGGCCACCCCTGCTTTACCTGATAGCTACCACCATTCAGCATTTTAGGACAATGAAGAAATAAAGAGAATTTTGTTTTCTGTTACTGGTTAATCCAAAACAGGAAGTTCCATAAAACAGAGAGGACAACTATTGCCCTCTAGGTGCTTTCGGCCTATAATTCTCATCATTTTTAGTCAGGATAGTCAATGATAAGGGATGATAGGAGCTGTAATTCAAAACCACTTGAGGGGACATAGCTGCAACAAAGAGACAGGCGATATAAATACCTACAGAAATAGATTATATGTATTCCATCATTGTTCTCCTGCCATATGGCAATTTATTCATAACATGGTAATTCCAGTGAAATGCTAGAAAAAGGTTGGACATTCAATTGCCATTCCTTATAGACTATGACTGAAGTCCTATATGTTTTGGGTTCATATAAACATATTTCTGGATGGTTATGCTGGATTCCACTAGCCTGTACAACTAATTACACAGTGGTTGCCATGTCCTTGAGCCCAGCCACGGTTCAATGATCAATTTATTCTCAACCTATCAAGTTAAAATGGAGACAGAGTTCTTTATATGTGCTTGTGCTTTATATGTCCATGTTAAACAACTGGGCCATATAACCTATGGGAAAGTACCACCATTTACATAACAATTTTATTCCCCAAGAGGATTTTAGCAAAATTTGGTGAAAGAACCTATAGTACCATCATCAATATGGCAATTTAAAGTTGGCATTGCAACAACTTGTCAAAAATGCCTTTTTTTTCTATGAGAGTCAATCTTTTGCACAAACCATAACTTCATTTAGCTTGCTCAAAATGTAGCAATATGACAGCTCCTAAATTATATCAATCATGTAATGGAGAATAATTGAATGTCCTTGGAAGGAGGGAATTAAAATGGTGTGATAAGAGGCAAGAATGGAGTCCCTACCTGCAATGTGGACTGCTGCCTGCTGAGAGACTGTTCTAAAGAAGATAAGGTCTGGTTTAGAGATAGCTGGTCAGATTGGATGGCTGCTCCAGCAGAAGAATCCACCTGTTGCTTCAGCTGTTCCCCCAGTTCATGCAGAACAAACAGAGAATCTTGCACAGTCTTCATGCCTTTAAGGAGGTCCTGCAGAAATCACAGTCATTAGGAACAATGGAACAAAACTGTTACAAACATTCAAATATGTCACACTGATAAGCATTCCAGTAGCTTTGAAGAGGCAATTCCAATGGTATACACAGTATACACAAGTGCAGTGTGTAGGAATCAAAATTCATACTAGCTTTTCTGTCTATAAACTCTCATGAACACTGAACAGGATATGCATGCAGTCATGCAGATCATTGGCATATGCATCTATCAAGCTCCAACAAGCTGTTTGAAAACAGTAGCTGTGTCACAGACTCTTGTATACACTCACAACTGGATATATCAATTCTTTTTTTTATAGCTTGTAGGGGAAAAGTAAAATGCTACGTTTGTGAACAACTCTGTAGTATATGCAAATCCTTCCAAGTCTATCATTGAATAGTTTGGCCATCACCAGCAGAAAGAAGAATGGAGATATAGCAAGGTTTCCCTGACCTTTCCCCCAAAACTCCCCTGGTTCAGAAGGAATATGACACATTTTGTCTTCCTTCACATTTTAACTATACTTTTCATCAACATTATTATTATAGGCAGGCAAGGGATGTCACTTGTGTCTTTCTTAGAATATTGAGCCAAGTTTACTAATAAGACATGGAGGAAGGGTTTGGAGAAGGTCTCCTTGTTCCAGGAGTGAAAGTGGCCTCAGTGTTGGATGAGGAGCTATGGAGTGAGAGGGGGAGAAGCTGGGGGCCTAGGTAAATGAGGACTGAAAAGGGTGATGATGTAAAATTTCCACCCAGCCATCAAATTAGACAGAGCATCCAGGTAGCTTTTTTTTTTACATAATTACATTTTAAAAAATTATTGCAGTTCTATTCTATGCAATAATTATGAACCCTTCTGTTTATTGCACTCACATTGCAATCATGAATCCAGACAGTCACTTCATCATCAGTAATTTCTTTATTGGTTGCAGCCTTCAAAAGTTCATTTGTTCGATCCTCATACTGCTGAACTGTAGAAGAACACTGTGTATAATAGTTTTTGTACTTTTGCCAGAGTTGAAGTAGCCCCTTACTGGAGTGCAAATGTTCTGCAATCTCTTCCAGAAGATTGTTCCACCTGGTGATTTTAGCAAATGAAATTATGAATAACAATTAACAGGCTGTTGGAGAGGATGTCAAGAAATTGGTACATATATGCATATGTGGTGGAATTGCAATAAGATAATGGAGTTTTGGCAAAAGGTTTTTAAAGAGATAAAAGAGATTATAGGAGCAGATATACCAGTATGTCCAAATATTGCATTGTTGTCTATATATGATAAGGTAGAGTGTACTCAAGTAAAGAAAGAATTAATAACAAATTTGTTAACTGCAGCGAGATTAATAATAGCAAAAAAATGGAAAGCAAATGAAAAATTTCAAATAGAGGAATGGTATAACGAAGTGTGGAAAATTGCAATTAATGATAAACTAACATGTAGAATTAGGTTTATGAAAGGTTTGGTTAAAGGGAATGATTTTGAAGAAATTTGGAAAATATTTTTGGATAAAGTTCTGAAAAGAGATAGTAATACTACCCTGTCAAAAGAAGAATGGCAATTTTGGAAAGTGGATTAAATAAAAAGTTGGCTCTGGGGGGTGGGTATTTTTTAGTTTTAGTTTTGTTTTTCTTTTATGTTGTATATTTTGTAATTCTTAGTAGGTGTGTGTGTTAAACTTGTGATTTATAGATTTAAATGGATAAGTGATGTCAATGTTTTTTTTAAAAAAAAGTTAAAAGAATTAACAATAGAAATAGATTAAAGGGGATGTGAAAAATATTGAATTAAATGTGAAATTATAACAGTTGAACAGATTTATAAATTTAAGGGTAAAGGTGCAAAATAACAATGTAAGTTAGTATTGCTTAAGAGAAGAGAAAAAAAAGAAAAAAATTTTTTTTAATTCACTATTATGTATATCACATGGTGTTTAATTTTTTTTTCTTGTTTTGTATTTGTGATTTAGTTATATAATTAATAAAAAAAAGGGACTTGGGAAAAAAAAACAATTAACAGGCTGAAAAGAAAAAGGACTATGGAGCAACTTTCAGGAAATCAGTTTAGTCATAATCTCAAACATCAGGATGAACAACAAGCCTATTTGGCTATTTCTCACAAAAAGAGGTTTAGAGGCAAGTAAAACTATGTAAATATATCATTATAATACCAAAACAAACTACTCATTTGTAGTAAACTAGCATAATAGGAAAATGGATGTTAGAAGAACCATGGTGTGCTGTAACACACTAATCTCAAACAAATTTATTTTAAGTCATATCTAGGATTACAACATAACTGATGAGTCTATTTGTTTGTGCATCTATCTTTTGTCATACCCCTAAAATGATTATTTTTACTGAAAATAAAGTAAAAAAAGAGATTTGACTTTTTTATATTGACTGAAATAATGTTGATTCTCCTTAGAATAAAACAGATTCCATTATCAATTTTGTTTAAAAACACATTTGGGAGTAGCTTCATACCTCAGGTTCATTTCTTTCAAAGTGTTGTTAAGTGCTTCTGTAACAGGTGGGTGGCACTCCTTCAATAACTGATTGGTCACTGATCCAAATTTCTGTAAGCGATGGTCTTGTTTTTCCAATTCATCCTGCAAGTTCTAAACAAAGAAAAATAAAGCAGAAAGAAAATTGTAATTTATTAGTATCTTAAGGAGGTAAGACTCATTTTAAAGCTTACTTTCAAGGCCACATTTGTTAGCCAGTCCGCAGGCATTAAAAAGATGACACTGAGAGGCAAGTTTGTATAATGATTTGACTGTTGGATTAGTACACTGGGAGACCAGGTTTGAATCCCCACTTAGCCACTGTGTGACCTTGAGCAAGTTATACTCGCTCAGAGGCAAAGACAAACCCCCTTTGAACAAATTCTACCCTGTGATTGGTTCATCTTAAGAGTCACCATAAGTGGCAAATTACTTGAAGGCACACAACGAACCATCATCACCACCACCAAATGATGTTGGTGAAGCAGCACAGAAACTGTGATGGGTTTTTAATGCTGTGCTGTTTTTTAAAAAATGTTCTGACCTCTAATGAATTTTAGTTGTATACATAGCTTGTTTTTTAAACAAACAAAAACACATACATATAATTGTTTTTTAAAAAAATTTAAAGTCTGAACTGGTTTCAATAATCTTTAACTCCTTGAGTTCTAGTATGGGAAAAAGTGCAGGATATACATTATCGTTCTTCTCCTTCTCCTCCTCCCCCCGCCCTCAGTAACAGCAGTTTTAGTTAGTTCCCTCACAGTGCTGCCCAAGTTCCCTTACTATATGATAAAGGCTTTGGTGCTTATGTCTTACCTGAAGGTTATCTACTTGGACTTTCACTGCTTCCAAAGAACCTGTAAGGAGATGAAAACGAGAGAGAGAATATCTGGCTTCCATCAGGTAGCTATTCAGTTCTTCATAAGCTGCTTTGTAAATGCTCCATTGGTCAAGAACAGATTGCAATATTATTTTAAGCTGGCCAACCTGATCAAAATGAAACAAAACCAAAATGCAATAAATATTAAAGGTATGAATGCCATTTGCTGTCTATTTAAATCATTTTAAACAATAAGTAAATACTATTATAATTTATATTTTAGTCTAAGCCTAATGAAAAATGACATTAGATAGTACGTACCCCTTCTAGTCATTTCAAGATATTTGTTTTTTGCATCTATTTTAATTGGTACAATAAAACTACTTAGTTTACTGAGGACAATAGTGAATGATCTGCAAGCTGCAGAATGAATTTTGATAACCCTTACCCAAAGAAGAAAAGATTATTTGTTTATATTTCAAGGAATATCTTTTTTAAATCAAAAATCTGTCAGTACTACACATAAACATAGTTCCTAGCAAAAATTTTGCACTACCTTGGACATAACATGGCAATGTGTAGAACTCCTCTTTTTGTTTATACAGTTATATCTGCTTACCATGTGGTCCAAATGTGCCCAAGAATGATTTAGTTTTTGTAGGGTATCCATGACAACAACACAGACTTCTTCTTTTTTATTTTGTATCAGGGAAAGCCCACTCTGTTCTACTTTTTCAACTTCCTTCTCTTTGGCTTTTATTTGCTCTTCAAGTTCCTGAAAGAAATACAAATTAAAACACCATGTTTTATCTGCATGTTGTTTGCACCATTACTGAATGTGTATACTCCTCATTAACAGCAATAGTGCTAAGAATGGCAGAACATACTTACAACTCTTTGAAGAGTAGCATCCATTACGAATAATGATTGATAATGACCTTATTATTACCGTAATTGTATTGAAATGAAACTAATATTGATAGAAAATTTATAGTGCAATCACTATATAAGCAAGCTCAGAAATAGGAAGAGAGACTCATTCCTAATTTAAGTGGTTATAGCACTGCAGCTTTTAAAAAAATGCAAATACTTTTTCTTTTTTTAGCAAAAATAACTTTATGAGGTAGTTCACTATTCTTAATTTAATAAAGGCATGAAGTAATGATTGAGAGTTATTCAAGGCTGTCTTGTGGATTTGAGGCTATAATAATATGGCTTTGGTCATAATTCTCCCTTTCTCATCTCCACAGTCTTCTGGTGATTTCACACATGGAACACTGTCCACAGATCTTTCTGATGCTGTATCAGAATCTGCATCTTAGTATAAATGACATGTGTCTCCACTGCAGTCTTGAGAGATGTAGGCTTTAAAGTACATTCTTAAGACACACTCTGGGCCTTTCCAACCTACACTGTTATAGTGCTATTATTCCACTTTCAACATCCAGTGGCATTCTAGGTTTGTAGTTTATGGAGGTCAAAGAGGTCTCTGGCTGAGAATTCTAAATGCCTCTCCCTAAGCTGCAATCTATTTTTTTTTCATTGAGGCCTAAAATGCTTTCAGTATTATAGGGCTGAAATCAAAGGAAGGGGAGGGGGAAAACCAGCCAAAGCCAAATATACTGGCAAAGGAAGGATTGCTGTCCTTCCAGTCTCATAACTCAATTAAAGCATGATTCCTGTTTCTGATTTACCGTGGAAAAATGGGTTTGGCTTAACTATTTAAGGAAAACTTGATCTCTATCAGAAAAGGCAGAAAAGGCATTCTAGTGAACACTAGAATGTCTAAAGACAAAGAAAAAATATTCCATGTTTAAAAAGATCGAAGCCTTGCCAGCGTACGCAAAGAGGTCTTTGGCCCACTGTGACCCACAGATGCATTAAACTTCTGGATGCTTGCCATGTGCCACTTGACTGTTAATTACACACACACACACACTTTTTATCATGTGACCTATTTGCCTTATCTGAACGGATGGAACAAAATTAAGGCACAATTCATAGGAGGTTGTGCTCATCCAAATTCTATTGAAGTCAATAGCTCTGAAGTCCTTATCTGTAGTTGAATTAGGGCTATTGGTCAAAATTGTTGCCTCTTTGTGTTAGCATCTCCAGCTTTCAAGGATATTTGTCATTCATTGCAATTAACACCACTGAAATGAGTCATTTTTCTACTTTGTCGCTTTGTTGCCTTGCCCTCATTTGTTTACCTTTAAACTGCATTGGGTAGGATGACCTATGTGGATTATTCAGTGGCATCACAACAGTATGGCAATGTAATCATGCTGGCATCAGTGGTGATGGCAGTGGAAAAAAACTATGGACACAGTGACAATGAAGGAAATAGGGTGCTCAGGGTCAGATTTTGTCTGCCTTCCTTTGCCATTAAGGATGGAAATAATATTAGAAATGTTTAAAAAAATATGTGAAAAACATGTTTTTCAAGCATTGAGAAATCCTGATGAGAAGAATCCTGGACTGAGAGGAATATTCACAGTTTGACAGTTACCTGTATTTGTCGGTGTATAAGATGCATCGGTGTATAAGACGCACTCCATTTATACACCCGGAAATACTATTTGCTGGCATATAAGATATACCAGCGATAAGACACATCCCATTTTCAAACAGTAGTTTTTGGGGGAAAAAGTATGTCTTACATGCCAGTGAACAGGTTATTCTGTGCAAAATTCACACGTTGGCTTTGTGCAGAAAATAGTGTGTTCTGTGCAGAAATATTATTTCCTGTTCAGAAAATGCCTTTTTTTCATGGAGGTTTATTCTACACCAATTTCACACATGGTTGATTTTCACAGAAAGCAACATTTTCTGTGTTGGGGTAAAACAACATTTTTAGTAGAAAAAATAATATTTCTGGGTAAATAAATACGTATTTAAACTTCTAATGAACATACAGCACCTTAATACATTTGAATTTGTACTGAATGTTTTACCAAGGAGAAAATCTTACAACTTCATAGAAAAACTTCATTAGAAAATTAAGAACTTCTAAACATTTCATATCAGTAGCTATCTCTTCAAGTAATCACTGATCTGCTGCTGGATATTATTGACACGCTGTTAGATATGAATATCAGTGCAGCCTACCACTATACTGAATTTTCATGAGGTTTAACTCTCAGTGTGAAAACTGTCATTATGGGTTGGGGGAAGGGGAGGGAGGAAGAAACCTACAATCTCTCATATTCTATTTTTTTTCACGCCTTATTCATTTATTTAAAATTGTCCACAGGCAATGTGGGTCGACACGAAGGAAGAAACACATTGACAAGGCAACAGGGCCAATGCACCCTTGCACTATCATGCACATCTGAATGTGCATTTCCTTGGAAGGCACTGAAATACAAAAGCCTAATATCTGCACTGAAATACACATACATATGTGACACCACAACTAACCCACTAGGTTCCAGCTCAGTATTAGCACAAATTGACAAAATTTTATTTTTTACTACTTCAACCTCCTAGTTAAAATAATGAGAACATAGCTGCTGTTATTATTAAATAAATATTTTAAATCAGATAAATCCAACATGGTATTGGCACAATAGAACTTCCTTCTCCCTCTTAGCCAGCCTTTTTGGGCTGGAGAAAACTGGTTCCACAGGGTTTCCAAGCTCTTATCAATGCAGAATTTGGAGATTTGGGTGGAGTGTAGTGGGAATGGAGGAAAATCCTGTCTGCTTTTGCTAAATTCTGCTTTTCTGGCAGCAGAACTCCAGCAATGGATTCTGCCCAAAAAATCTAAGAAAATAAAACATTCATCACTATCCAGTGGCATATATGAGAAGATCAGGACAGATCTATGTGATTTCCGGGCTGTCTGGAATCTAGATGAAACCCAAGAAATTATATAACTTATTAAAAGTAAGGAAGTGATCCAGAGGATCTATTGCCAAATTGAATTACAGCATGATAGCTACGCCAAGGTGAAAAGGAGCACGTACATGAGCCTTGACAACTCTCAGACCAGGCAAAGTAGAGTCATGCACACAAAAAAATGACAGAAAGGAGCAAGATGGGTTAAGTCTAGTCTCCTGGAAAGTAGCATAAATGCTTCTCCTGGGCACATGACCTGGCTGTCTGGAATGAACCATTTGTAAATTATTCGTGCTACTGTTGTGTGCCTTCAAGTCATTTCGGACTTATGGTGACCTTAAGGCAAAGCCATCATGTGGTTTTCTCAGCAAGATTTGTTAAGATGGGTTTGCTTCTACTGTCCTCTAAGAGGCTGAGAGAGTGTGACTTGCTGGCGGGTTTCCATGGCTGAATGGGGATTTGAACCCTGGTCTCTAGAATCATAGTCCAACATTCAAACCACACCATCCTGACTGTCTTGTAAATGATATTATTAAATAAAGGAGAAATATTTTGAAAAACGGATTGCACATTTTTCTCTAATCAATGTAGATTTATATATGACACCATTTCTATTATATTTCGTGAGCTATTCTCTGGGCTATATTTTTAAGCAGAACCAGGACACAATTTTTAAAAATAAAATTTTAACAGTTATAGACATGAGAAACATGAAAATCCATCTGTTTCCACCAAGAAACAGTGGCAGAAAACAGATGCCTTCTTATGTCTAGTAGATACTTTTTTTTTTCTTTTTGCGAGCAAGCAGGATGCATAGATGCCAAGCCAGAAATAAACAGAATGTGCTTCATGAGCATCCAAAAAATAGAAAAGCAAGAAGGCCAAAAAAAAAATAAAAATCTATTTGTCCTTCTTTTAAAAGAACAAAACAAAGATAATTGAAAACCACCCTTTAAAAATATGTCAAACCTTCCTGCAATCTATCTTGCTTTTTATTTTCCTATCAAATACTACTACTATTCACAAAGTAGTATTCACGTAGAGATGGTTAAGAAAAGTCTATCTTGTCCTTTTTTCACAATGCAGTTCAGAGTTAGCTCTATTCTGTTTGCATTCCTCTATAATTCAGAGGCTGTTGCTCATTACCAGACAGTCTTTCAAGGCATTCTGAACTGAAGCCTGGTCTCCAATCCTCCGTTGTTCCTTCAGCCTCTTCTCTTGAGATTCAAACCATGTTTTCAAGCACTGAACACTATTTTCATATTCTGTCCAGGATTCCAGAAAACCTTCCAACAACTGAATCTGCAAAAGATAGGCAGGCAGGCAGATAGATGAAACAATTCACATGGCTGATCTAACTAATCATGTCACTATAATGATTCTTAAAATGTAGTATTTCCATGCATTCAAGACAGATGGAAAAACTTGGGTACGTATAAGATGGCCACCCTAACCAATGTCATTGGTGGTTTTTGAAAGCCATGATAAGACATGGCTTATTGTAATAGGAATAAGCTTAGCCTGCCTCCAGAGCTATGTACTTTTCCTTCCCTTCTTCTGCTGTAGTATGGATGTAAGCAGATAGAAGCTTTCATTTCTGTTTTAATTAACCACAGTTTAGTATGTTATCTGAAACAGATATGAAAAAAGTATATGCTTTTTTGGATTATAACTTCCAGAATCTCTTCAGTTTCAAGGTTTTTCAAATTTATCCTTAAGTGCTGTGCTGCAAAATTCTCAATACAAATACCATAAAGTACAACCAATTTTAGTTTGTTATCCACTATTTTCATTAATGTGACATATCACAATTAATAAAATTAATTGACACTTATTAGCAGCTATACAGCTCAAGTTATGGACCTCCTTAGAGAGGTGGTTATTGGCCTAAATCCACATGCTAATTTCAGCTAAAGTAGACCCACTGAACCAAATGGATTTACTTAATTTATCAATGAGTAATTGATTCAGGGTCTCTTGTCCAGGTGGGACTAGCAACTGCATTTAGGTCTAAATGGATGGATGGATGGATGGATGGATGGATAGATAGATAGATAGATAGATAGATAGATAGATAGATAGATAGATAGCGTCTCCATGCTCTGATAATGCGTATTTCAAACAAACACGTACCTTTTCTGTTATCAGACCCTGCAGAACTTGCCAGCGCCTGTTCATCACTCCAAGTTGCTCTGCAAAATCAGTCTTGTCACTGCGTTTACTTTCCACATCCTGACTACTAATCTGCAGTACTGATTGATTCACAAAGTCCACAGTTAACTGTTTACAGTTTATGTCAATCTTGAAGCCCTGGTAAAAAGAAATAAAGGAAGGAAGGAAGGATCAGGCTTTTTTTCCCTGCAGTTACTCTAGCTAATCTCTTGTTTAGTTTTAATAAGAAACCAATACTACAACATCAAGCTTTATCATGACATTCAAATTATGTAGTTTGGAAATATAGCTTCTCTTTGAAGAAGACTTGTAAAAAAAAAGTCTTCTAAGATACCAAAAGCTACTCTAATTATACAATCTGGGTTGGATACAGAGTTGTTCCTCCATTAATCAAAGGGAATCACTGGCAGACAGGACAGAGATGCAGTTGATGGAGGCTCTCTGCTTGGGAGAAGGGGATGAGGTGGTCATGATGACTTATTTCTTTTTTACCTTGCAGCCTCCAGCAACACTTTCAACTTTCAAACCAGTATCTAATGATATTAGTGCAAACATTTGCTTCACTTCCATTAGGAGTGCTTGGAATTTATATAATAATTTTATCTGGACTGGACTGGACTGGACTGGCAATATGATTCAGTCATTCACATTTTAATTCACTGGTGTTGTGAAACTTTCATGTACTGTTCTAAAATTCTACTGACATATCTGGGGGCTGATATTTAATATACTTTCAAACAATCCTAGTAGTTACCTTATATTTCTGAAGATAATCCTGAATAGCTTTGCGTCCCACTACATTTTTTATATTTTCTTCATCCTCAGAAATGATGTTTTCCATCAGTGAAATCCAACTCATGACTTCTGTGATGGCATGTCGAGAAGGAAGCTTGTCCATTTGAAGCTGAAATTAATTTAAAATGATTACAGTTGGCTGTTCACATTTGTGGGTTTCATTTTCATGGATTAAATTATTTGCAAGTTTTTCCAATCCCTGCTCCCCACCCAAAAAACTCAAGTACTTCTTTTCTGGGAAATCTTCCCTCTCAGTGGCTCTGATCAGGCCATGCAGCCCTCTTCCTCCTCCACTAGCTGTTACCTAACCAGCTAAGGTCAGCTCACAGCCTGATTTCTCAGCATCACAAACCTTCTCCTGATGCCCCACAGCCACCCAAAGAAGGAAGTCGGCAAGAGAAAGAAAGTAGAGGGCCACAATGATGACCTTTCCCTCTCCTTTCCCCAGGTGCCTGCACTTTCCACCATGCCCTGGCCTTCTTCTCACAGACACCCACACATATTTTGATATTTGTGGTTTTTCCACTTTTGAGGGGGTCCTGTGCCTCTAACCCTCCCAAATGTGAAGGGCCAACTGTACATCTAAATTTCTGTAAAAGAACAGCTCCTTTTCTAATTATGTCATGCTTTCAAGCTTCTGTACTTTTACTATGACAAGAGACAGTTTCTGAATAATAATTATAATAAAAAAAAATCAGGCTGAAAAAGAAAATGGTACACTTAGTTGCCAGGTTTATATATAAGAGAAGTTACCAACGCTCTGAATATTTTCCACCTCAGCAACATGCTTAATGTGATGCACATAATTGGAAGTATACTAAAAAGGCTTTGTTAGTGCTTTGTTATCATTTCCTTTGATGCTATATGACAGTAATTCCATTTTTTAAAAAATAATACATTTAAATACATTTTTCTGCCATTTCATAGGATCTGAGAGCAATATACAAGTAAAATCAATTTTAGTAATGTAGAACAATTTAAAATGCAAAACCATTAAGATTAATTCAAACAGACTAGAAGCATAGAAAACAATTAGCAGATTAAACATGCTTCAAAGGTTAAAACAGTTTTAAATCGCATGCATGTAAATTTTAAAATAAACCAGGTAGATCTCAAAGCCTTTAAGGAAAATCCAGCATAACTGCCATTTGAGTCTTCTGCAACAGGGGTGCTTCAATAAAGAGGGCTCTATTCCGTATTCTTAGACAGTGTATTGCTCCCACTAGTGGAAGACAAAGAAGATCCTTTCTAGTAGATCTCAACCCTTAGGAAAGCATATACAGGGAGAGACGCCCTTTTAAGTTACAAGTTTGCAACCCATTCAGTTCCCAAGCACTTTGAATTCAGACCAGACATGTACTGGTTGTCAATAAACACTTTAACACTTTACATGATATCGATATGGTACTACTCAGGTAACTGCTGTGTTTTACACTAATTTCAGCTTCTGAGCCATATTCAAAGGCAGCCCTACCCAGTCTTTTACAATAGTTTATCTGAACTAAAGTCGTCTATCTAGAACTAGCATGATTAGGTTATCTCTGTCCAGAGAGACAGTACCTCATGGAATAGTAGAAGCCATCCCCAAGTATTATCATTCATGAAACCCATGGGGACCTCCAGTGACAAGGATGAAAAAAATGACAAAGAGTTAGAATTAATTCCAAGATATATGTACCTGTTTGGTACAGGACAGTGTGAGGAGTAATAGATCTGAGTTCATTAGTGTACTGATGGCACACTATCCCCAAAATTCTAATGAACACATCAAGCACCTTTGTATTTATAATAAACAGAGTGGGGATAAGAATGAAACCTGTGGTACCCCACAGATTAATAGCTATGGAGCATAACAGGAAAGTTCCCAATGCCATTCTCTGAAACTGGCCCTGCAAATAGAAACAGAATCACTGTATCACTGCTAGAATCAGAATTTGAACCAATTCAATTTGGCCTCCCCAAAATACTATGTAAAGAGCATGGCATTTGGTTCTATTTAATGCAGCCCCACACGGTTTATGTAACATACAGATTGGCTCATCTGAGCTGGTGAAATAGAACACTCTGTGCTTATATCTTCTCTTCTGCAAGAGTTACAGTGTATGAATTTGATAATTTGATAATGTATGACCTAGCCCTTTAATATACACTGCAGTTTCTTTTTTGGCAGGTGCTACTGTTTAGAATATTAGCTCCTTATGAACCAGTTATTTCCTCTCCAATGCCAACAGATCCAGAGACAAAACAGAATCTTAATATCAGTGAAACAGTAAATAACTTGAACATGGAGCCATTAGCAGCTGTGCTACATTCACCAGGCCTACTAACTAAACTATGCAATCACAAAAGCTCCCAGACAGAACCATAAGCTTGTAATGTTTCATGTCTCATAATCTACTGGCAACCACTGGAAAAAGGACCCCAATAAAGTAAAGAAGAAAGTAAAGGCTCAAATACTATATAGTGTGGCCATGTCTAGAAACTAGGCTAGAGTTGGGATTGTGAAGAGTACCCTTGGAAGAAAGCAGTGCTAACATGGACTTAATTCCACTTGCTAGGCCCAACTAAATGAGACCAATTAAATCAGTTGGATTATCATTCAAGAATTTATTCAGTAGGTCAACTACAGCTGGAGCTAGCAAACGGATTTAGACCATACGATGGGTTACATGACCTCTGCTTGCACAAATGCGAAATTGTACAAAGCATCATGTCCATTGATTGTAATGGGACACAACACTTTACTTTTTTTTTTTTATGTGGGGGTTCTTCACATAATGGAATTCCATTTTTTTGAAATGTGTACACATACTGATTCTAGTTAGCCAAGATTCCACATAAGTGTGCTTCAATTGCAATTTAAGACAATAAGGCCATTTCTGCATGATGACGCTCTCCCACATTGTCCCATCACAATCCCAGCAGTGCTCTTGCTGGGATGGGAGCGTGTTCCCAATGCTCCTCTCCAAATCCAGCCAGCTGGCTGCAGATAGAGAACGAGGGACATGGTCCTTCCTTCTGCACAGCAGCTGGCCTTCCTTCCCCACTGCAGTGGGGAAGGAAGCAACTGATCACACTTTTGGCCCTTCCGCATGGTCAGTGATGACGGAAGCCTCATGTGTTCAGTGGCCATTGACAGAGTTTTTCCCAGCAACTGTGCCAGCTAGGAACACGAGAAGGGCAGGACCATGACAACATCATGTGGAAACATTGTTGCGGCTCTGCACCTCTTATGTCCCCATGCTGGGATGCCACCATCCTGCGAAAGGACCTTACTGACTGGAAAAACTACTGAATTCAAATACATCAACAAGCATTTGCCCACCTGATGCAGTTTTTCTTGCACTACAGGAACCTGTGTGAGCAACTCTGTCCACTGATTGTCAATCTGTGACAACCCTGCCCGCAAAGATGCAATATCCACTTTCTTCAGCCGAAGGAGTTGATTTCCAATGCTCAAAACAGTAGACTTCTGTGATGATTTGGCTTCAATCTCTTTTGAAAATTCCTGAAAAGATTTTAATTTGTTATCACTAATCACTATAACAAAGTTTAATAACAAAGGAGTTGTTTTTAATTAAAATTAAACATACCTTTCAAAGTGCATTATTGTTATATTTCAGAAATTTTAAAAAGCACAGTATTGCAGTAAGATTTCTACAGAACCCAACAGCAAATCTATTATTTATTTATTTTGAGAAATACCATAATAGTTTGACAACAAATCTGTATTGTTGGCTGATAAAATGGAAACAAACAAACACAAAAATATCAGTATCTTGTACAAAGTAGAGGTTCAGACTGGATTTTATGTAACAAAAAATCCCTGGCTTCCCAGGAGAGAAAAAATTAATTCATCCTTCAGACACTCTTTCCTACTATAGAAACAATGATTAAGGTACTGCTATGACAGGGTCTCCAATTATCAGCCAAAGATACAAAGATGCCTTATATTTTGATTCTGACTTACCAAAAAGGCATTCAGGTGATCTCGGACCATCTCCAGTTCTTGAGGGACTGTAACGGATTGTTGGGTCCAAAACTCCAGACGCTCCATTGCTGACTGGAGCCAATGAATCAGCTCAGTGGACTCACTTTGGTATCTATGAGAAGAATAAAGGGCATCTATAAGAATGATTTGGCACCAGTCTCCAATATCCAGCAATACTGATCTGCTATAATAAAATATTTTTTTCTTGAATTATTAATGCTTATGTTAATTTAAACAGTTGGTGGCTTGCAAATTATTTTTATATCAAATTATGTAATGATCTGCACATAACTACTTAAATATATGCATTTCTTGTTACAGAAGCCCATCTTTTTTAGTGTACTGTGGCACCTATTTTTTTCTAATGCCTCCTACTGAGTTGTAACTTAACATACTTAAAATGCTTATTTGAAAGCCTCACATTTTGAAAAATAAATGAGACTTCCTCTAAATATGGTCTTTGCAGATCTAAACTGCACTTCAGTAACTGAACAAAATGTACAGAACCATCAATGAACTTAACCCCAAATGTTGGGCTAGCAGGCATCCACTAGCACAGTGGAATTTTCCTCCTCTTCCTCTCCTAAATGTAGCCCTCTGTGCTGCCCCAAGCCAGCTGATATATCCACTGCTCCAGTTGTTATTCCAATGGAATCCAAGCTATAGAGCTGATGCAGTATTTCAAAACATTGTCATAATACCATATCATTGCATATGAGAAAATAATTAACCATGCATTTTATCTACATCTCTATTTGACTTACATCCCATCTTCCTCCCCAAACCAGGACTTAAGACAGCATACATTTAGGTGAGGACTAATGTTAGAGAGACACATCAGTACATTAGCTACAAATTTTTAAAATAAATAATTTTAATAGATGGCACTGGAAGCAAAACTGTCTGCTTTAGAGATGCAGTAAATTCTAACCAATTTAGGGAGCTTTGATCTGTTTGAAACATACAGCATTAATTTCACTGGAACATTCTCAAAGATTCAAATGAAAGAGATAAAGTTTCAAAGATAAAATCTGATTGATGAAATATAATTCAGTGAGCAGGTAAGTCAACTTATTCCGTTTCAGTTAGCATTACCTTGTCCAGTGCTTTAGTATGGTTTCCAGCCTATGTAGCTCCTTGGTGACCTTGCTGGTATTACTTAACCAATGTTCTCCAAGCTGGTTTAGCTGAGCTTCTAGTTCTGAACAGGTAACAGAGAACAGTAGTCTTTTCCCATCATCTAGTACTTGGTAAAGTTTGGGCTGGTATTCAGTAAGGCTAGATCTCAGATGCTGCAGTGAAAAACAAAAATAAGAAGAATGTGACTCTTTCACCACCATATTGTTATTGTATCCCTCTCCCAATGCCCCTGCCCACCCAAGGAAGGTGATAGGTGAAAGAGGAAGTAGGGGGCAACCATGCTGACCCTGCATAATCTCTGAGAAACTAGTACATGCTTTCTATAGAATAACAATAAAACAGTAACAGAAATGTGAAAATCACTAGCATTACCTGATATAGTGCAATCCGATCTGCAAGCCTCTCCTCAGACTCCTCTACTAAACTAACACCAGGAATGCTAGTCTCAACACTCTCCAGCTGCCTTGTGAGTTCCTGGTAGTCCTCTTCCAGATGTGTCCAGGTCTGTAAAACATATTTATGCATGTGAAAGTTGGACAGGTTTTGCAGTGCTTTCCAAAAGAATTCTAACCAGATGTGAACTGGCTGAAACTAGCATCTTGAATGTATCATGTACATAGTAGGCCTAGGATATAATACGTATTCAAGCTTCCTACATCAAATGATACTTTGGTTTGATAAAAGAAGCATTACAGGATTTGCAGGCAAAGTCCACTGTGTGGGGGAAGGAAGGAAGCTATACCATGGACAGTATGTTCTAAGAAACAACAACAACAACAAACCTGTTGATCCCACTGTGTTCATTCTGAACAAATCAGTATTTAACTTTAAAGTGGCTATTGGGGTGAAGGTTTAGTTCCTTCAACTTCCTGTGATGTGTTTGCTGAAAATTGTTCTGTGTTCTAGGGACATTTCTGTCGTAATAAGCATTAAAGTTTTTCTACAGACACATCTGTGTAACCTTTAGAGCCTTAGGACTATTCAGCCCTTTGAACGTTTTCTTAAAAAAGTAATAGTTATTAAAAAAAACTATTGCATTATTCATCATTTTGCAAATTAAACTTTAGAACATGTATAGTAGATGTCACCCACACCACCAGGCAGATGGGGCCCAGAATCTTTTTTGGCATCAAGGCCAAATGTTAACAACTGTCCAGCAGCTTAAAAAAGGTTACTTTGTAGTTTGTAAGCCTTGCTACATAGTTTGTGCTTTAGCTTGGCAGTTCAAGTTCAAGGATATAGAAAATGTTGGGAACAGATCAAGGGAGTAAATTTACCTGTTGATAACTTGCTTATACTTTTCTCACATTTGTTAGGATGGGGAAAGGATCACACCCATATAGTTCAGCTTCCTCTCTTAACAGCATGTACGACTTTCCAAAATTAGCCTTAGAGAAGCCTAAAATTACCGCCATGTCCAGTTCAGAGTAACACGTTATTAAGACAGCACTTTGGTAGGTCTCTTTTACAAAAAAAGATACTGGAAAAATCCCTTGAAATGATCCACTCAAAATGAATATTTTAGAAGGAATGAGGAAAGTTATTAATCACACTTCCAAAGACATGATGTTACAGTATGTTAGCCGGTAAAGATCAGGCTGTTATGCCATTGTTTCTACCCTCAAAATACCATGTTACAGATAATGCTGGTTACTTTTATATATTAGTTCTAAGACAACAGTAAGTTTTTGTATTTGCCATTTACCTATTTTAAGGAAAGAGAAAAGGAAAAGGTTATCACCTCTAGAATATATTCCAGCTCCACTCCCCTCTTATGAGCCTGTTTTAGCACAGCAGAGGCCTGTGACATCAATTCTATATGGAACTGTGTTTCCTTTACAAGTGCAAAGCTGCTTCTCTTCCTGAAAAGTGTTTCTGTCAAGATCATGTGTGACTCTAGTCCTTGAAAATATTCCTAGGAGATTTTAAGAAACAACAACAAGAAAGGTGTAATTATTTGTTATCAACTAAGAGAAATCAAAATATGATCATATAGTGATGTGATCCAAAATGTATATCCACCTAGACCTTTTAATGGGTCTCATCAGAATGCAGCAAATGATTTTCCATAATTGAAGGAGATCAAGAAGCATTATAAAGACAACAAGATAGTAATAGAAGACTGTTTGCAGTAAATCACATGTAAAAAGTTGAATGAATTATATGCATTGTTTTATACCTTATGCTTGTCAAGAAGCACTTGAACTTCCTCTTTTGAGGAAACAATCATTTTCTGATCAACTGTCATCTTTTCTTTGCCAGTTTCAATCAGGTCAGCCAGATCCTGAAGTGCTTGTTCGTACTGGCCCTTAAGTGCCAGGTTTTGGTTCAGTCCACTGCGCCGTGACCCTATGATCATTATCAGCTCATCATACATATCCTGGCATATGAGAAGAAGCAACAGCAATAACTTTCCTTTCAGTCACAGAGAAAACCTATACAGAAATTAACCATGACAGATCTAGTTGATTTTTTAATATGGTCATTCTTCTTAAATAAATGCCTTGGCCAAAGGGAAATATAAATAATATGTTTCATTTATTGATTTATTTTTAAAACTTTAAAAAAAAATCTCATCTTTTTACAAAGATTTTTTATTTTTTTTAAAATATTTTTTTAAATTTTTTTTTAAAAACCTGAATATAATCAAATTTTTTATTTTATTTTTATTTATTATTTATTTGTTTCCCGCCTCTCCATATGGATCGAGGCAGTGAACAACTTACAAATAGCATGTATTTCGAAACATTTCTATACATGCCCCCAACAAGCTGGGTACTCATTTTACTGACCTGCGAAAGGATGGAAGGCTGAGTCAACCTTGGAGCCAGGCAGGATTGAACTCACAACCTTGTGGCTTGCAGTGCTGGCATTTAACCACTGCGCCACCAGGGCTCCTTCAAATGGACAAAGCAAGCAGGCCTTGCTCATTCATTAGGGTCTACATGTTCCATTTTAAAAAATATAGCAAAAGCAAGATGGACAATAAAGGTAACAAAATAGAATATAAATATCTTGTTTTTAAATATTTCTTCAAGTTGTCTCTGACTTCTGGTGACCCTATTATTTATTTATTTATTTATTTATTTATTTATTTATTTATTTATTTATGGCAAATATTTCTTTAAAGGAGGTTTGCCACTGCATTCTTCTGAATATAGCCTATGACACCTGGAATTCCCTAACAATCTCCTTTCCAAGTACTAACCAAGACCAACAGAGCTTACATTCTGAGATCAGGTGGGATCTGATGGCATCAGACATATACAGTGTAAGTACAAAATGACAAACCCCTCTTCCAAAGGCTCCTTAAATACAGGAAACCTAACATTAAAGAAGCAACAGAGGATCAGACTATATAGTCATGTGTACCACCTTAAACAACAACAAGAAACCCCACACAAACCAAAAGCAGGTCTCACAACTCATGAGTCTGAAAAGAGTATTGGAGATAAATAGAAGGGCTGCTTGACCTTTTGCCTCCTGGTTATTAGACCACAGAAAATGTCCCACAATATTTTTCTTTACAAAGAGGAAAGGGTTGGTATCTTTCCTGTGTAGATGTGGGTTTTTTGTGTGTGTTTTCTTTTCTTTTTCTTTTTGGCAGGAAGAGACAGTTGATGCTATTTGTTGATTACTACATGGAATTATTGGATTATTGCAGCGGAAAAGGTTAAATAGCTTAAAAAGTTAAACTTGTATTTCTTGGCTAACAATGTGTTTTCATCAGAGAAGAGAAAGTCTTGCAACTGAGCTGTCTGAAGGAATCCACTGAGCAATGGGTCAAATGAGTTTTAAAAAACATCTGACTGTAAGAAACTCTTTTTCATGGTAAACCTCCAGTCCCATGGGTAGAGTCTACTGCTTAGAAGTAGAGTTTATATTAGTGTGCAGAAGATTCTGAATTCATATGAACTCTGGTTAAAGCAATACAGAAGAAAAGTGTGAGAAAGATCTCTGTCTGCAAGTCTGATGACTCAGTGGCAATCCTGGTTGACAATATAAAGCTAAGAATGGAACATTAATCTGACTTCAGGTAAAGTATTTCTTATATCCTATTACAAATACCACTCAGGTGATTGCACAAATAATTGTACACTGAAATAATGAAAACTACTTTTTTAAAGAAACCTATAGGCAGGATATATTACAATGTTATTTGAGTAGAGCTAGAAGAATAACAATTATTTAATGTTTAAACCAGAAAAATCTGAATTTACACGCTCTGGAATTATTACATGTTCTGGAATTATAATTATTTCTACACATTTTATAGTATATGTGAAATTATATTTCTTACATATAAACAATAATAATTTATTAACAATAAATAGCAAAGAATGAACAATTTTCTGAGAATGATTTTACAAGAAATGTAATCCTCTACTAAGTTTTTCCTCAAAGGAAGCAATCTCAGTAATTTTCTTTCTGCTACTACAAAATTTTTGAAAAGTTATTGAAGACTGTTCACAGTTGAGGATTTCTTCTTCCTAAAATTCACACACAGTTCATTTGCACAGAAAATAGCATTTTCAGCACAACACTTTCTACTCTGAAATAATATTTCTCTGCACCAGTTCCTACACAAATAGCTGTTTCCTAATTATGCTTACAACATTTTCTGTGCGAGAAACAGGTTTTTCTGTATAAGAAACAATATACATGCATAGAATCTTGTTTCTATGCTTTAATAATATTTGTGCATAGAATATTTCTATTCAGTGATAATAATTCTGCATACAGACATTATTTTTGTGTAGAAAATGCATTTTGCTGCTTCCTGCACAAAACAACCATATGCAAATTTTATACAACGTAAATCCTGAACTGTGAAGATTTTCATCAATCCAGGTTTATTCCCATCAGGGTTTCTAAACTGTTGAAAAACATGTTTTTTAACATTTTTTTTGGGGGGGGGTAATATTTTCACATATTCCTTCCAGCCCTGTAATTTGTTGATTAACCATTTTTAAAGTTTTTGTTTTTTTTTAATTAGCGTACTTGCCTGAAGTTTAGATAACTCTTGCATGGATGGCTGGTCAATCTGCAGTTTATCTCCACGTTTCTTTAATTCACTGATTCCAGCATCTAATTCTTTCAGTCCATCTTCTGCTTGTTGAATGGCCTACATAAGAAATATTTAACTCTACTGTCATAACAACACAAACCTCAGTAATGCCAGTTACCAAAAATGTCTCCTCAGTGCAGTTTCATAGCCTTTCCAATACTCAGCATAGTTTTTGATATGTACATTAGGTAAGGCACAGGAGAATGTTTCTAAACTGTGTCCCAGGGAATCAAAGTGTTCATCTTTCAAGAAGATCCACGTAAGAGTTCTTCAATGACAAGATCAGTAAAGGAATACAGGCATCCATTAAATACAATTAGCCACCTGCTTCCAAAGTTCCCAGCAGTGTTTATGTACAGGGATGTATTATTTGTAGTCATGTATACATAGTTCAGTTGCATGTGCAAAGCATGGCTGAGATCATTTGGGCTGACACAATTATGCCCAGAGAAGTAGAAGGCACTCTGGCACCAGACAAAAAGTAAAAAAATAAGATAAAATGTCTATCTGGGAAAGAAGCTACTGACTTCTGCACAATTTTTTTTCATAATGCCTAACATTTGGATGCACAGTTGAACCTAAAGGTGCTGTGGCAAGGTTACCTTAAACGACTTTGTAAGGCAGCATCCCCAGAGTAACTTTAGCTTTGAGGACCCTCTCTGGACAACAATTGATTTTCAGTGTCTTCATTCTCCTGCACTGCTTGTGTACTATGCTCACACAACAGACCATTATGCCAGTGATTGCATCAACACAATTTTTTTCTGTGTATGTGTTCATTTGAAAACACACCACAGATCCTTCTGTAATGTTAAGGGGTTCCACAACAATCTATCATGGAAATTATAGCACTTTGATTCTACTTTAGAGACTATGGCTACATCCTATGAAATCCTGGGATTGTAGTTTCATGATACATCTAGAATTCTCTGCTAGAGAGCAATGCAGCCCTGCCAAATTATAGAATCATAGAATCATAGAAATGTAGAGTTGGAAGAGACCCCAGGGGCCATCCAGTCCAACCCCCTGCCATGCAGGAACACCCTCAAAGCACTCCCGACAGATGACCGTCAAGCCTCTGCTTAAAAACCTCCAAGGAAGGAGACTCCACTAAAATGGTAAAAAGTGGCACAATTACATAGTGTGAAAAAGACCCAAGATGCTGGAATACCACTAAAACAGTGGATTAAAAAAAGTGGATGAACATTAAAGTATCAATGAAGGTGATGAAAAAACAAGCCAGCAGTTAGCTGATTTTACTTTGAATGCCAGGATGGATAATCAACGTAGCTTTTGCATAAAAATGCATGATATGAAATCAAAACAGTATAATTAAGAACATACATGTCTGACATTTCAAATTTTAAAATGTAACTTAATATTACTAAATTTATATTTTGGATGCACTTTGTGACCAGTTCTAAACCATCTAGAGAAAATAGTATAAAACCATGTCATATAATTGTATATAATTAAACAAAACCCATAATCTTCATACCATTTATTTTCTTCATGCAAGCATATCTGAACATTCTTCTCAAAAACAACTGTTATTGTTTGTATGGTTGTATTTCGAGTTTTCTGTTTTTACTTTTAGCAAGAAAGTAGTGTTTTCTGATGAAACAAAACATTTTTCCCAATGGTGCCTTCAGCATTCTTTCAGCATTGTTTGTAGGCATTTGCAGCAATTCTTCCTTGCTTACTCCTCCTGTCCTATTTTCCCTCAACTACTTAATCATTCTTCAAGTAATCCTAACAAATCAGAGTAATTAATAAACACAACTGAGTCATAACACTATGCATCTAATCAGATTTGGCTACATGCCATCACCAAAGGTGAGGGAAGCCAATTTAGAATGAAGCAAATGCATATTGGATTCGTGTGATCCTGACTCTTAATGGGAAAATGCATTTACCCTGTTTTGGAAGAGATCTTAAAAAACTGATGATTTTTTCCCAGCTATAGAAAGGAATTATTCCATACTTTAAATGATTACCTATGTTTTAATTTTTATGAATGGTGTCTAACTAAAAAAATAAAATGAGCAGAACTGTATAAAAATGTATTCATTACTTAATAGCTTGTCATATAATATTCAATATTCAAGAACTCAATTAAACCATGTTATTTATACTTTCTGGCTACAACTTGTGCCCAAGTAGGTATAGGTAATATTACGAGATTCTAGCAACAGTAAATCTGATGTAAAATTCTGCTTAAAACTTGACACAAGAGGAGAAAGAACAATTAAATAATTCTGTCATTGATATGCATTGTTTATGTGTTCAAACACTTTCAAACATTGGAGACTTTTTCTTGGAAAGATATGTGTATTTACTTCAATATAAGCAAGACTATATTTTAAGGACTGATGTTGTTCATCTGCACAAAGAAAAAAAGCCAGGGAATGCTCACACTTTAGAAACTATTTTGTATCTAATTTGATTACATCCTTTCTCCTTTCCATGCTTAGTTACAGAATTGTAGCATTACCTGCATCTGTTCTGTTTCAGGACATTCAACTGCTTCAGCTAGTTTCTGCAGGGCAATATACTTGTTGTCAGCCAATGTTGCAAACATCATTTTCAGGTCATTCTGTCAGTGACAGAAAAAAAAAAGTAAGATTGTAAAATGATAGAATATTTGACAACCACAGGTCTAAATCCAATGTCAACTGGCACTGCATTACCAGTATGGCAAAACATTATTTGTCTCTCCTCTCTACAAAATCCAGAATTCAGAACTGCCCCAAAACCGCTCCAGATGATTTCCCAGCCTCCCAGAATAGGTTTTTGTGTCATTTCTGTGGATAAATGAGGTCTGTGTCCCTCCTGACTCTGCTGAAAGGAGCAGTTCCATCAGCAGATATACCCCACTGGCCATGATCTGACACAAATAGAACCTAGCCCTAAGCTGGCATCCCACAGATGGCATATATGCATGTGTAACTTGCCCTTATGCCTGAGTATGTCCTTTTTGGGGCACCACTGAGATCAGCATTCCCTTCCACTCTCTGTAGTAGACTTACTTTACAGCTTCTGAAGCCCCCTTCCAGATCTACTCCATGCCTTAGGGGGAGAGAGCAGGACTGGAAATGCATTTGGCTGTTTCCCCATAGCCAGATGCAAAATGTTTAGAACACCTTTAAGACATCTTGACAGATCCCAATGCTTATGTCATCATTTCACCTCCAGCTACAGGGACACAACCAGATGCTTCTCTGATTCAATCTGCTTCCCACAAAGCATGGAACAGCTGTGTGTGTTGGGACTAAGATGCTGCATGGTAAACTTGTGAGGGTTGGTATATGGCTCAACCCAGCACAGATCCACACTTAGTACCACTATGCTATGCTGAGCCATACAAGTTTGCAGACCTAGTGTGCCAAATTGCACTAATATATGTTTAGAAATACAGGACTGCTGAACCATTTTTTTTCCAAAAAAATAAGTTTTGCACTGTACTTTTCAACCTCAAGACCACATTCTATTTTTATTCTCACAATTGCCTGGTGATAAAAATGAATGACTAAACAAACAAACAAACAAACCTGTGTGCCTTCATGTAAAACTACACAATTGAGCTTCCATTACTTCTATACCTAGTATGTCTTCTAAAATGAATCTCAAGCTTTGCTAATATAATGATGTCCATATTTTTTATTTATTTGTGATCTTTTTTCACAAGAGATCTATGTCATCTGTTTAATAACAGAGAGAGGCTCATATAAATGCTGGCTTATATGTTTTCAAAAGTAGGCTGGCTTGCTAATTTGTGCAAGCAAACATTCTCCAAGTATTCCTTGGTGATCTTTTGTAATGGACACAACTCTGAAAACCATGTTAAGGTTACAAAATACTCTCCATCTAGCATACACTCAACTGACATGCTCCTCTCCTCATCCCCCCCCTTTAAAAAAAACCAAGTAAGAATTCTATGAAACTTATCAGAGAAGTCATTGCTTCATGATATTTAATCAAAAGCATTACATTTATCTTCCTTTTGCTGGAATTTCTGTGAATTAAAATGTCTGCCTGCATGTTTGCCTACCTTGAAGGTAAGCTATTAGCAAGTAAACATTTTGACTAAAATATTTATAATGACAACATCTAAAGTGATGCCTATATTTAAAACAGATAATTTTATCATGCAAAATTAGAGAAGCCATTAAGAGATTGCAAAACATGCTACCTGAAAACTCAGTATATGCTGGAGTCTCTCTTTCATATGTTGACACCTTTGGCTTACTAGTGTCTCCAGTAATATTAGTCTTCTTAGTAAACAGTCCAAGGTTTCTTCTATAACATCTCTGTTATCAGCATTTTCAGGAAACAGGTGCAAAAACAAATTCTTGTTTTTATCCATTTTTTCTGTCATCTCCTTAATATCTTTAACAAGAACCTATATAAACAAACAAAACATATTCTTAAAATAGTTACTTTCAGAAATAAAAAAAGAAATAATAGATCACAAATTCTGTATCTAAAACGATTACTAAAATTATTTTCAACAATGATTACCATTATATGATGGCAAACAACACTAGGCTATTATATCCACATTTCCTTAGTTCTTGAATTAAGACCACACTGGCAAAACTTGTATGCATAACTATTTTGATTTAAAACACATTTGGTCAAACCGAGTGGTTCAGACCTGGTCATGGTTATACACAATGTAAATATGTGCATACAGGAACATTCAAGGTGCTTACAAAGGCCCTGCTATCTATTTATCTAGATAGATGGACAGACAGACACATGGATACATGTGTACCAAACTGGGAAGCTTGAACAAAAATAATTGCTTTAAACCAGTGCAGTATAGATGTAATTTTTTTTACTAATTTCATTCTTGCAAGAAATAAGGAGTAATTTTAGCTATTTTCTCTCCAGTGCCAAGAAAGTGTTTGAAAATGGCTTCTTTCAAAGTGTGCAGTTCAGGACTCATTCTGTGCAAAATTTACATTTTGTAAACAAAAAACCAGTATTTTATTCACAGGAAATAGGATTTCCTGCATAGAAATTTCAATTTCTGCACAGAAATATTATTTTATGAAGAGAAAATGCTCCAGTAGGGGATTCCATGCAAAACCTACATGTGAATAGAAAATACAATTTTCTGCGGGAAAAAGAAAGACAAATTTTGCACAGACTAAGTTCCAAACTGAAAAGATTCTTGCCAGTTTTAGGTCAATTCTTGTTAGGATTTATTTTGTCAAGATTTTTCAACACTTAAGATTATTTTTTACCATTTTTCTTTTGGATAATTTCAAATGTTCAGTAGTGGCAGTGGAACTCCACCACTCAAATCCAGGCTTTTTCTCCTTCCCTTCCATGCTAGTAGAGATGAAGCTGCTCTATCCTGTTCATCTACAGGCTTCTGTGATTCAAGAGACCCTTACTTTTGGTGTCAACTGAGACAACCAGGGGAACATTGGGGGCTGCCAAATTTTGGGAACAATGCCTCCCTTTGGTGCCTCTCTGTACTGAGTTCACTCCAACTTTGTTTTAAGACAGGAATCTCAAGAGTTCTCATACGTACACTTTTCATTAGATTTTTCTTTCCAAGCAGTTCTATTAATATTTGAACGCTTTTTCCTACAAAAAAGTAGCTTGAAGACAATTTGTCATTTGGGACTTATTCTAATCTACAGAATAATGGATAGCAAAAATCCATTAGCTTTTTTAGAATATACATAAAGTGAGATAATGGCATCAGTGGATCATTCGATCACTGAATCAAAGCACATGTTTTTTTTTTTATGAAGGTATATTTTATGTGCCTCAGGCTTCTTTCCACATTCCTCCTGAGCTCACCTGTGAGCCATCCCTGATGCAATAGAAAATACTTTTTGGAAGTAGCTTTGCCTTGAAAGGATAGTCAAGACCCATGAGCTTTTTTTTTCCTTAGTAGAAGTGAAAAGCGGTAAAACTGGTTTGCACACTTTGTGACAGTGTTGTGTGCTCTTTAGTGACATACTGTGTCCCTCTTTCCCTTGTTCGTGAAATTCCAAGCTTAGAAAGAAAGCATGTCTGCCATTATTCATTTACTGGGTGAAAAAGTTTGCAAGAATAACTCAAAGATAAGAATTTGCTTCAGTTTTTACCCCATATTTCAATATCTCACAATGTTTTGAAAAACTATTATGCACAGAAAAATACTTTTTTTGTGTGCAAAAAGTGCACAATGTGTACTTCTGGAAAAACTGTTTTTGTTTTGTTGGTGCAAAATATATGTGCTTGTGTGAAAAACATGTTTTTTGTGCAATTTTTTTTAAAAAAACCCTGTTCCCAGAAAAACATAACAGATTTTTTTGTGAAAAACCATGGTTTTTGAAGGAAGTCTACCATCTGGTAAACAAAAAGTATGTGTTTCTGGAAATGGGGGAAGGGGGTGCGCACAAATATGGTTTTTGAAGAGAACATCCAAGATTTTAATGAAGAAAAAGACAAAAATCTCATGTGTTTCTGCACAGAATAATTCTTTCAAATACTTTGGAATGTGGAGATATAGGACAAAAATTGCAAAAAGATATTTATTCTCTCCTGCAGTGGGAAGAAAGCTATGGAAGTTTTTCATCCTCACAGGTGTGGATAAAACAGTGGGGGATTTATGTCCTTGCTTTTCAAGTCTTCCGGTCAAAGTCCAACATAGTAGGCACTATACTGCCTTTATCAACTGACAATTCTATGACTGTCAGTGAACTACAATAATGTAAATACTGCATTATAATGGGAGGGGGGGTTCCTTGCACACACATGTGCACAGATACTGTATGTGTGTGCAAGCACATGCGTATCAGCATAGTTGTCTGTAATTTTGAACTCTCCTTGAGGGTGTGGTTGTGAGGATTGTTGTAGTAAATTGCAGTACTTCAAAATTAAACCACAACAGCTCTCCATATGATTATGATTATAAAAGGTCACTATCAGAGTTCCCTCTCCTTATATCATTCCATCAGCCAACTTGCCTGTTATCTCTTATATACCTACATTCAGACTCCTTCTGGTTCTGTCTATCCATGTAGCAGTTTGTTTGTAAATAAGATCATGGTTTTGCAAACTACCTAATTAATTCCTGTTTATATTTCATGAATGAAAAATGCAGTGTTATGTCCACATACTTCCATCCAAATTCACAGCAGTATTTGCAAACCTCCGAAATGACAATGGGGGTATGTAAACCTGATTTAATGTGAGGAACAGCTTTTGTTCAAGAGATTTGCTAAATTAAATCTTTCAAATGTGATCTATTGAGAATTTGAAGCTGTCACTGAATAGCTCCACCTTTTACCTGCATAGCCCTGTGAAGGCCACAAACAAATCAGCCATGCATTTCACAATGCATTTCAGGGTTTGGCTCTTACTGCCCATCTTTGTGATATGGACATGACTTTTTAGCTGGTGAACAGAGATGCAAATGAAGTATTCTTCTATTTCCCCTGATATTACACACAAATCCTTACTCATATACTCATTATTTCAATAAATAAAAAAAATGAAAATGTGTAGTTTAAGGGCACACTCACTTCCTGGTTATAGAGAGAAGTTTCTGTTACTTCAGGTAGCAGAGCTGTGGCAACAAACAGGTGCTCTTCAACACCATCTAGCCAAGAAGAGGTAGCTGAAACACCACTGTACAATTTTTGCTCAAAGAGTAGGCTCTCCCTTTCTGTACCTGCAGGCTGAATAAAGACAGCCAAAGAGAGAGAGAGAGATAATCTTTTAGTACTGTACTACATTTGGAGATCAGTGAGGAAAGGAGAGGGGAGAAATTATTTATCTATCTTTTTAAAAAATCAACCGGTGGCTCCTTAGATGTTGTCAGACTGTGACTCTCAACAACAGAATTACCGTTCAACAATATCTAAAGAACCACAAATCGCCCACCCTGGATTATATGACTGATCCATGGTAGGACACTTAACAGCAAGAAAACAGGAGTCTGGCTCACTCTTCAAAACTGTATCACATTTTTTTAAAATGAATGTTATAAAATATTATACCTGGGAAGAAACTTCTTCAAAAGCTTCATTCAGACTGACCAACAATGATGTAACTGAAGGTTTATCTTGAGTCTGTCCCTCTTGTTTGTACAATGGCACACCAGACATAAGCCTGTTTGGTCTATTGTAGAGCTGGTAAGGGGGGAAAGCAATTATTTCAGTATTTATTTTTCTGGCACATACAAATGACTATGATACAGGGCTCTTATACCTTTCTTAACAAAACTCTGATCAGAAATATCTTATTTTTTTCAATTATAATTCTGAAGAAAAGACATTACTGTGCTTCACCATTCACAGTTTTCTTTACTGTATACAGACCATCAAACATAATTTTGAAAAGATGCTTACTGGCTGCTCCTGTTCTTGTTCCAGAGCATTTTGCAGAAGTTTGTGCTTAATGTTGAATTCTTGATGAAGGCTGTCCCATTTCATTTTCATTTGATTTTCAGTGGGTGACTTCTCTCCTTCTAAGCCTAGCTCCTGTGTTAATATATCTGGCTTCTTGCTGTGATGAAAAATATAGAAACAAGATAACAAAACTGCAACTATTTTGCAAGACACCAGAATTGCAACTATTTTGGGGTGCCTCTGTACAGAGTCCCTTTCCATGGCCATTCAGTAGCCTGGGGAGATAGATGAGATATGGAAGCTGACTGGAGAAAAGGATGGGCATTCTCCTGGACCTCCTCAGGGACCTCCAGAAGCAAGAAAGAATGATGCCTTCTTTTTAATGCTGGTTGCAAGAGTGGAGCCAACTGCTGCTTGGCTCCCTCTTGTCCACCTTTGCCCACATAATAGCTATGGGAAGAGGTGTCTAGCCAAAGCACAGGTATATTGAGCATGCTGGGGAGGAGGAGAAGCACACATAACTATGCCAGGATCTTGGCTAACATTAGCATATGGCAAGAAGGGAAAACCTTCAGAGATTCATTGTTGTTGTGTGCCTTCAAGTCCTTTCCAATTTATGCTGATTTGAACCAAACCTACCATGAGGATTTCTTGGCAAGATTTGTTCAGAGGGCATTTGTCTTTGCCCTCCTCTGAGGCTAAGAGAATGTGACTGGCCCAATGTCATTCAGTTAGTTTACACAGTTGAGCAGGAATTCAAATTCATTAGCCACTGAGATTATACAAATCTGCATACAGAATTACCCCAATCTGCAAATTTCTTCATATGTGGAATGGGAAGAACATGAGATCAAATTAATTGAAATGTGGGAAAAATTGGTTTGTCCATCCAGGACCAGGGCTTTGAGTGTTTAACTTCTAAAAAGTCTGTACTTGATTTCCTAAGTATTCAGCCATGTTAAGAACGAATTGGGATTGCTACTCCCCCTTCCCTGCCAGATGCTCCTCAAATTTAGCCCCTATATGGCAGTTAGGTAGAACACAGTCCTCCTCATACTGGTAAATAGATGGATCTATTTAATTTGGCCAGTGCACATAACAGCAGAATTTTGTTTCATTTTTTTTTTATTCTCAGATTTCACAATTGGATGAGAAGAATCTGAGGTTTAAATACATAAATGCAAGAGAAAAAGAAACCGATTTTCCCTTTCCTTTTGCTTGACTTTCTCAAATGACAGTGTTTCTGCTTTGCTAGTTGGTGGCAAGATTGGTGGCAACCATATATCCTTCTCAGCATTTTGGAATACTTATTAAAATCAGGAAAACTCACCACTGATGAAAACAATAATAAAATTTCACATTGATAGATCTGATGAAGATCTTACATCACACAGTAATTTAATTGAACTTGTATCTGACCTTCCAGAGTGTTTTGTGAAAACTGCATACGCTATGACTTCAAATGTTTTGCTTAGAAATAATAATTAAGGATCCTTAGGACACATGTGGCTGCAAGTCAGAGTCTGAAGGAATTCATGCTGAAAACATATCACCTTCTTTTTGAAAAGGCCTACCATTGTCTGCTTCATTTAACATTCCACATATCATCCTACTTGGAATTTGTTTAAGAAAGGATGGCTGGAACAGAATCTATAATGCAATCTTCAAAGGGCAAAACCTGAATATATTCTCTAAGACATTTATTGTAAATGTACATGTTTAGCTTTTCTTCACCATAAACAACACCAAACTCAATAAAGTGTGAAAATACAGAGGCATAATCAACAAAATCAAAGCTACGGAACAAGAAATGTATTAAAACTGCACCTAGGATCAAGTTTATCCTGAGTAGAGTGTTGGGTTAGAATTTCTTCTCCACGACTTGCTACTGAGCGAAGTAAATTCTTTTGCTCTGCTAGCTCTTTCTCTAGTTCCTAAAAATAATCAAAGAGAATTGCCTTAGCAACAATGTAATGTTTTGTATTTAGAAATAATAATGTATAACTGTTGGGATACTTTTTAGGGAGATTGTAAAAAGAATGCTTTTGATTTTTCTTTGCAGTGAGAGAATTTATGATGACAGAATAATATGAATCATATCTTCCAAATTTAGAAAACAATTCAACTTTTTTATTAAGAGAGTAGACTAGTTATGGTAACAAATTTTCCTTCCCTCCTTATTCTCATAAATGGCGTATAACATGCCCAGGCAAAGGCTTATCTTTAAATTGAGCTTCATCATAGTATTGTTGTTGTTGTGTTATTTCAAGTTGCTTCTGACTTATGACAACCCTAAGCCAAACCAATAATGGGGTTTTCTGTGGGCTGAGAGTATGTGACACGCTCAAGGTAAACCAGTGGGTTTCCATGGCTAAGCAGGGAATCAAACCCAGGTCTCCAGGGTTGTAGTCCAATGCTCAAGCCATTACATCACATTGGCTCTCTCATTATAGCATATTTGCCATTTAAAACAGGGGTGGCCAACTTCTGAACATGGGGGGGGCATTTCCACACTTGCCAAATCCCCATTCAACCTGTCAGATAAGTTCTCTCTCTCTCTCTTTTTTTTAAACAGATATTCATTTTTGGCTTAAAATGGACCTTATTTAACTTAAAATAGGTCCTTTACATTTAAATGGAAAATTATGCCCCACCCACTGACTTTTAGGGGTGCAATTTGCCATTTTGTGGTGAATGTTTTCACTACCTAAGTGTCTGGGGAAAGTTAGAGGGATGTTGGGGAAGTGCATGCAAATCATAGGATATATTTTCCCACCCCCTTAAAACCATCACAATAAGGGACAATTGCGTATGATGCGGGAGTTGTGTGATCAGTTCTCCCAATTTATTTTAACAACTTAAAAGTAACAATGGGGTGGATGGAACTGGGTTGGGTCTTGATGCTGATTATGGAGGGGGGTTACCCGATGCTAGTTCCCTGAATCAAATTATTCCTCCAAATATGCTATTAGCCACATTGGGAGTGAAGATAGCCAAACAAGCTGCAGTTCTGTATCCTGCATGCTGAAAGAATATTACATGGAGTGGTCCTCCTAGGACTCCTTGGTTCCATATCCCACCCCCTGAGTTGTCACCTGGCTAGAGACATTCACATTTAACTAGGTTTCTCTTGAATTGCAAACATTTCTATGTCCATATACTTCTAGCAAGCATGAATAGTTGACTTGGAGAAGACCAGAAGATACTGGTACATCTGATGATAAAAAAAGTGGTCAGCTTTACAGTTGAAAATATCCTTGCTAGTTCACACCAGAGCATTAACTGTGGATGAAGTCATTGGGAAAGGATCCTACTGGCCATGGAAGCCATCATGTGCTATGCTTTCTGAGTATGGAGCGTTTTGTGTACAGATGTAAGGTAATTTAGAGCTGGAAGACCCAATGTGGAGTGATTTTTCAAATCCCCCCAATGGCTTGAGCATGAGAAAAGTCTGCTTTCATGCAAAAATAGTCTTTGCTGTTGTGTTAAGTACAGTGTTAATTGTATGGAGGCAGGGTCCATGTGATCAAAGGGGAGCTGGGCTCAACTGCTGGCCCTGCTTCCACACTGCATGGCTTATTTGGCCCAGCTGCCAACATCTATACATTTAGCAAGAATATTTCCTGTTGAGAAGTGTAAGTGCATAGGCATCAACATGCACTGGCTTCTACATAAGCCACAGTCCCAAATGACCAGGGTTCCATGCATGGAGAGCTCCACACATGAAAGCTTTCCCTGTTTTAGACATATATGAATGACAGATCTTACAAGTTGTGTAAATTTAGTGGCAAGGCCACAGGGCAGAAGCCCACCTCCATTTCATGTGATCAAGACATAATGGGTGCCTAGATGTTCAATCCTGAACATACACCATGAAAATAAGCTAAATTGAAATCAGGTGCTCACAATTGCTTGTCAGCAGTTTGACAAACTGTATTTAAGAATAACATAGGCCCTTTTCACACATGGAGGGAGAAATGGGGGAAAACGTGCTGAAACAGAGCTTACCGGCAGCCGGGTAAGTCCATCGCCACACGGAGCAGGGCGAGTTCGCTGCTCCACACTCCTGCGGTGTCCTGTGGTGTCCAAAATGGCGGCTTACAGTTGGCAGAGGCTCTCCACCAACCGGAGAAGCTCGCCAGCTGGAAGTCCGCCCCAGCAGATCTGCAGGCACGCACTTGCGCGCGCCTGCAAATCTACACTGGGGCGCTGTGATGGAGCTGCACGGGGCTGCATGCTCCGTGATTTTTAAAAACCTCTTAAAAGAGGTTTTAAAAAAACACGCGGCGCCACCACTTCCGGTCGCTTCAGAGCAGTTTGGGGTGTGGAACTATGCTAAAGTAGTCCGCCCCAATCCACTCCACGGTGTGTATGACCTCCTTTAGAGGTAGCACTGCCCCATTTTAATTACCCCATGTGAAAAGGGCCATACTCACTTTCTGTCTCTGTAGGCTACTCTGCTGTTGCTGTGAACGGGTTGTCCGTGCCTGTGCCAGCCATTCTTGGACACTAGGACTCTGAGAGGTGACCAGATCCAATTCACACTCCTCCTTTTCCTGTAGAACTCCCTGCTTTTAACAGAAAAAAAAAGGGAGGAGGGAATAAAAGCAGAATGCCAATTTAGGAAGAAAGATCACCATTTGGAGATTTAAAAACATCTATTTCTTAAAGTGATAATTCAGATCCGTATTATGACCTATTGAAATGTAATTCTGTGCCTGTAAGGAAACTTTACCTATAAGGCAATCTATATGAGCAACACCTCATTTAACCTCTTGGCTGCTAGGCATGGAGTTTTAGCACAGCTATAACACCAGTGGAGGCTGTAGAGATAGGCGGGTTGACCTGGTTTAAACAGTATGTTAACAAGGTATTTAATGGATTTCTGGGTTGTGTGGACTGCATGGATCCTTGTCCAAAACTGTAATCATGACTACACAGGCTCTCAGTACAATAAGAGCTCAGAACCACTTTGCCTTCTGTTTTTTAGTGGTCTTGGGCATGAAATAAGAGCAATCTTTGGCCATTTCCACACAATGACACTCTTCCATGTCGTCTTGCTGCAGTCCCGGGTCTAGAAGGGAGCACGTCAGCAACGCTCCCCTGTGCACTCTCTCATGTGGAAGAGAACGCAACGGCACCATGTCTTCCTTCTGCAGCGCAGCTGGGCTTTTTCCATTGTTGCATTATGTAAGGAAGCAACCTCAATGCGATTCCACAGCTTCTGCATGGTCAGAAGTGATGGGAGTGCCGCACAATCGCAGATGCGGAATGGATTTTTTCTGTTTTGCGAAAACTGTGCAAGCGTGATGCTCCACGACAGGATGGCAGTGAGACGGTGATGACGTCATGCGAAAGTGCGACCTGCCGACTGCTGCCATCCTGTAGCAGAAACGAGACAGCAACGTCATGTGGAAAGGGCCTTTCTTCATCTAAGCAACTGCTGTGGGGTTAGTTTTCTACTTCTGGGATCACTTGAGGTCCCTATGGAATGCCGAAAGGGTTAAACAAACAAAACCAGAAATAGCAAGAACTCCACTTCTCACTTTGAAAAATGAGTACTTTTTTAAATCTTAAACAATGAAGTGGGTCCTGTAACCTATTTATGAGGCAGATTACCATTCTTGGAGAGTTCCAGGAGAGGCAATTTATCATTTAAAAAATGAATAAAAGGGGAAGTCTGGAAGGGCCATGATTTGCCGAAATTGATCTAAACCAGCATTTTGTCTCTGTTAGCAGCAGGAAGGGGAAAAAAACCACTAAAATGTTTACAAGTGGAACATGATGGCAACTATGTATTCAAAAGTATAGTCCACCCAAATTGGAGGTACAATACTGTGTCATAACTTATGGAAGTTAAGTGTTCATATAGGTGGTGTGTTTAGGAAGCACTTTTAAAAGAATCAAGAGAAGGGCAATTCTGACACTGCTCCTTTTGCTTTCTTTTACTAAATACATTGATCAGGGAGACTAGAAGGTTCACATATTGGTTTCTGAATATTTTTTTAAAGCCACCTTTGAATAATTCAAACTCAATCCTGTTCACACACTCCAGCACAATTTCTCTTTACTATTGTCCAGATCAATGTACAAATTACAGAAAACATACAGCATGGATTTCAAGGTGGATTGTTTCAGAAAATAAATGCTTACAAATCATGAATTCCTAGCTGCCTACATTTAAAAAATGATTTAAAAATCATATTCTTTACACCCGTTATTTGAATGTAATGTTTCATCTACCATGTGATCTAATGACAGTGGCATACTGTAGTGCTTGAGGATTAGGGATCAGTTGGATTCACATTTCTTCAGCTACTGCTCAAGTCTCTAGTCATTAATTCCCAAGAGTTAATTTTGCCTTTATAATATAAATAATAAATATATATGACAACTGCATTCCTACAATGATAAAACTCCTTGCTGATAGCACAGTAAATTAAAAAAACAAGAAAAGAAAATACGAAGAAAATACTGAGGAAAATTCTCCTTCCAGGAAAATTCTCCTTTCTCGCTCTTCTAGAGGCCATGAACAAATTGTCATATCAACTTTTGAGATAAAAATAAATAATGGGCAGTTGAAGCAATTTTTCAAAGGCTATGCTTAGTTATGTAGAAGGTCTTTGATGCATTTAGAGCAATACTTTAAAGCAAAAATGATTCTTCAATTATTTATTATTGAAAATGAAACTATTTTAAAATTATTAAATAAATGAACAGTGTTACTAAAATGATAAATAACCTTAGTATACATGCTGATGCAAAAATAATAAATATTTTATTGTGAATAAGAACACTTTTGAGTATGTTGAATTAAGCTTCTTTGTGCTTCCAAGGCTTCCTTGAGGAAAACACGTTTTTCCTGTTCTGTTTTGAGGCTGTAATGCCAACAAGTTCTAGTTTTTATATTGATTATTAATAGAAGTTAGCCTACTTTATTTATACTCAAATATACTTTTGGAAGTATATTTTCTGCAGCTGTTCAAATTAAGCTTTCAGATTAAAAACTTTAGTAGATTTCAGATGGAAAAACAGAATAGTCTGAAATCTAACCTGTTTTTTCACAGTAAAGAAAAGTTTTGATTAAAAAAAACAGTTAAACGTAAAGTCGAAGGTTTTCATGACCAGAATCCATAGGTTGTTGTGGGTTTTCCGGGCTTTGAGGTCATGTTCTATCAGTATTTTCTCCTGACGTTTTGCCTGCTTCTGTGGCTGGCTCTCACTTCCATGTCATCAGATCCTCTGAAGATGCCAGCCACAGAAGCAGGCAAAACGTCAGGAGAAAATACTAATAGAACATAGCCGCAAAAGCCCCGAAAACCCACAACAAAAATAGTTAACTTTGTATTAAATGCTTAACAGACTTAGCAAGAAAAACTGAATTAGGAGGCATACAGTGATACACTATGGACTTGTATGTGCTTCTGGAACATTACAAGCTCATTTAGCATTTAAAAACAATTATGTGTCTAATATTAGGATCCTGGAACAAACCAAAGTTATCTCAGACTCTTGTCATTTTCTGCAGCTATTCCACTGCATGAGAATAAGCCTTGTTAATACTTCTAATAGTGCATGAAATATATGGATCCTTACTCTTTTACCAATTACAGAAATGGATTCTTCAGAGGAGTTAAAAATACTTGCTGTTTCTAGTAGATAACGAGATACCTAACTGTACAATTATAAATAACAATAATTCATACATTTTAAAAACATAACATATAAATATATATAAAATATATAAAAAAATAATCTAATCCCTAATTTACCTAGACCCTTATTTGATGATGGAAAAGATTACAAGAAATGAGAAGCGTTGAATGAATTTAGGTTTCTCCATATACCTTAGTGAAAGGTAAAAATAGGCAAAGCAAACCCTAACTTGAGAGAGCAATTCTAATCAACTGAGAATTCCTTAAAGATAGACGTATGATAATGGCAGTCTTTCCCTCCAATTCAAGTTTCCCTCGACTCCCATATTACAGAAAGTAAGAAAAAATGCAAACCTGATCTACCCCCCTGAAAGCCAATTAGGAAGAGCTACTTACTTGGATGTTGATCTGCTTGTCGTGGAGGACTCTCTGCAGCTCCAAAAGGCTCCCCTTTAGTGTCCTTAGCTTTACTGCCAGCTGCTCAGCCTCATCCTTGGTATGAGCTTTTCCTTCCATGAGGAGGTTTTCATTGTGCACAGACAGCTCAGACAAAGCCACCACCTTCTGCTCAATTTCCACAAGCATGTTCTGAAGCAGCAAAAACAAGGAGGCAAATTCATACATCTTGAAGCATCCACCAAGGGCCTACTTCATTTTCTTCCCAGCTAAGAAAAAGCCAGATCTGCATTGTTACCCTCTCTGGTTTTCTCCAGTATCCTCAGAAATATGCTTCCGATATTTTGCATTTCCTAAATTTGTAACATTTATTTTTTATTTAGAAAAAAAATCCATCAAGAAGATGCAACTGTGTTTGAAACTAAGGAAAGTTTAGCAAGACAGACATTCTGTTCGCATTTCAAGGATATTCAGGTGCTTAAATGCTATGCCATTCCCCTCAGTGCAGCAAGATGCAAATATTTGTGATGCTCCTCAAACTATGGAAGTAAACAAATCACACTCAATTATGGCTGCTCTTTTCTTCTTCTTTTTCCCATGTCTGCCTTGTGTATTCAAGGGAGGTGCCTTTCCCTGCCCTTCTCCTCCTTCCCTCTTCTCATTGCTCTGGTTCTATTGATAAGCTTCTCTTCTCACTGTGGATCTTTCTGATTGGTGCATGAATGGCACTAAGATCTTCCACATAATCTTCTTTCGTCTAGAGAGTGGCTTAAAGTGCAAATCTCTGGCATGTTTATTTTGAAATGCAGCTAAGTATTTATATATAATAAAAATAGTGGCAATATGATGACACTGGCAATTTTAAATACTTTATCTTCCCCTAGCAATTTAATCTGATGATATAGAAATGAGAAAGAAGGAACTTGTTTGTGCTTTCAAACCATATATAAATCAGTTGAAAGGTTGCTATTTTAAATATTCTGCCATTAAATCATCATTTTACTACGCTGGGGCAGAATTCCTGGCATTAACACATATTTGAGGGATGTATGATATGAGATAGGATTGAATAAAATGTAATTCATAGTATTAGGAAAGGCTAGTGATAAATATTGCATTTTTTTAATTAATAAAGCTTCACAGGTTTCACAAGAGATGTCTCTCAGGGTCAAGCTTGACACTAGGGGAACTGTGTACCCCCTACAATTAGCATGCCTTTCCATATTATGCCCACATTTATTTTCCAATGAACAGACTCCAGATAAGGTATCTGTTTTTGAAAGATACAGATCAGAAAAAAAGTATGGGGTATAGCAGGCCTCTTTCCACCACTAAACGGAGCACTTCATCTAAATGCAGGTGAAGTAATTTGTCTAGTTTGATTCTCATTAGATTGTATAAATCAGTTCACATTTGAAGATTTAGTGGCTCATTTCAGATGTAATATTAATCTACACTTTGTCTGTAGGTGCCTTCAAGTCATCTTTTGACTTATGGTGATCCCATGAAATTCACACGGTTTCTTCATGCAAAGAATATTTAGAGGTGGTTTTGACAACTCCTTCCTCTGAAATATAGCCTACAACACCAAGTATTCATTGTCAGTCTCCCACCCAACTACTAACTAGGGTTGACACTCCTTAGTCTTCAAGATGAGACAGGATCGGAACCTTTAGGGTATTTAGACCCCGTTTAGCAATATATAAACAAATACAAATGAGCCTTGAGCTTATGCATTTTGTGCTTCTCCAGGAAGGGCACAAGAACAAGATCAGAAGTACTCATTTCTGTTTTTGTATTAATCATAGTTTATTATTAAATTCAAACTGGGAAAACTGGTTGGTTTAAGCTATAGTTTAACAAGACAGAAGAAATACAACTAGACTCTAGCTTTTTTCAACAAACCATTGCTTAAGTTAACCAGTTTCTCTTTGTTTAGACATAATCATAAACTCTAATTAACTTAAAACAGGAAGCAGCTGCTTTCAGTCTCCAATTTCCTCCTTGTCATTATGTTAGCAGAGAAGAAGGGATAGAAGAAGGGTAACACCAAGGCTCACATCTGCATGCTGCATAGGGATAGGGATGCAAATGTTTGCTTATTTTATTCCTGAATGCACATAATTTTGTTCCTGAACGCAGGAATGGACAAATGGGGGGGGAATATCACTGCTGGGTCAGATTATGTGAGCTACTGCACAATTTTCAATGGATTTTGACACTTCAGAACTTTTCAGGAAAAAATTGTACAAAAAATGTCCTTCTACATATTATTTTGCACAAAACAGTGATTTTTACACAGAAAATCATGCAAAATAAGTTTTCTGCAAAAAAATGATTTTTTTTCATGAAACAACTTTTTTGCACAAACCTTTTCCAAAAGCGTTGCCAAAAAAAAAACCAAAAAAAAAAACCCCAACAACACAGGGTTTTCTTAACAGCATGTCTCAAAGTGTTGAGAAATCTCCTTCATATCAAGGATGAGAAAATTTGTGAGTATTCTTTTCATTTCTACGGCTGAATCATGGATTAATGTTGCATCTTTTTACAAATGAAAAACAACATTACACATATTACATTAAAAAGTAGGAGCAAAGTGAGATACTAATATTGCAACCCATCACTTTAATGTGATAGCATAATATATTAAGGTAGGAAAATGAGTATATGTATATGCACTTATTTTGTATAGATAACTTATGTAGTTTGGCAAGACTCTGGAAAATGCCTACTGTATGAATTTCAACTTAGAGAACTAGAAAAACAAAAATAAGATAATGTAGTCTCAAGTCTCTGTGCTCAAAATAATTTTAACCATGTATAATACCATGCATCAATATTAACTAATGGCTGGTTAAGACATCGTTCATCATACATGTAGGCTTTTCAGAGCTTTTCAGAGATGTGCAGGTAGGTAGGTGCAACATGACTTACATGTGTAAGAAACATTGGTGTAAGGATTGAGAGCCCTACGATATGCACATACGGAGGGATAACGCATTCATTACGCTTAATTTAATGACAAGAAAGTTTTGAGAATGAGAGAAAAGCACTATTTAAACAAAGATTATTTCACCTGGCAGTCAACCAGCTGAGAATCCATATCCATAGGCTCTTCAGCAGTAACCAAAGTGGTATCTAGTGTGGCTTTTGTATTCAGGAGCCAGTGGTCAAGTTCATCTGCTTCAGAGCGGTATCTTTGCAGAGCTTGTTCTTGCCGCTGTTCTTCTAGCTGCTCATTGAGTTTCTCCTGGTAATTAGATCTGGCCATTATTTGCAATTCATTTGATTCTGAACACACAAAAATCTATGTCTGATCACACATAGCAATTATTGGTTTTGTAGGCAGGATAATTAGAAGAGGAAAACAGATTAGAAGGGCAAAGAAGTATACTAGAACAGTCTATCATAAGTACCATCTTAACATTATCTATGATTGTGGTGCTTCAAGGAATCTGATCATTATTTCTTTCCAGAACATGTGCCAAGCATATTGATGAAAATTGATAATTAAATGAGTATTTGGGGGAATGATAGTAGAACACAATGACATGGATAGGAGCAATTATGTAATCAAACAGATGCAAAATGTAACCACAAACCTGGAGAGCAGTGGAGAATCAAAAGGAAACTTATCAATTATGTTCACAATGTGGACACATTACATATATAGTACAAACTGATTCATACCTTGCTCAGCACTTAGTCACCTGTGTGATCCTGTGATCACCTGTGATCTCATTTTATCAAAAAGGACTGAAGTAAAGCAACATGCAGGAATGGATCTTGATGTTGCATTTCATTTAGTAATCAACATGCCTGTGGCATCTTTTATTCTGACCACAGCAAATGAAACCTAAAGATGTGTCAACTTCTTGAAAAGATATAAAGAGCCTGATCAATTTAAAAATATTAGGCACTTTCAAGGCACATATCACCCCAATTTAAACTTTCTTTCACCATCCTTTATACCTCTAGCAACTGCCGTTTTCCTGAAGCTTTCATCTTAATGGTGGCCATCCTCTCTGCTAACACAGTGAGGGTGGACTGCAAAGCCAACTGATCAGCTGCATCTGCATCCAGTGGTTCAGACACCAGTTCCTCTGCTAATGATGTTTGCAACTCACTGATTTCATCCTGAAGCATCAGAATTTCATCCATCAAAGCCTAGCAAAAAACGAGGTTGAGCAAGACTGAATATCACATATGGAAAGTACAAAAGACAGCTAGTTCACTCACTGAAAAGTCACTGTATTGGCTAAAAACAATAATTACAGACCAAATCCAGACTAGCTCAGATTCTAAACCTAAACAATGAATATGGCATACATGTGAAGAAAACATAACTAGAATGGTAAACAATCAAATTCTATTAAAACCATATTTTGTCACAAGTAGAATTTTGAGCATTTATCTGTTATTTAATTGCACCAGAATTACAGCTTTTTCTTAACTGGGAATATTTAACTGAGATTTATTTAATGACTAAGGCATGACTCCTGTTGGTAGCCTCAATTAAATTAAACCCACTGATCAATTATCAATTACCAAGACAAGAAAAAGGTAACAAACAGATGGATTGGAAGATGAAGCAGTTATAGTAACATCTTGCAGTGCATCATCCAACTACACCTCCATATCAAAAAGCACACTCCCCCAGCAACTTGATTTTTCCCATTTGTATGTTAGCAGTGAGTTGGAAATGTTCTCAGACAATGAGAAAACATGTATCTTGAGTTTATTTTCATGATACAATTTTGTCAGGCATATGGATGTGAAGAATTAAAGCCTATAATTTGATAAGAAGCAAAAATTATACAGTTATCTGTTTACTTTTACCTGATGTTCAGCCATCTGGCTCTCTGGACTCTTGTCGGCTCCCAAAGTTTCATTTAATTTCACTTCAATGGCTTCCATTTTTGTAGATATTGACTGGAGAGAGTCTTGATACTTCTGCTGTCGTTCAAGGGCCTCATAGAGGGTGCGCTGCTTTTCACTAATCTAAAGGAAAAATAACCAGTGAGCATATGGCAATCCTAGTTTTCTATTAAACAAACAAAGAAACAAACAAAAACAAATTTAATTGAGGTATAGTGGACCCTCTATATATGCAGCCTTCAGATCTGTGAATTCCAGTGATCACAAAGCATCGTGCCCATTTTACCAGGTTGGTAAAATGAGTACCTTGTTGGGGGCTTGTTGTTGGAGACAATTAGCTTGTTGCGGGCAAGTTAGCTAAACACATTGTAAACTGCTTAGAGAGCACTTAGCTGATAAGCGGTATAAAAATATACATGCTGTTGCTATATGTAAAATGGTGGTGATGTGAATGTGGATGTGCTAAAAGTATCTTCACACATGTCATTGCCATTTAATAATATGGAATGTTTTAAAGCCCATTCGTGGGGGTCCTGGAACAGAACCACTACAGATATGGAGGATCCACTGTGCTATGTTATGACAATATACAAAATATAGATACAAATGCTTTTTAAAAAAATAGAAGGAATGTCTCCACTTCTATATATTACATATTTCTCCAGCATCACATCATTTTCCATTTCAGTCCATAGGTTTGGGAGAAAAGAGGAAAGATCATAATAGGGCCAGAGCTTGTTCAGACATCATCATTGGCATATTTACATTGCCAAAAATTTGTAAGATATTTCCAATATCACACCTGTAACTGAAATGTTTTCACATTTCTCCAATAAGAATATGTTTTGGCTAAGATTTTATCATCACTAAGAACCAGAATGCATGTCATTTTTCTCATATATTTCGAACTTTTTGTGGTCTTTAAGATTTGGCTACTAACAATCTGAAATTAGCAAAAAGTTCAACATTTAGTCCTTTGTGTATGTGAATCATATGAAGCATGAATCATGAGGTTACCAGAAAACAGGGCCATGCTGATAGATTTGCTGCTAACTTTGGACAGAGTACTGACCCCATCTCAAGATTTCAACAAGCTAGCATGGGCATTTGCAGCAAAGAAGCTTCCTTTAAGCTTACAAGATGCCTATGCCTTCCTTTGCTACAATATCTCTTTGTGTACTAATCCAAACTAACGTAGCTATATCTTTGAATTCTGAGACATCTGTTGGAGTTGGTATTGTATAGGCATGAGTAGCCATTGGTAATTTTACCTTCCATGTGGTTGCTACAATATCCCTTTGCACAGCAGCTGTCTCAGTATAAGTTGTTGGGAAACACGAGCTAGAGACTATTATTTAATTCATGTCCTGCTTGTTTGAGAACTGTGAGAACACAATGCTGGATGAGGTAAGCCTTTGGTCTCCTTCACTACAGCTCTTTTTATGCTCTTATGTATTACCTTGATCCTAAGCATATCATGCTTCAAGTTCTAATCAAGCACTTTGAATTGCATCTGAAAGAGGACTAAAAGACACAGTCCTTGGCATTGCAATATTCGGATATGTTAAAGATGCCCAGTCCTAGTTAGTAATCTAGCAGCCACATTCAGGCTTTGCCAGTGTATGCAAATAGACCACAAAGTAACAAAGTATAATGATTTGCCATCATTATATATGATATTGAATCTGATCAGACTGCTTAGAGATATTATGCAGTTTCTGGGACGAGGTTAAATTTTGTTATGTTGATCAAACTTCCTGCACAGAATCTTGCTTCTAACTTGTAAGTGAGATGCCATCACACCAGCAGATTTTTAAGACAATGCATATCTTTGTAAATATCTCTGACACAATCATTGAAACCACAAGCATGTATAGCAAGAACTTTCCTTATACTCCTTAGCACCAAATGTCTTACCACATTCTTCAGTGTTTCCCAAGAACGCTGCAAATCATCTAGTTTAGTACTGGTGGCTGATTCTAATCCTGGTTCACAGGGCTCCTGTGTGGATGAGGTGCTGGGCTGAATCTTGGAAGCTTCTGTCTGCAACTGTTCAGCAGATAAGGCTTGGTAATAAGCAATGTCCTATGAGCATGAAGCACAATATAGAACTTTCAAAAGAGGAGCTGTATCACATTCTTGAAATGTCATTAAATTCTGGTAGAGTGCTGTTCCATCACAGTTTAAATTTATAGGCACTGAATACCACTAAGGTTTTATCCCCCATATGGATTTTGAAAATGCATGCAACTTTTTCAGTAGGAAGGGAAGACTTAGTAGCATTTTGAAGATAAAAGTCTGATAGAAGTAAACACAGAAATGAAAAATTGTGAATTTGCCTGTAGTAAGATTGTATTTGAGAGTTTTTATCCCAAAATACTGGGGAAATTCTGCTAAAGCTTCTTGAAGCTATTAGCACATACAATCTGGGGCCCTTAGGAATCAGTGTAATAGGAAAGGAGTAACGGTTCCAAGGGCAAGGGCTTGAACTACTTCCAAGCCCCAGAGACTAAAGATAAAGCCTATGCTGGTAGACAATGCAAAGAACGCCTTCTTGTAGTGGAAGACTGCTAATGAGTAAAGGAATCTTACTACCCCATTTCTCACAAGCAGACTTAATACCTGTAAGGGCCCTCAGCTGAGCCTTGATGAGAACTCAAGCTTACAATCTTCTCTCTAAGGAATGGAGGATTGTTGGAATCATGTCTGCACTTCACCTCAGGAATCTGCATGCATTTTCCACATCTACCTTTTCCTCCATCGAAGCTTCTATTATACCCTGCACTGCCCTCTGAACTAGGGACAGAAAGAATTTGTTTTCCAGATGAAAAATGCATTTTCCAAAACTCAGGAAATCCAGTAAGGAGAGAATAACATAGAGGTGAAGATTTTGCGTTGTTTTTGTGCAGTATTCACACATCTCAAAGTGTTTCAGGAAATTATTTTGCACAAAACACATGTGAAAGTCATGCTTTAGTATGAAAATTCAGTGTGCATGTGCAAACCCACTGCTTTTAAAACACCTTTTTTGTGCAGAAAGGCATGATTATTCGCACTACCACATGTACTACAACATAATTTTATGACAAAATGAAATAAAATAAACAAGGTTAAGTGTTACTGTGAACCAGTACTTTTCTTACTTCTGCAGAGGCTGCTTTCTCCTGACCTGAGAAATTTATAATTTCCCTCCTCCTGATAGCTTCTACTCCCTCCATCTCCTAGGCTTGACTTACACATATTGCTTGCTTAATTTCCCATGTTTCAAAAGAGATAGCACTAAACAATTGCAAAGAGAAGCCAATATCTTTTTACCGCTGTTACAAAATGTTTTAGATTTCATGTTTATAAACACAACCTCACCTTCATTTATTTGGATGGGTGGGGACACTGTCATGTTTTCCTCTCTAGGGGCAGGCATCCCGCATTGTCCTAAAGTACTTTTTGCTGTCTCTCAAGTAGGGTACCAGTGCTTCCCACCAGTATATTTTACTGGTATTATAAAAATATATCTTGACTTTAAATATTAGAAAATGGGCTCATTCAGACTGACAATTAGTGCCAAGGCATGCTATTCCATTTAATGTCACAGCATGTTTCCTTAGGATACTTCTTCCTGTTTCTGCATCCAAACACTTTAAAAAAAATTCATGGTTTCCTCTTTCTTTTGCCCAAAAGTGAGTTCTTGTCATTTTGAAATTATTCTTAATAATAAATTTATAGCATTATTGTTATATTTCGTAGCTGCAATGCTGTTATTGTTGTGCTGGATGAGGTGCCCCCCCCCCGCATACACCACATACAAGAGAGTTTTCTGGCATCTAAAATTGAATTGGGAGTCTGTTAATCTCTTTTCCTGCTCCATTTTCTTCTTTCCTTCTGCAACTCTTCTCTAAGCACAAAATACACACAAACAAACCAAGTCTTACAAAACCAGAATTCCCTGTCACCTTAAACTCGTGGCTAGTCTCTTCTCCTGCCTCTTTTCCTTTTCCAGCTGTTGCCAAATTAAAGTGTACAGGAGACAGTGAAGGGAACAAAGGTGAAAAGTCTGGCAGAATGAAGGGAATGTCATAAACTGTTTCTGGGGAGTGTTCCAGGGTTGAATTTATGATTCCGACCCACAAATCTTGACCTATATAGAGTAAGCTGGTGCATGATTGGTATGTGGGTGATAATGGTAGAGAGATGATCTCATCTCAACACAATGATAATATTCATTAGAACTTACCAATATAATAATAATGCCTTAGAGGTATTTAAAAAAATGAAAAAGGAAGAGTTCATTTGGGATGCTGAAGCAGAAGGAGATCATTAGTTTGCAAAGAACAGTTGGTAAACAAGAAGCAAGTGACTAGACAAAGTGAACATCCACACTGAATATCACCACCTACCACTTATTCATAAATGCACTGGATTTTTTTTAAAGGTGAATTTGCTGTTTGGAATAAAAACAGTCTGGGGGGAAGAAAAGGAAGAAAACCCTGAAAATTCCTGTAATTCTTGAAATGTCACCCGTACCTTGGAAAAAAGAAGCACTAAGTATAGCAGTGAAAAAAAACCCAACCAGTTATCTTGTGACATATTTGGCCATTCCGAATAAACCCGATGATCACTTTGGGAGGAATAAGAGGTTAATGCCACTGTCTTGCATTATCATCTGAAATGTATTGCTGGCACATAGGAAAATATTTAGAACAATATTAATAATGTTGAACTTGTTTTGAAGACTGGGTGGCTTATTTTTGAAATGTCCTGCTCATTATTTCTGTGATGATAGCCAGTGTGGTGTTATGGTTTGAATGTTGGACTAGGATTCTGGAAGACCAGGGTTTGAATCAGTGCTCAGCCGTGAACACCAACTGGATGACTTTAGGTAAAACACCCTTTCTCAGAAGAAGGCAATGGAAAACCTCCTCTGAACAATACTACCTCCCCCAAGAAAGAAAAGGGATTCTCCTTAGTCAGAAATGACTCCCCTTAGTCAGAAATGCACCACCTCCACAATAAATAGTTAGAATGTATCTTCTTCAGTACTCAGAAAATGTCTTGTGAATACTTAGGAAAGAAGTAGAACTACTGTCAATTGAACAAAAACAGTCAATTCTGCCTAGGAATCTATTGCCCATACACATATTTTATATATCTCCAAATATCTCCAATTGCCATACTCACATGAAAAAGTGTACTGCAATATCACCTTCCTTCATTCTATGTTCTTACTTGTCCATTAGGATATGAATTAGTATGTTAATTAACTATTTTGCTGATATTTTCATGTGAGCATCATCAGTTTCAACTTTGTTGCACATCTGACTTCCTCTTACTTTTTGCAACACCCCGTTCATTTCAACATCCAAGACTAAGCAGACTAACTACTGATATTTCAGTTTTTCCCTCATTACCGCAGTAATAACTGTGCCATGGATGTTCAATGGTTCTACTACCCACAAAAGTTAGAGAGAATTTCAAGCAGTAAAGTGAAAAGATCTACTACACTGGAGTAACTTCTATGAGTGTTAGTGACTACTGAATTTATTTCTAAAAGCTAAGATGCCAATTCATTCAACTGGCCATGTAAAACATATAGCATGAAGAGTTTGACCATTGGCTGCTCACATAGTGAGCTATCTGTAACGTTTTTGTGCAAGCAGATATCCTTTTGTCCCCAATGGAACTGCTGATTGTACAAGAGAAAGCATCAACAATCCAGTGTTATCTTGGTAGCAGGACTTTTGTTCCACCAGCATTCAAAGAGATCTCTGCCCTAGTCTTTCAAATATCTAAGGGTGTCATCCATGACTTCTTCAGCCAGTATGGTTCTAGGAAAGTAACGTTTGCAAATTTTCTTCTCAAAGTAACAATGAGAAATTTTAGCAAATTTCTTCCTGCTATGAAAAAGTCCTCAAAATCCATTCAGTTTTCAAAATCTATTTGTAATTCAGGACTTATTCTGTTCAAAATTTTCAAATTCTGCGTTTTGATGCAGGGATATTATTTTCTGCATATAAAACACTGTTTTATGCACAAATTAACTATGTTCAAAATTTGTACAGAATAATTCTTGAACTGTGAATATTCTTGTCAATCCGAGATTATTCTCATCAGAGTTTCTTGACACTTGAAAGACATGTTTCTCAACCATTTTTCAATTTTTTAAATATTCTTTCCATCCTTACATGAACCCATTAGCATGTTTCCTTAAACATATCATGAGAAAGATTACATCTGAACCAGAATCAAATAAGAGCCAATGACACCCTGGACGTTCAGCATATGAAAACTGGAGGGGGATACTCTGTGCAATTTAGGGTTTCTTTAGAGCACCACAAGCCCTGCAGTGGCTACTGTCTGGGGGCAAAGAGGACTGATACTGCACTGTTCTTAGTTGCATTTGGGGAGGAGTTGGTTCTTTGGGTGCTAGGCCCCCCTGAAACAACATTATTTAACATTATTGGAGGTTATATTGGCTGTAAAATATTTTAGTTTCACCCAAAAAACATTTGGGGAGTGCTGGGGACTTTGGAACAATGGGGCGTCAAGGTCTGGCCTGGGCCCTTCAAAGGGTCACATATGGTCAATAATTGAGAGCAAAGGGGAATACGTATGAGTTCCTCTCCCCAAAATAGACATTGAAAGAAGATCACAGGGGGCTGTCCCCTGGTTGTGGAGCCCCATTCAAAACAAGGACTATCTGATCTTACCGTTAATAAGCATCTACTAGACATCTGTCACTGGAGTTGGAACAGTCTTCTGGAAGAGCTAGCCCACAGTTTTCCTCCACACATTCATTGAATATATGAAGAGGATCACATGAAATTCTTTCATATGAAAAGTACTGATGATGAAGGGAAGACCATTTTTATGAACTAGGTGAGTAGAGATCTGTGGTGGAAGAGCCTCCCCATCTACAGCCTTGCTAACTCACTGTAGGCCAGCTATGAACTTTTTTGTTTATTTCCCCTATAAACTACCCAGGGCACAGTACTGAACATTTTATCTTTGCTTGGGTTGAAAATATGAAGGCTTTGTATAGAGTGAATTTGCAACCACCAAAATCCCCTTCATGTCTATGTGCTACCACTCACGGACCAAGACAAATGCATGGCTTTCTACCAGCATCCTGAGTTTAGTAATATATAGGTTGTCCTACTGGTGAGGCTCTCTTTATCAATGGAGGAACACTCTAATAGTTTCCTAAGGTCCTCCAATCACCTTCTCAGGCAGGTTAGAATTGTTTCTTTCATTAACATATTTATAGTTGGCCTTTAACATGTATCCCAATGTTAAGGAAAGCATAGATATGAAATTTCCTGTACTTCATATACATTTGGGGAACAGTGTGCATGTGTGTGGGGTGACCATTGCTCTGGGAGTGATAGCCTTTTCATACCATCTGCACTGAAATGACCTCCCTCAAAATGGGCATAGTGCTTATTTACAGGAATTATTTAAAACACTTGAATCTGGCTATTTGTTAGCTGTAAAACTCTTTACTCAGATGTATCTTTAGCGACAGAATAACTCACTAGTGGAGATCTGGAAAACAAGGAAACTGCTGTTGCATTGTACTCTAACTGAGCTTTATAAAGCTCATTGATTCATTATTTTCCTTCCTTCATTTGATTTGTTTTAAAAATGTCCTTGCTTTTCTTCTAGTTGCTGTATCAGAATAGCTACATCACTTAGCCTTTGTTTGCAACTACTCATTGCTGTTAAAAGCTGTAATGATTAACTGATTACTAAAATTTTCTTCCCCTATTTTTATTCTTTACTAATTGTATCCCCCCTTTGGATATCAGACAGCTCCAGTACAGATAGTGATAGACAAGAGTGGTACGTCTATAGAACTACACACTGTGAAATCAAAGCTCATGCTGTACTGAAATGATGTAATGAGAAGTTTAATTCACATGAAAACTGACCAGTAATGGTTAAACTAGAAAAACAATGGGGGATATGAATGTTTCTTTGCAACAATCTAGTGGCACAGAATGAAAGTAGACAGATAAAGAGAGAGTGAATTGTTTCCAATGGGTTAGCAGAAAGCTGTATTTTCTCAGGATCTTTGGTAATGCTGTAGGTCTTGCAGATGCAAGATATTTTGATTCTGAAAGTGAAAATGGGTGGCTTTTATTATAGAGTATATGTATCTATTCATCAGTTGAAGGCCTATGTAACCTGTGCAACAAACAAAATCTTAAAAAAAAAAAAAAAAACCCTGAGAAAACACTCCCATCTTTCTCTTGACAAGCCAAATAAAAAAATGCACACTGATGGCCACACACGTCACAGCTGAATGAATGCCAAGATGGAGATACCTGGTTAACAGAAGCATCTGTATTAGCCACAGGTGAAGGGGAGCGACAGGCAGGTGGAGAAGAAATCTCACTGTTGGTTCCCTCTTCCCCAGATTCCTCAGTAACAGGTGACAGAAGGGTGTGACAGCGACCAGCAGTCATCTGCCATGGGAAATGTAATCCCAAAGGACAGGAAGATCATTGAGCCAACACAAAAAGCACTTTGTAGTTAATGCAGTTCTACTAGGACTCAGTTTAAGATCTTGTGTTTTCCTCTCAAACCCACAGGGTAACAAAGCAGGATAGACCTCCTGTACCTTTAATAAATGTGTAGGAGAGAAAGTTTTGCTTGCATGGCAAGCTGTTCCTGTTAGAATTCCCTCTCTTATACAACTTTTAGAACCAGGAACTCTGTCTTAATTTATATCTGATCACCTTACATGTCAAAACTGTATTACCAATACAAATGAAAAGTGGAAGTTTGTCCTACTGTTGTTGCAGGATGATTAAAGTTTATCTGTCTGTCTGTCTGTCTATCTATCTATCTATAAATAAAACTCATCCACAGTCACAAGACATGAGCATGACAACAAATGTGTCAAGAAATCCTTGGGGAATGCACTGATAAATTACTGAACAATCTGCACATCTAGAAATGCATATGTCTGCTAGATAATATTTGCAGAATTCATATGTAAAAGCACTGAAAACAATAAACACTTGGAGTTATACCAAGTGTTGCATGAGCTGATTCCTGTTTGTATAACAAACTTTTCCACATCTCCCCTTTTTAAAATCTCTGGATACACCAAAAAGGGTATTGTAATTCTCCAAAGCAGATGAGAGGAGGGGGCCTTTAGGAAGATCCACAGTGCTGGTGGATGTCATCTCTCAATGGGTGGACACAACTGGATTTCAGCCATAACACTTATAGCAAAACATCTATACTTCTCTCCTAAGATTTGTCTGCTCCAGCTGTTTCCACTGATATCTAGTACAGATGTTTTAAATTATTCACATATAGCAATTTTTTTCTCCTTACTTATACTTTTCCCTGTCCAACAATTGCCCCCCTCCATTCATTATACAATCTCCAGTATTGCAAGAATTAAGCTAAAAGTGCATAAACCTCAAGTTTATTCCTGATTATTTATATGAACAGTGATTTCATTTGGTGAATCTATTGAATTATCTGTATTTAAAGAGCTGAAGACATGCACACACATGCACAAAGATAACAGAGTACTCTCCTCAAAAAATTATAATACCCAGATCTCTCATTAAAGCAAAGAGACAGTATAGGATGTCAGGACAATTTGCATGATAGTATAGGAAGCGATTCTGCCACTGACAGATACATCAGATAAAGAACCAAGATACATATACAAGTATTGCTTACCATAACAACAGAGGGATGAGCTGTGTGTGCTGGGAGCAGTTCTTCTGAATCTAGCTCCTCCATTCCTTCTGAAAGTCCTTCCACTTCTGTCACAGTCAGCAGCATAGTGGCATGCTTGGCTTTCATTGTTAGCATCTTGCACTTGGAATTCAGAGATGCTATTTGCTCCTGGTAACCTTTGATCTTCTGTGCCAGTTCCTGAGAAAATATCCCCCCCCCGTCAGATGCAGCATGGAGAAGCCATAAGACCTAATAGCAATTCTGCTTCCGTTAGAGAGAAAGACCGGCTTGCTTCTCTAATGTCAGCCAATAAAATCACAGCTCTGTGTTTCAGAAGCTCTACATCAGCAACAGCAGTAGCTGAAAGGCAGGATGTTGATACTGGAAAAAGAACAAGTCAGGCTGCATCTCACTACACAGACAAGCCATTGAGCAAAGAAAGCTAGGCAGCGAAACTGGAAAAGCATTACCATAGATCTTCTACCTATGACTGAGAGAAGGAGTACCTGGTAAACTCACACTATCATTTCTAAAGATAAGCAGCTTCTGCATAGAAGCCTCCTGAAAACTGATGTGAACGTAGTCTCTTTTTTTTTCTCAGCCCTGCCTTGAGATATTAAAACAAACTGAAAGTCTCTAGATGGTGCATGCCAGGGAAGTGAGGTCATGTGACGGCTGAAGTGTTTTTTTTTAAAAAAAAAAGCCCTACAGCATTTCACTTCTCCTCAGACCGAATACAATGAACAGAGCAGGCAGTAATACACAAACCTATCAAGAATTAATAACCACTAACTTCTTAACTATTTTAATTTCTTATTTATTTTAAAATACTGTAGGAATTTATATATTATTAAATTACATAGAAGATGTATTTTAAGATATTTAAGATATATTTTAGATCATGTTCATCTTTTCTATTTTAGTTTTGAGTAAATTTTTTAGATGTTTACTTATTAGTTTGTGAAGAAAATGATATTACTTAACAGGCTGTACTCAGAATAACACTTCCTTTCCTGTTTTTTTTTCTTTATTCAAATATATAGATATACACATACAAGAAAAAAAAATTATAAGGAAGGAAATAAATTCTGCTTGGTATTACACTATCCTTTTATAATCTGTTGATTTTTCCTTTTAATTGCTTTTCTAAAATCACAATATGAATGGCATCCACATTACAACATTCAAGAATGAAAACACACAGAAGCTAATTGGAAAGTAAAGCCCCAGTCCAAAACTCCTCTCCAACAGTAAATATATATCTAGATCTACTGACTGCTATACCAGCTCAGCATGACAATTTATGTATACCAAGATTACAACAGAATGTTACATGGCACTAAGGAAGACAAGCCAACACAAATACATTGCCCCCTCTTCTGGTGTGACCTCCTCATGCATGAATGCAAGGTCACATGAAGCACTGTATCCCATTATAGACAATGGATGCAACGGGTATGTGCCTGCACTGCTGCAGTGCATGCACGTTGCTTCCGTTGACTACATTGAGACACAACACTCATATTTTTTGTCTATATATATGGTGGGCACACTGTATTTCAGGACTGGTCTGTAATTTAAAAGGTATGATATTATAGTGCTGGCATCTCAGTGTCATACAGGAAATAAAAGCAAAATAGTTGCTGCCTTTTATCCAATTATACAAAACTGATACCTCAGAGACACAATCTAGCCAAATTTTCCCTGGCAACTAAAATCCCCACTACATTTTTGGTCATTGAGTTTAATAAATTTTCACTGATTGTCAACAATGATACATATTTAGCTATTTTATATTGGAGTGTATCTATCTGGAGCGTCAGATAAAAGTTAAAGTACTTGTATCATACCTGTGGCTTTTCACCACAGGTGGACTCTGGCTGTGTACTGAATTAAAAAAAAATCTCTACTGTACAATAGATCTTTTCAGAATCATGAAACAAGCATTTAGTGAGGGAACTCTGCAAGTTTACTGTCGTTCTACTATACATATTTATCCACCTTGTTCCTGATTTCTTCTTATGCTTATTTTTAGGCCCTTTCCACACGGGGAAATAAAACGTTGTAGCGCGACCTCCGTGGGAGGTCATCTACACCTTAAAGTGGATTGGGGTGGATTGCTCTAGAGTAATTCCACACCCCAATCCTTGCTAGGGTGCCTGGAAGTGGCGGTGCCACGTGCTTTTTAAAGACCACTTTTCACGTGGTTTTTAAAAAGAACGATTGTGCAGCCATGTGCAGCCCCATTGCAGCACCCGTCGCAGCCCCGTCACAGCCCCCGCGCAAGGGCGTGCCTGCAGATCTGCCGGGGGCGGGCTTTCCAGCTGGTGAGCTTCTCCGGTTGGTGGAGAGCCTCCACCAGCCGGCAGCCGCCATTTTGGACACTACAGGACCCCACAGGACGCTGCAGGATGCTGATGAGTGTGGAGCAGAGAAAACGCGCTGCTCCACGCGGCAACGGACCGGGGTAAGCTCCGTTTCAGGATGTCTCAGGAGGTCTTTTCATTTACGTGTGAAAAGGGCCTTAGGCTTGCTAAAAATAGGGGTATCAGAGGTTTTTTCCCCCTGCTAAATCCAAATAGAATAAAATTATCTGATGCCTTTTGATGAGAAGTATGTTTTTATACTCTGACAGTGAATGTCAAATGAATTAAGCACTGAAAACTGTGTTAACATTCAGCATGAATGAAAATGTAAAAGCAGGTGCACTCTCCCAATCTGACAGCTAGTTTCATAAAACCAGTTACTCAAGATTCTGATGGGAAGTTTTGCCTGCAAAACAAGAAGTTTATACAAATAACTCATCCTTTTGGGCTTAAGGGGCTGCTCACTTTTCCTTCTATGATAGGATTGCTATAAGTTGGTGTTGATGTTGACCTGAAGGCAACAACTAAGTGGGAAAGTGTACTTCATTTTTTACCTTGAGGATTTTAGTTACTTAGCTCATTTGTGACTAGTGACCATTTGCTTGCATACAGACAGAATGTATTGTGATAAAGCCATTAAAATATTTTCCAGCCTGCAATCCTGTATTTTGATTGAGTTATTAAATGTATGAACTGTGATTCCAACAAAAATGTGGTAAAGTCGTTAACAGTGAAAAATAAAACAACAAATATAATTATAATATTAATGAATATATTTCTTTTTCTATCATGTAGGTGTTTAAATATTGGCATTGTTTTCTCCCATTCCTAAACCCAGCTCCTGGAATGGATAACGATAATTGGAAATCAAAGGAATTCATATTTTATGTTGTCAGCAAGCTATAGACTGATTCCAACCACCTAGTCACTGACTTCCCTCACAAGAAAGAGGTATAAAGGGTTCCCATTTAGGTTTGGCCTTTCCTGGTCACTGATAACCTTTACTAGTTCTAGTTCCCAGACTCCTTTTAACTCCTACATCTACCCTAAACTTCTGGTTTAATTCCTGGTTTGAAAAAAGGCCTCTCCTTGGCCTGAAACAGCCTATGGAGCATACAAAACATGGCAAGATTGATACCACAACCCCTAGGGTATGTTTGGAACATTTTGATTAAAAAAACATTTTAAAAAAATCCAAAAAGTTTTCTGGACAAGAAAATGGGAATGTTGGGGACCCACAAGGTATATTTTCTCTTCCTTTGATCTGGAGTCATAAGGATATATTTCTCAGAAAATGGAATGTAGGTAGTATAAACAGCAGCTAATCAAAATATGTGGGCGAATGACAATTTGAGACTTCCCCCTTTGTATATGCATCAGGCGTTACCACTCCCCTTTAAACAGCTATTGAGGAAGGAAAGTGAACTAGAAGAATTGGCTGAAAGCACTTTTCTCTCTCTCCACTATGAAGAAGAACTGCCAAAATGTTGAGGCCTGCTATGACTGCAGAGCTATAGTAAGAACTGGGATAAGATTAAGAGTTAGAACTTTGACAACCTGCAGCTGAGCTGGATTACAACTCCTGCTTCCCTTTATAGAGATGGAAGGAATATTTGAAAATATTTGAAGGAAACAGGTCAAAAATGGGTTTCTCAAATTTTGGAAATTTCTGACAAGGATAATCCTGGATTGGTAAGAATCTTCATAATTTGGGACATATTTTGAGCAAAATTCACATACTTGTTTTGTGCAGAAAGCAGCATTTTCTGTGCAGAAGGTAACAATTTTGCTCATGGGCAGAATTCTGCTCTGGGCAGAAAATGCTGGTTTATACTGAAAAAAATTCAATGTGCAAATTTCATGCAGAATAAGTCTTGACTGCAAATAGTGTTAGAAAGGTGCATAGTTTTTAATAGTAAAAAGAAAAATGCTAAAACGACTTATTTCCTCTGAGAGCAAAATTAGCAAAGAATTATGTCTCTGCTTCCTTACCACTGGTCATACTGGGTGGGACTGATAAATGATGATGATGATTTCATCATCATCATCATCACCATCATCATCATCTTTATTTCAAACCCAGTTTTTTCCAAGGCTGGGATTTAAAGTGGCTTACAACAATTAAAAAGACATAGTTAATAACCATGGAATATAAAAATTAAAACCCAGAAGAATTGAAATAAAGTCAAAATACATAATTAAACTCACACATCCATAAAGTTAGCAACTTCAGCAAAATTAACAATATCCAGCACCTTTTATCATATAGGCCATAACCATACATCAAACACCTGTCAGAAGAGAAATATCTTTACTTGTCTGCAGAAAGAAAATAGGGAGAGTGCCCATCTTGACTTCTCTAGGAAGGGAATTCCAGAGCCTGAGAACAGACACTGAGAAGGCCCTCTCCTGTGTTCCTACCAAATGCACCTGTGAAGGTAATAGGACAGAAAGAAGGGTCTCTCCAGCAGATCTCAAAATCCAGCCTGGTTCTTAAGGGAGAAAATGGTCCTTCAAATAACCTGGACTTAAGCCATGTTGGGCTTTAAATGTCATCACCAGCACTCTAAATTGTGCCTAGAAACAGACCAGCAAGGAGTGGAGTTGCTGCAGCAGGGGAGTTGTGTGATCCCTATAGCCAGCCCGAGTTAACAAACTGGTTGTGGCCCTTTGGAGCAATTGAAGTTTCCAAACATTCTTCAAAGGCAGCCCCACGTACAGCAGGTTATACTAATCCAACCAGAATGTATCAAGAGCATGTATCACTTTGGCGAGATCTGACATCTCAAGAAACAGGCAGAGTTGGCGAACAAGCCTTAACAGCAAATGCACTCCTTGATATCATTGAAACATAGGCTTCCAGGCTCAGAGCTGAATTCAAGAACACTCCTAGTCTGTGGATCTGCATTTTCAAGGGGAGTGTAATCCCATCTAACACAGACTGATTTCCTATTCCCTGATCTGCCTTCCACTATCCAAGAGCATGCCTATCTTGTCTGGAATAAATTTCAGTTTGCTTGCCCTCATCCAGTCCATTAATGATGACAGGCACTGGGTTTGGACCAAAACAGCTTCCTTGGCTTGTGATGGGATGGAGTAACAAAGTTGGGTGTCATCTGCATACTGATTGCACTGAACCCCAAAACTCCAGACAATCTTTCCCAGCTGTTTCATGTAGATGTAAATAGCATGGAGACAGAGCTGAGCCCTGAGGGATCCCACAGGTCAAAGGCCTCAGAGTTGAACAGGAGTCCCCCAGTACAACTTTCTGGGTTTGTCCCTCCAGGAAGGAACAAAGCCACTATAAAACAGTGCCCCAAGTCCATCCCAACAAGCTGACCCAGAAGGATACCTTGGTTGATGGTACCGAAAGCCACCAAGATGTCCAGCAGAACCAACAGGGACACCCCACTGTCTAGTACCTAGAGCAGCACATACACCAAGGCAACCAAAGCAGTCTCTGTCCCATAGCCAGGGCTGAAACTAGACTGAAATGGATCTAGATGATCCATTTCACCCAGTAGCTGGGAGGTCACCACACACTTCAGAACCTTGCCCAAAAATGGAATGGCTAATAATTATCCAAAATGGTGGGATCCAGGGATGGCATTTTTTTAGTAATGCTTTTATAAAAGCCTCCTTGAGGCAAGCTGGAACTCTGTTTTTGAGAGGCATTAAACACTCCCTTGACCAACTCAGCCTGTCTCCCTCTAGCTCTTTTAATAAATCAGAAAGTGTATGTGGTGGCTCTTATCTCTCCAAGAACCCTGTCCATATCCTTGGATTGCACAAACTGAAAATTATCTATTGTCTCTGGACAAGTAGAGGCCAGAGTTACATCCACTGGATCTGTATCAACCATAGCATCAAATCAGAGTGGATCCGAGTGATTTCATCTGCAAAGTACAAGGCGAATTATTCACAGCAGGCTGTTGAATGATCTGAATATTCCTTCTTAGGCCTGTGTGTAAAAGACCTGTGACCACCTGAAACAGTTCTGCTGGACAGCTTCCTGCAGACACAATAGAGGCAGAGAAGAAATTTGCCTTTGCTGCCTCTATTGCCACAGAATAGGCCAAGACAAAATCTGGAGGAACAAACTGATTTAGACATAAAAAGAGCCATGTCAGACCAGATTAAAGAGCCATTTACTCCAGCATTCTGCTCACACAGTGATGATCTGTGTGCCTATGGGAAGTCAGCAACCAAAGATAGGGAGGAAAGTAATAGATTTTCAAGTTGTACAAAACAGAAACGAGCCTTGAGATATAGGTGCTGCATTACCTCATGGCGTGAAATCTGGGCTTGCAGTTCTTGGATATTGCTTGTTGTGATAGGCTTGTCCTGGATCTCACGATGTGCTCTCTCTATCAGTTGCTGTAAATGTTTCATTTCTTGTTCATACTGCTCATACTGTACCACTGCTTCCTGGAGGTAAAAATGGGAAAGCACTTTGAAGGCACAACTGAAAATAGAAATATCTACATTGTATACATATGATAGTCTACCGTTCCCTGAGACAGTGCTACTCAAAGTGGTGATCCATGCACTGGTGCTGGTCCACACTGGCTGTTGGCAAGTTTCTAGGAAGGGAAGAAGAAATTCTAGTTCATGGACACAAACACAGTACCAGTCCCTGGCACATCTGAAAACACAAAATTGTTGGTCCCCCATATCAGGCAGCATGGGAAACACTACTCTAAGATAAGAACAGCAAGTCTTCAATCCTATGCACACTTGCCAAGTTCTAATTCCCACTGAACTCAATGGGAGATCTTTCTGTGTGGACATGAAAATGACTGTATTGTAATTGAAATTTAAAAACTAAGGACTTGAAAGGCAATTAAGAAAGCACAATTCACACATTTACTACTAAATGCTACACCTTTTCATCAACATATTTTAAACTACACTGCAAGAGGTTTGGCACGTGGTTATAACATAATTAAAAACATTGTTTTAGTTTTATAAACAAAAAAAGTCTCATCTATTTAATGGTCAGTTTTAAATTTGCTTCATGAGATTTTATATGGGCTGATGTCACAAAAACAAACAAACAACCAAACAAACTCAACAGATGCCATAGGAAGAAGCCAGATACCCACATTTCATGTTTATTCTGTGGGAAAAAAATAGTTTACAGAAATCAGCCTCTTTTAACAAGGGTATTTTAAATGTAAGAGGTAAAGAATGGTGAAGGGTCTGGAAGCCGGCTTTGGGAGCTGTGTATATTTAGTCTGCAGAAGAGAAAGTTAAGAGGGGACATGATAGCCATGTTTAAATATTTGAAGGGATGTCATCTCGAGGAGGGAGCGGGCTTGTTTTCTGCTGCTTCAGAGACTAGGGCAAGGAGCAATGGATTCAAGCTGCAGGACAGGAGATTCCACCTGAACCTCAGGAAGAACTTCTTGACAGTCAGGGCTGTCCGGCAGTGGAATCGGCTGCCTCAGAGTGTGGTGGAGTCTCCTTCTTTGAAGGTTTTAAAGCAGAGACTGGATGGCCATCTGTTGGGAATACTTTGACCGGTGTTCTTGCAAAGTAGGGGGTTGGACTTGATGGCCCCTGGGGTCTCTCCTAACTCTATGATTCTATGATTCTATTATAAGAATTACAACAAACAAAAGGCTGTAAAAGTATGAAATTGAAAAATATATACTATGTGTTGGTGCTGATGGTATTGAGCTTGACAAAAAGAAACAAGCAAATAAAAAACCTCTGCAGATTAAAAAGTGCATATGATCTAATAAATATTAGAGACGGAAGAAAAAATGTACAATAGTTGTATTTTTAACTTCTGGAAAACAGTTAAACTTTTTTTAATACTTGTTTATTTATTTGTAATATTTAAAGCCATCAAAGAAGTTTTGGCTTAGAGACAATTTAGAACGCCTGATTAAATAAAAACATATTAATCTGGTGCCGAAAGAAATGCAATATAGGCACCACACCATCTTTACAAATGAATATCAACTTTTAGGAGCACCAACACAGAATTGTCTCCAGTAATTTAATAACATACTTGAAGAAAAGCTTCAGATCACACAGACTCGTACTCTCTCTCAATATGTACATACATATATATATATATAGTACAAGTCTGTGTGATCTTTTCATTCTTTCTCAACTTGTTTGTTCTTTAAGAGTTCTTGACAACTTAAACATTTGGCTTGTTTTGTCAAGAACTGTTAAGGAACAAACAAGAAAGAATGAAATGGAAACAAACACTGAATTGTTACTACCTCTGCTCACAGTGAGTTGATACTTGCCTGCATTATGTTGTATTGCTGGATAGCTGTGTGCTGTAGGTGACTGGCATCCTCTTGCAATCTGAGGGCAGTGTGACATATTGGTAGGCTTGTGACCACTTCTTCAGGAATTCGTAAAGTACTCTGACAGACATGCACTGCATGAACCTTTGGTTTCAGTGACTCCATTTCAGAAAGCAGATGCTAGGAACAATAGAAGTGAAACATTGAACACATGCCATCATGAATTTGAGAGTCTTTCAATAAAGTAGCTTCAGAAGCAATATTAAAATATGAGTTAATACTAACAAAGGTTAAATGATGAACTTTCAGAACATGGGGAAATGCACATTACAGTTATATATGTTCATGGATTAAAAACCCCATCAGTTAAATACAATGTGCCCTTCATATACGCAGGGATTCCATTCCAGGAAACCCCTTTAAAACAAAACACGTGAGTGTTGCATCCTATTGTAGTCAACAGATGCAATTGTGCATGCCTATACCTATGTGGGCACATGCTAATAGCATCCATTGATTATGATGGGATCACTGCTTTCAGTGACCTTGTATTTGTGTATGCAGAGGTCACATCACAAGAAGGAGTGCTGTAATGTGCACAACAACAACCACGGAGTTGGAATTTAAAGTTTCATAATATCTTTTGGAGTTGAATTTATCAGATTTAAACATGCAACAGAAGAATTTTAGCAATGTGTAATTTGTGACAGGGTAGTGCTTGGACTTCACTGGATATTATATGTTAAACATATTGCAAATGTAAAGATAGATTTTGCTATTTAATGTGGATTTTAATTAACAGAAGGATTTCTACTTCATGTTATTCTCATGAAATTCAAGTTTCTTAAGGAATCACAACAAAATGGCATTGGCGTAAGATTTCAAAAAGGATTGGTCCTCAAGGAAGATACTGATAATGGATGCTGGAGAAGGATGAGTTCACATTCCCTTGGTTGATGTCAGCAGATCTGAAACAACAATTCCTGCAATTGCTAACAGGCAAAGCACTCCAATGAATATCACTATTGCTGTAATTATTACCATCAATTTGAAGTGACTGCGTAGCAATGTTAGAGATTTTAAATAGAGTCCCCAAAATATTTCACTGTTCTCCTTCTGCAAAGGATATCTTAATATCTAATTGGTCTACCTGTCGATGAGAAAGTTGTTCTTTCAGACTTAAACGGCTAATCTCTGAAGATGTAAGAGTAGCTTGGGCTTTCTCTAAAGCTGCTTGAAGAGCCTTTACCTCAGTTTCAAATTTCTTCATATCCTGTAAATACAAAATGTATAGAAAGAAAGAAAAAAAACCCAAGAAAAGCAGCAAATACATTAGGTATTTGTTTAAAAAAAAACCCTAAGGGGACTAGATCCTGTCTGATCTTGGAAGCTAAGCAGATTCAGGCTAGTTTGGAACTGAATGAGATACTGCCAATTAATACCAGGTGCTTTAGGCCACATTTCAGTCGTAGGAACTGGCAAAACCAGCTCATGGTGTCACTGTATGTCAGCAGACAAACTGAAGGCATGTGCACACACAAGATTAATTAGACAATGATATTTTTGTAAGTAATCTGTAAATCTCTGGAAAACTGAGGTCATATTTTGTAACATAAATTCAAGTCTACTGTCTGACTCAGAGTTTAAGGTGGGTGCTAACAGGTGCATATTAATATCTACACATGCAGACTTCTCTGTTTTCTGATTTGCTTTACATCCTGTTGCACATAGAGCTTTCCCCTTTCTGTTGAAGTGAATGGGATATTCCTTGGGTTAGGTTATGGTGAAATGGTGGCACTTGACGGCTGTTGGACTACACCTACATAATCCCCAATTACTGGCCAGGTTGGCTGGGAATGATGGATTCCAGCAACAGCTGGAGAGTCACAGACCCCTGGCCCCTGTAGAAGCTGGATCCTAGGGGCAAATGGGCACCCTCCAAGCACTTCAGGGAGAGTTAAAAGGGAGCACCTAGGAAATATGCACTAAGAAAAACACTACTTTTGTGAATGTTATACGCATCTTATTTTTCAACTACTGAGAAAAAAAATTACATATAACAATAAAATTAAGATGGCTGACTTCATTAATTAACTTTAACAGTTAACAATACAATGAATTAACAGTTTCTTAGATTAATAATTTATTAATTTATTAACAATAAAAATTACAAATTATTATAATAATTCAGATTATATTAAATCAGTATGCAGGGCTCCAGCAGTTAGCTAGGTCTGAAGAACCTTCCACATACCTTGGCTGCATCCTGAATATTCTGTAGCCTCTTTTTGATCTCTTGCTGTAACTCCTCAGTCTGTCGCCCAAGCTCTGACACTTGCTGAGACATCCCTTCAGTTAAATATACACTTGCTAGATATTCTATCTTTTCATTCATGGCTTCAAGATCTCCATGGATCTCACCAGATTCTTCAAGCATGGTCTAGGTTGCAGAAATTCATAGAATCTCCCTTAATTTTTGAAAACTGATTTAATAACAAATATCATACTATTTATTTGTATATTCAGTGTTGTAATGTTTTCATCTGCTATCAGACAAATATTCTTGTTATCTTTACCTGATGAGACATAATTTGATCACGAAGCTGAGCAGCAGAATTCCATGAGATGTTACCATGTATTAAAATATTGGCTTTTTCAGTCCACTTCAGTATGAATTCTAGCATCTCATTATATTCATCTAAATGTGAAATGGCCTGCAAAACAGAAGGAATATCTGTATCAGTAGGTCTGAAGCACATTTTTGTACATGAAAAAAAAAAGTTTGATGCTGTATCACTTTAATATTATAGATCTCTATTTATTTTAGTTCCAGGTCCTTAACAGTTGTATTTGTCTATTACTCTATTATTTATCCCTTTTTCAGAGCCATATATTTACCCTGTAATTAATCTTAAAACTAGATTTATTTAGATAGTCAACCATTATGGATTTTATTGAGTTATGACAACACAAGTTACAGTCATGTAGGGACAAGGGGTGGTTTACCCTGAGTGGCAATGTTTTTCAGGCATCCCAGCCCATAGCCCCACTCCGGCATGCCCTGGCCATGTCCCTGCACGCCCTGGCCATGACTCCATGCACCGCAGTCACATCCCTACACACAGTGGCCATGCCCCTCATGCCATAGCTCCGCCTCCTCCCACAGCCCCTCCACACACTCCAAGCTCTGCCACTGACAAGTTATTTACACCTCTTAAAGCACAGTAGAATTAGTAGCTGAGAACACTTTAGCAATTACAGATGTAGTAATTTGCTGCAATGGATACAAGTATTAAGTATTTGATGTATGTTAAGGCTCCTGAAGAACTGTTAATGGCAAAATCATTTAATATGTCTGTTCATTCAAAATATAGGTTTATATAACACATTTCAACATCACTTGTTCTGGAAGACCACAGTGCTACCTGATTAAGAGTTTAAGTGCCATTCAAGATTACTTTAAAGCATTTGAAGAGGGATGCTGAAAACTATTAGTACCCTTCTCTAAATGCCTTTCTGCATACTGCACACCATGGTTTGCCCCACCCATCACCTCTTTCATTCTTTGTCCCCCAGGTGGCAAACAAACCTTAGTGAAAGACAGAAGAACAAGGGAGAACTAGTGCTGAAGTAAGTGGTGGTAGTGGTGGTGGCTTGCTCCAATTCCTAGGTCCCATATCCAGGTACTGGGACCACAACTCTTGTCAGAATATTCAGATCAAATCCACCGGGGATAAATAAATACACATCCACTCATGCTGCTTGCCCCATCATTTATTGTACTGATAAAATAATGCACTTTTTTTTTAAGTGCTTAGAATTTGCTTGGTTCTATGATCTGGACCTCTGCTGATAGAGTAGTGGTGTGCTGTTGAAATGGATATGAAATGGATATGAAATTCTCCATGAACCCCAAAACCTGGTCCAGAAGGTTGGGGAAACCTCCAAATCTAGTCCCAAGCTGTATGGAGGACAATGCCAAGCACTGAGGACAGTGCCAAACACTACGGCAAGGATGAACAGAAAGGAATGAAGATCTGTTCGATTGGCACTTCAGCACCAATGTCACACTGGATTTAGGCTTAAGCAGACCGCTAAAGCAAATTTTAAAAAATGAACAAAACTTTTAAAAGAATCTGACAAATGTCATCTAAATCAGCAGTGACTGTCTGGGATTGGTTCCCCCAGGAGAACTGGAGGACTATACTCCCCCACACTGCCAGCATAAACAAAATCCAATATTTTGTCCCCAGAACATTTTCGATACATTTTCCCCCAAGCTGTTTTAGGCCTAGGAGTATCTTTTTTTTTTTTTTTAACAAGAAGTGATGCAGGCCATTTCCACACTAGACTGTTGTAGTGCTATTGTTCCACTTTCAACATCCTATGGAATCCTCAAAGACTCCTCTCCAAACTGCAAATCCCAGAATTACAAGGGATGTTGAAAGTGGAATAATAGCACTATAACAGTCTAGTGCGGAAATGGCCCCAGATGTCACCTAGGTTCACTTCCTGTTTTTCAAAAAAGGCCGTTCCTGAGCCTAAAATAGTATGTGAGGAAGGGAAGATGTAGAGAAATCTCTCAGTATTTCCTAGAGGGTGTTTGCCAATCTGTGAGTGTAAAAGGTAAGCAAAACTGATACGTCCACCCTTCTAATTATGCACCCAGGGGAGGGGATTAAATCAGTAAAAATTCACACCTGAAAAAGCTAAATTTTGTGATATGACTAAAATATACACACTGAGTACATTTGTATAAGTTCTCTCTCTTTCTATGAAGTAGTCCCTCTCTTATGATGACCTTTCCATGCACAAATATGAGGTCTCATGAAGCACTGCATCCCATTATAGTCAATAGATACAGTGGGTGCATGCCTGCATTGCCATAGGTGTATGCACATCACTTGTAGTGGCTATGACAAGACATGACATTTTGCGTTTTTGTTTCCCAGAAGAGTTCTGGAAATTGAACCCCTGCATATTAGGAGGATGCACTGTAACTTGATTATTTTAGTTTTGCTAATCATGAGGAAAGAACAAAGAATTATGCTGGGAGGAACGGTCTTTTTCCTCATTCCTTCAAAGTTTTCCATCTGATTTCTGAAATTCCAGACAACACTGATCACACACTTTCAAGTTTCTTGAGTATCGGAGTTCTTTGTCTGATATCTGTGTTTTATCTGCACTCTCACAGAACCATGATATATAGTGTCTTTCAGTGTTGTAGATTTCATCTGTCTGGACAATATTTTAGATATGAACCCAAGAACACACCACACCAGGGTTATACTATACCTGATTCAGTTTGGATCCCCTGTACTCAGCCTGCCTAATGGTTTGCTGATGGAGTTCTGTCAGCTTGCCTATCTTGCTAGTGAGCTGTTTAGACAACTGAGGATTCTGCTCTGCAAAGTCCTGGACAGCTGCATCTAGTTCCATTAGCTTAATGTTACAGCTGTCCAATTCCTCACCCAGGACCTGTAGTAGGAAGAAAATAATTGTTAATCAGAAACAAAACAAAAAATAGTAACTTTTTCCCCCTCTCAAGCTGTGTCTAGCATTGTTCTGCTTCCTCCAGTATTTTCGTCAAAAAGCAAGGGAATGGGAAGGATACACAGATCTCTTTTCCAAGGCTTCCAGCTACAGCCATTTCTGTGGAGAAGCTATAGATTACTGCAGACTCATAGCTACAGGTGTTTCACCTATGCAATAACCACACAACTACACCAAATGTTTTTTTTTTAATAATGAGACTACAATTTTTATTGATTACAGCTGCAAACAGGACTTGCATCAGGGTGGCTCTGGATCCAGGTGTCAGACAACTTGCTTGCTACCAATGAGATACCATTAACCCAGGCTGCTTGCTGGAGTGAAGTCCCAAAAGGTAACTATGAGAATCCTCAGGGGGTGAGGGAACACCACTTTGTGGTTTAATTGCCATCTGAGATTGAGGTATTGGCACTTGCCAACAAACTGGGTCATACTCCTGGTTGCCCCACTCCTTAAGTCTCTTAAGGGACCCTTTATCAATCACTAACAGATGCCCAGCCCATTTCATGACCAACTGAATTTGGGACCTATGCCAACTACTACCTAAAAGTTGTGACAATAATTAACTAACAATCCCATTGACACCCAAGGAAGGGATGGCAAGAACAAAGTCTTGAGCAGACTGAAGAGTGAGCACTACTTATATAAAGGTAAACTTACATAGCCCAGTCTGTGACCTCAAGGAAAACTTCACCAATTTCCCTCTGATCCCACCCACTAGCCTATTGTGCCACTTGCAATTGGCCTCTGGGAATTAAAAACTAACTGTGCCACTGAAAATGGCGCTGACTGTTCCTGCTCATCTGCCTTAGCTGCAAGGAGCACGGCCTGGTAAGTCTAGAGAGTGATTTGGCTCACTCAATTGTGAAAGAGAAGTTATTAAGCCCTGAGTTAAGTGCATGATCACGATAAAAATAGTTGGCCATACCATTAAAGAAGAATAGCTGGTCTATAAATATCCAAGTCTTAAGATACCTGGTAAGCCTAATAATATGTCAATATTGGTGTATTGGTATATTTTGTCTATTCCATTTATCACATTGCATTAGACATTAAAGATAACACATATCAACCAGTCATTGCCAAGGACATTCAGGACAGTAACTTTTCATTGGGGTCACTTGACTTGCTCCAGAAAGATGATGACAAATCAACTGATATATGTATGTATGTGAACTAGTCAGTACTCTGCACCAGCATATGTATAGTGATTTGAATGTTGGACTATGACCCTGGTAGACCAAGATTTGAATCCCCATTCAGCCATGGAAACTGGGTGAGTGACCTTGGGCAAGTCACACTCTCTCTGTCTAAGAGGAAGACAATGGCAAATCTCCTCTGAATAAATCCTGTATCTCCTCCCTCAAAAAAATGATAAGGTTGCCATAAGTCAGAGTTGACTTGAAGGCACATAACAATAGACATTATAAAATATTAATTTGGAAATCCCAGTAACAGAAACTCTTTGCTCTTGTGATGAAGAATGGTGATGCTTTCTTCTCTTTTCTCTTCAATTATATACTTACCCTTTCCATCTGATTTCAGAAGGCAAAATTATAACATACTATATTGATGCTGGTCTTTAGTTTAATAAGGAAGATTTTGTTTTATGTAAAAATTGTTTTATTTACCTTTTGATCCATTTTAGCTTGTGTTATATTGCTTGTCCTTTCTTTCAGTTTCAAGAGAATAGAATTGAGCTCTTTTGCAATCTCTTGAATCTTCTGACCAAATTCTTGACTTAACATCTTGTTCTGCTGAGCTTCTTTTTCTTTGGCTTGAATCTGCCAAAAATTCAAAGGAAAAAAGGATAATGACACACTGATTTATAATATATCCATTATATGTATATAAAAATTTGTGTGGACAAATCTTTTACATCAAGAAATTTACCATTGGTATATAATTTTCTTACATTGTTAATACAAAAATATTGTGACACCATAAAGTTTAAGGACAATATCTAGTTTTCTACCTTCGCTGACACTGTCAGCAGAGACAGAAGGATGCAATCCTCCCTGCCCAGTGTAGCATGCATTCTCAGGGCTGGGGATAAGAAAGAAACTCCCCACAATAGAGATTCAGGTGGTACGGAGTGCTGACAGGGGCAGAGTGAATGAAGAGAAAAGCCCTATTCTCTTGAATGTATAGGAGCCAAAATGGGAAATGGAGACTTGAATATGCTTATAAGCTCCATCTGCAAACATCAACACACAGGCTGCAGCTTCCCAGACTTTTGCACTTTGAGACAGAAAGTGCATACAGCACTCTGTAAATGTGTTCGGTTGAACACAGCTACAGAGTTCCACAGGCTTATCAGCCTTCCTCAGCAAGGGAGCTTTGTAACCATTTTCAGCCAAATCATAGAATCATAGAAATGTAGAGTTGGAAGAGACCACAGGGGCCATCCAGTCCAACCCCCTGCCATGCAGGAACACCCTCAAAGCACTCCCGACAGATGACCATCAAGCCTCTGCTTAAAAACCTCCAAGGAAGGAGACTCCATTACACTCCGAGGCAGCAGATTCCACTGCTGGACAGCCCTGACTGACAGGAAGTTCTTCCTGAGGGTCAGGTGGAATCTCCTTTCCTGCAGCTTGAATACATTGCTCCTTGTCCTGGTCTCTGGAGCAGCAGAAAACAAGCCCTCTCCTTCCTCTACGTGGCATCCCTTCAAATATTTAAACATGGCTATCATGTCCCCTCTTAACCTTCTCTTCTGCAGACTAAACATACCCAACTCTCTAAGTCTATCCCCATAGGGCATGGTTTCCAGGCCTCTCACCATTTTGGTCACCCTCCTCTGGACTTGCTCCAGCTTGTCAATATCCTTCTTGAATTGGGGTGCCCAGAACTGGACACAGTATTCAAGATGGAGTCTAACCAAAGCAGAGTAGAGTGGTACCAGTACCTCCCTCAATCTAGACACCATACTCCTATTGATGCAGCCGAGAATTGCATTGGCTTTCTTGGCTGCCGCATCACACTGCTGACTCATGTTCAGCTTGTGGTCTATGAAGACTCCTAGATTCCTTTCACACATACTGCTGTCCAGCCACGTGTCCCCCATCCTATATTTCTGTATTCCATTTTTTCTACCTAAGTGTAGGACCTTACACTTCTCTCTGTTGAATTTCATTTTGTTCAATGTGACAGCAGAGTCCTCTACAGACAATCCATTTAACACACAAGATATGTGAAGATGCTAAGCATGCAGTTACATTGAGAGGGGCTTGCACACAAGCTGAAGTTCCCATCCTTGGTTTACTCATAGGTACAAGCAGATGAATGCCTGCACAGCACCAAAGAAAACAGAGATGCGAAGAATACCCATTAATATTTGCATGCTAGCAGGGAAAAAAGGGTATCTTGTCAATCAAGGCATCCTGCCAAAGAAAAGAGACCCACAGTGAGACTCTTCATGTTGTGATACTTTACTGGGGAAGAGGACTTTTTGGATTTCTCTCATAGTCACATCTATTCCAGTGGAGTGAAGCCATGTATTTTATGCTCATGTGGTGCTAAATGATATAAATTAACACAGTCACCCTTACGGGATTTATAGTATGCACTTTGAAGTGGTTCTTACCTGTTCATGCATATTTACAACTGCCAATCCCACTTCTGCTAACTGAAGAGAAAGCTCAGATGGTAAAATGGTATACAGTCCCAAATACTTTTTCTGCTGCTGTTCAGCCATTTTCTCAACAGCCTGACGGTGAATAGTTGCTTCATTCATGAGGGCCTAAGAAGATGTTTACATGTACATAAGCATAAAGGAATATATACAGAGACATTGTTGAGTTTCACATCAAACTGCAATTTAGTTTAGGTGTGTATATACTTAGAAAACAGTGAGGCTCTATCAAATTTATTCCAATGTGACCATACTTAGAAAACAGTGAGGCTATATTGAATTTATTCCAATGTGACCACTTTTTAAAAGGACAGAGTTTACCCTAAAATTAGACATCGAATTTGATTAACTTGGTGGAAATCTGACTTTATATTTTAAGCGAACCTGCTTCACAATGAATTTTCTCAGTGCCTGCCTTGTTAACTGCCGTCAAGTCAACTTCAACTTATGGCAGTCCTATGAATGGGAGACCTCCACATCACCCTGGCCATTTCTGCACTGGCCTGTTATAGTGCTATTATTCCACTTTCAACATCTTATGGGATCTTGGGGTTTGCAGATTAGAGAGGGGCCTCAAACCCTCAAAGGCCCCTGTCCAAACTGCAAACCCCAGGAATCCATAGGATGTTGTAAGTGGAATAATAGCACTATAACCAGCTAGTCTGGAAATGGCCCTAGTCATCAACAGCCCTTTTCAGGTCTTGCAGCTTCCTTGATTGAGTCTATCCACCTGTAATGCAGTCTTCCTCTTTTCCTACTGCCTTCTACCTTAATAAACATTATTGTTTTTTCTAATGAGTCATGTCTTTTCATGATATGAATACTAATTTTACTTTACTTTCACTTCTAATTTTACTTCAATTTTACATCTGGATCTCATCTAGTTCCCTCATAGCTGTTCTTCCTCTAAGTTCTTGACTGAAATCTCCATTTAGATTAATCACTGAGCCAAGGGATGGAAAATCTTGAACTATTTCAATGTTTTCAACATCTACTTTAAAGTTATGTAAATCATCTGTGGTCATTATTTTCATTTTCTTAATGTTCAACTGTAAATCTGCCTTTGCACTTTCTTCCTGGATTTTCTTCAGTAATTGTTCTACATCTTGGCTTTTTTCTTCTAGTTGTATGATGTCATAAGTGTATCTTAAACTGTTGATTTTCCTTCCTCAAATTTTAATGCCTCTTTCCTTTGAGTCTAATCCTGCTTTAAATATGATTATGTTCAGCATACAAGTTAAAAAGATAGGGTGATAAAATGCTGCTTTTCCTTGAACCCTTTGCCAATTGGAAACTATTTCCATACTCTGTTTCTCTATATTCTGTCCTGATGATAGCCTCTTGTCCTGAGTACAGGTTATACATCAAGACAATCAAATGTTGTAGCACACCCACTTCTTTAAGAGTGATCCACAGGTTTTCATGATTTATACAGTCAAAGACTTTGATATAATCTATAAAGTATGGTACAGTAAAGTACTGATTTTCTTCTGGAATCATTTGGTGCATCCCATTAATCAATGTATATCTACAATATGATCCCTAGTGCCTATTCCTTTCCTGAACTCAACTTGAACCTCTGGCATTTCTTGCTTCAAATGCGGTAAAACTCTTATAGAATTGTAAGCATCACTTTGCTTGCATGGGAAATTAATGAAATAGTCCTGTGATTACTGCAATCCCTGGTATCTCCTTTCTTGAGGACAGGAAGGCATATTGAGTATTTCCAATCTGCTGACAGTGCCTGCCTATCTACCATGAAACACTAGTTGGTTGCAAAGCAGTCTGACGTGCACTGCAAAGTCCACTCACATAATTTGTAAAAGACACATCGTCTTTTACAGACATACAAAGAGGTTAGCATTGCTGACGTTTGACAGCAGAAAGCCACAGCAAACAGCTGCTTTATATCTGACATACCTGTAATTCCTCAAGCTGAGTATTTATTTCTGTTGTAGGATTCAATAAATATTCTTTGGCTTCCTGAATCCAAGACTTGACTTTATTAATCTCTCTTTCAACTTCTTCACGCTCCTTCAATTCTTGTTTAACAACTTTTCCACTTCTTTTAACTTTTTGCTGCATGCTTAAAAAAATCATTTTTAAAAATAATTTGAGCAGCAAAAATTTGCAATGATAAAACTTTTGAGAACATTAATAATTTTATATCTTACAGAAAAACAGAACAGAACAGCACACATTCATATTTTATATTTATATTTTTATAAATATTAATGAAATACTATTAGGGCTCCAATAATCAGTCAGAAAAATTTGTTATCAGCTAAGGTGACTGAAAGCCAATGGCATGGTTTAAATATTATATTCAGTAGTGTACAGACATGGAACAGAGCCAACAGGTTGAACCCAGCTTCTTCTCAATCAGTGGGAGCATTTCCTAAATTGAGGTCTACTCATAACACAACTTTTGTTAGAAAGGGATGGCAGAGAGGTAATATGTGCTTATTTCCTCTCTCTTTGCAGCAACTAACCCTCTGGAAAAATGGCTTTTTGGGGTGGGGAAAACATAGAGAACTGGAGTGGGGGGAAAATAAAGAAATGAGGAAAGAAAGAAATGATAAAATACATCAACCCTATTCATTCTACCTACAGACTTCTGTTTCTGGGTAGGAAGAGAACTATGAATGTTAAAAGCCCTTCTGTTTGCTGGGGACAGATCCATTATCTTTATTTCAAGATTCCTGTTCTCTTACTTATGGCATCTGTCTTGCATTGCTTTGATTTCTTGCATGATAGGCATTTGCTCTTGAGAGCCAGGAGGTACTTCTATATCCCGGAGCATGCTAAAAGCATGCTGCTTCAGCAGTCCCAGGGATGATAATTGTTGTTCCAGTTCCAGAATGAAATCACTGTGATAATCTAGAAGATCCAGCAGTTCATTCTTTGAGGCCTTTTCAACTGAGCTCTCTGGTAAGCGATCTTGCAGCTGATCAAGAGTGTCTGTTGCTTTTTGCATCTAAAGAATAGAATTTTTAATAATCAGATTAAAAACACAATCTACCTTCTCAAATATGTAATAACAATTTTAAAGTGCCATTGATATCTATAGAATGTTCAGATGCAACTATTCCACAGCACAAAACCTGGGTTTGATATCAGCCATATTTAACAATCCTGGGTCCCAACTGAGTTTATCTTATGCTATAAATGCTTGTTACATACAGATTTTATATTTTTGGGGAAATAATATATTAAGATATTTTAGGAATATATCTATAAACATAAGATATGAAATAGTTTAACTTTATCTAATATTTACATGCCTACTTTTAACTGTGCATGCAATTAAGCAAGTATGCCCAAATGATCTATACCTACATTTCCTAGCCTGTCTGACTCAGAATGTTTCCTGGTAAGGCAAAACTGGATATACTATATTAACATACTCATTGAAATCCTCTTGGTATACCATACTTTTTCTTGTATTTTTTTCTAGCATCATACAGTAATGGCAAGGGAAGGCAGACAAAATTTGTGAGCTTCAAACATCTGTTTGCTTCCCAACCCATGAAATGGAGATACCATACAACAGGGCTTGGGTTAAACATGGGCAATTTTATTAAACTATTGCCTATTTAAACATGAACTTGAACTTAAACTGTGACTTATGTGACATAAGGGGGGCTGTACATCGGGAATTGCTGAGGCAAGGTGTCACCTCCAGACCTCTCCCCCAGTTTCCCTGGGGCAAGATACCTGGTCCTGAAGTGAACCCATCAGGCTGGGTTGCAACTTCAGCTGGCACTTTTCTGGAAGGAGGCCCAAATACCCAGCCCACCTTGTCTCACAACCTCTGAAGTGAGGACTGAAAACCATGGGCCTGACCCAAGGATAAACTCGATCACCATGCCCACCATGTCTGGCAACAAACAAGAGGGCTCCAGAGGCTTATTCTATACCAAAAGGTGCCATAGGTACTCACTGAAGCCTTAAGACCCCGACCCCGCCTTACCTGCCATTATGAAGCTATTTAAAGCACCTGTTTAAGACACCACCATGAGCAGCCAATTGTCCAGTTCTCTGGTACAGTGTAGGGTAGGTGGGGGAAAAAAACACCTAATGGGGAAAAATTCCTATCTGGCCCCAAAGCGACCAGTAAGCTTACACTGAAACCAAGGGTGGGTGTGTCGGTCACGTCAAAGACCAAAAGAGGCCGAGGAGGGGGCAGCGCAGCCTAAAGGGGAGCTCACTCACTCTACCCACTCCCAACCAGCAAAAGCATCTTCCCCCCACAAGTCTCTGTAGCGTGAGTGGGGGAACAGATTATCCAATGCCTTGCTTCCCTCATGGCTGCTACAGATGCAACCTTTTTTTTTTAAGGCTCCTGCTGTCCCTGCTTACACTGGTAGTTACATGAACACCAACAGGATTCCAAGTTATAAATGCTGAACACTTAACACTAAGCGCAAAATATGCACGCACAAAATGACTTATATTTACAAAAACTGAATAAGGCTGATTCTTATACCTTATCACTAAATTCATTCCATTTCTGCATTGATTCATCCAAAATCCTCTCTTGCTCTTGGGAAACACTTCGGAGCCTTGTCCAACGCTGCCAGACAGTCGTCATGGACCTACTTATGGTTGCCTTGCTGGCATCATTCCCCATTTTCTCCAAATGGCATGCCTTTTCCTCCAGTGAAGTAATTTTCTCATGGAAAGAGTTTACTGTAGACACCAGTGACTGGACAAGCAAAGAAAATTAGTTTTCTCTCTTCTTATGAAGTTGTACAACATTTAGTACAAAATACATTTTATAGTATAGCCAAAATAAATCCTGAAAATGGATGTTGCAGGTATCAGAAGTGCATTTCATTCATAAAAATAAAATTTAGCCTTTACAATTATATATTGCTTAATATATATAATATGTCCTTCATATTAAAAAAAAAAGGAATACAATGTTCTGTATTTTATTTTTCTAAAAAACTCTTTTAACATGCATATACCATGTATTATTCATGTTAGACTACACTATTGTTGATTTCAGATATGGTGCTCATAACCTCATCTGAGGTTTCTGTTTTGATGCAAAAAAACCCAAAAAGTAAAAAATAAACCACACTTAATTGTAAGCTTAGCATGGGATCCTTTCCAAAAATTATTTTTCAAGGACATCAGGAGAATTAATATTTTTCAGAACTATCATAAGATAAATATTAATTCTCCAACTAACTGTCTTCAGACTGAGAAGACTGCTTAGCTGAATCTGCTGTGGAAAAATCATTGTGGAATTTGTGTGACTGAGGCATGGCTCACTTCACATGCAAAACTCATGGTAGCGCTCTTACCAAGAACCCATAAGGATTGCTGGGGCACATAGTAAATCACTGTGTGAAGTAGTTCCTCTATAATTTATACTGATTTTAATACTATAGCATAGATTTCATTCCTGTTCTCACAGTCTGCATTTACAAATCATTTATCAGGCCAATATATGAGGTATTTTTCTCACTCAAGGATATAAAGCCTGATTTGTTTGGCATAGGTAAGAGCTGTAGTCTGGACATTAAAAAAAATAAAATTGTGCAATCTAGGTTTGTTCTTAGCTTCTTGCTATAGCTGTTTGAAGATTACTGGAAGAAGTTACAGACATCAAAAATAATTCTGATATTGGGGGGAGGGCATCAAGTTGTTTACTTTTAAAACAAAATTACTCATAGGATCATGAACCATTCTTTCTATGATGTCTTGATTCTTCATTTGTCTAAAGTGCAAGCCCTTATAATGGAAACTTATGCAATTTATGTAATTGAGAAATCATTTCTGTGATCTTGCTCATTACTGAGTCCTCCTGCTGTCTTACCTGCTGAGAGAGGAGGCAGATTAAATTTATTTATCACTGGGAAAAGATGATTAATAAATTCTGTGGTTTCACAGGCAGAAACATGACTGCCTTTTCAGAAGCTTTACCTTATGTGAGATTAATTTTTCCTCTGCTTCATGTATGGAACTGGCTTTTCCTACAGAAAATTCAGATAATTTCTTCTCAGACTCATTCATCAGGTCAATGACATGCTGCCTTGCTATCTGGTATTCTTGCCACTGGGAAGCACAGCTTGAAAGATCAAAAAGAAAATGTGAGGCATTATGAAATCACTAACCACTATGTATTAGACAAAAAAGATACATTTTCCTAACTGCAGTGAACAGGCTTATGCATTGAACTCCAAGGACATAATCCTAATAAACAGAACCATTTTTATGATGCAAGGAATTCTGTGAGAGATGTTTAATCATACACTCTTCTATCGATATCAATGATACTTATGGGTGTTTCTCTTTGGCCGGACCAAGTTTGTAAGTGATCTGATAACAACCACTAATTTTCAAAAAAATCTTCAGGATACACCTTGCTGTTTCCACCAGGACTGGAGACCCTACCTTTCCCTTGCAGCCCCTGCTACATCTCTCCCAATCTGCCATGTTCCAACTTTGCTATTCTTGAACACCAAAAAATATTGTTTTTAATTAAGTCATTCTAATGGGTAAATTAAGTCATTCTAATGGGTAAAAGAAAAAAAAGCCTCAGTAGAAGCTACCATTCTTTTTAATAAATTTCATCTTAAACTTAGTACAAATGTAGTATATGCTCACAGAAGACTAGTTCAACCCCAGGGGGAATCTGCAGGAAAGTCCTATGAATATATTCATTATTTAGATTATTATTTCTTTTTAAACACTTTTACAGAAAAGTGTGTATATGTCTTTTTCTTTTTTAAAAATATCCCAAAGCCATTCAAAAACCAAATTCAGGAAAAAGAGGTAAAGAACCAGCCATCATCATCTTCATCATAATCAAACTATTGGCAGTCAGAAAACATCTTGCTGATGTTCTTGCAGATCACTCAACAATCTACTGGCAGATTCCAGGTCACCTTTGGCCACTCTGAAAGAAAGAAAGAAAGAAAGAAAGAAAGAAAGAAAGAAAGAAAGAAAGAAAGAAAGAAAGAAAGAAAACCTTTGTAGTAACTCCTTCTGGGATTGTGCCTCTTGTTCTGATTCCCTCTCCTTCTCTTCTAAAGCTTCCACATTCTTAGTCAGTTCTTCTCTTCCTGTGGTTTGTACAAATGGCTCCATATCAGATACAAGTGTCCATAATTCTTCTAAATGGGCTTGGAATTGTTTTTTAGTGCTGAAGAATTCTATATGGTTCCTTAGATTTTCTTCAGAGTTCTCCATATCAAGGCCATTTCGTGCTAACTGTAGCAGTTCCTGGGCATCTTCCAGCCAGTCACTAGCAGTCTGAGTAACATGGTAGTATCTTTGGCAAAGGCTGTACAATTTGGTCAGTTTCTCCTAAAAGCAAACAGATAATGAAAACGACATATAGAATCAATAATGCATACACAGTACCTGTATTCAAACAGCCCAACATATATACTTAGGTAAGGCCTGCTAACCCAGGAGGTTTGATTTCTGATATGGAAATTTAATGATGTGGAAACTGTCTTCAGTTCCAAATATGTTCCATCAGGAAACTGTGTTGGAATTTAAAAATGCAGATGCTTATCCAAATATATGCCTGAATGTTCATTTCACTGAATTCAATAGATGTCTAGCAATGGAAGCATTTTTAATGCACAGCTGATTTATACAGGAAGTTCCTTAAGGCAAGGATAGCTGAGATACTGCAGAGTTCCTATGGATATTCAAGATTACAGTATAATATTTCATGGTAACAGAGGCACAGGTTTAGCAAATCAGAATTTGCCCAGTGAGGTTCTGGAGTGTGTGGTGGCCTCTCAGTTCCAGGGGTTTCTGGATGAAATGGATTATCTAGATCCATTTCAATCTGGTTTCAGGTCTGGCTATGGGACTGAGATGCCTTTGGTCACCTTGGTGGATGACCTACGCTGGGAATTAGACAGGGGGAGTGTGTCCCTGTTGGTTCGGCTGGACCTCTCAGTGGCTTTCGATACCATCAACCATGGTATCCTTCTGGGTCACCCTGGGGGATGGGTCTTGGGGGCACTGTTTTACAGTGGCTCCGTTCCTTCCTGGTGAGGCCAAACCTAGAAGATGGTGCTGGGGGACTCCTGTTCAACCTCCTACCCCTTGGCCTGTGGGGTCCCTCAGGGTTCAGTCTTGTCCCCCATGTTATTTAACATCTACATGAAACCGCTGGGAGCGGTTGTCTGGAGTTTTGGGGTTCAGTGTCATCAGTAAGCAGATGATACCCAACTTTATTACTTCTTTCCATCATAAGCCAAGGAAGCTATTTTGGTCCTAAACTAGTGCCTGACACCAGTAATGGACTGGATGAGGGCAAACAAATTGAAACTTAATCCAAACAAGCAGAGGTGCTCCTGGTCAGTGAAAAGGCAGATCAGGGAACAGGGATTCAGCTTTTTTTTTATTTTTTATTTTATTTATTTATTTGTATCCCGCCTCTCCATATAGATCGAGGCGGTGAACAACTTAGCATGTATTTCGAAACATTTTTCTATACATGCCCCCAACAAACTGGGTACTCATTTTACCGACCTGCGAAAGGATGGAAGGCTGAGTCAACCTTGGGGCCCGGCAGGATCAAACTCACAACCTTGTGGTTTGTGGCTTGCAGTACTGGCATTTAACCACTGCGCCACCAGGGCTCCCTTGTGTTAGAAGGGATTACACTCCCCCTGAAGACACAGGTTCGCAGCTTGGGAGTAGTCCTGGATTCAACTCTGAGCCTGGGAGCCCAGGTCTCAGCAGTAGCCAGGAGTGTACCTGCACGATTAAGGCTTGTATGCCAGTTGCACCTGTTCTTTGAGATGTCAGACCTGGCCAAGGTAACACATGTCTTGATTACATCCTGGTCGGATTATTGTAATGTGATCTATGAGGAGCTGTCTTTGAAGAGTGCTTGGAAACTTCAGCTGGTCCAAAGAGCTGCAGCCAGGTTGATAACCGGAGCTGGTTACAGGGATCACACAACACCTCTGCTGCAACAGCTATACTGGCTGCCGGTCTGTTTCCGGGCACAATTCAAAGCACTGGTGATGACCTTTAATCGGGTCCAGGTTATTTGAAGGACCGTATCTTCCCCTATGAACCAGCCAGGTGTTGAGATCTGCTGGAAAGGCCCTTCTCTCTGTCCCACCACTATCACAGGTGCATTTGGTGGGAACATGGGGAGAGGGCCTTCTCAGTGGCTGCTCCCAGGCTCTCAACTCCCTTCCCAAAGAGGTCAGACTGGCATCCTCCCTGCCTACCTTCTGGAGACATTCCTATTCCACTAGCCATCTAACACATAATTAGTATGTAGAACAGTGCTGGTTATTTTAATTGTCATTTGTATGGTGTTTTTAATGAGTATTTTAATATTGTGTTTTAATGTGTATTTTAATATTTTAATATTGTTTTAATCACTATTATTGTTTAATGTGTATTTTAACTTTTGTATACAATAGTTTTAATTATGTTCTCTTTTTAGCTTTGTAAACCACTTTGAGTTCTCTTGAGAAGAAAAGCGGGGTAGAAATAAAGATGATGATGATGATGATGATGATGATGATGATGATGATGACGACAAGAACAAAACAACAACAACAAATAATAATAATAATGATAATAATAATGTTTTATGGGAGAGGTTTCATGTCTCCACAAACCTTATCAAATTACTTCTCTAACTTATTAAAAGCCAGCTTGTAGTCTGATCTAGAACACTTTTCTCGGACACGCCATGTTGACTATCTCATGTTTCTTTGCTTAGCTCTTTGAACTTGTGTGCACAATAAATCATAGCACAAGGGAATCAGATTAAAAGGATAAATTAAGGGCTCATGTTCGCAGGAGCTGTGTAAGTCAGAAAGTTTGGAATGAGAATGTTTGGAATAAGAACTTTCCAGAATATAGTACTTACAATTGTCATGTGTGAAATCCATGTAATGAGTTTGTTTCTTCCAGTGAAAAGGGAGGTTTTCCTTTGTGAAATACTTACTTTTCTTAGTCTGTAAATGATTTAACTCTAAATTGCAAGTTACAGTTTCTGTCCACTAGGTGTAGAGTTAGTGTACTCAGTTTACAAATGTTTAAGCTTTTACATTATTTAGATGCTGTTTAAGGTTACAGCAATTGCTGTATCTTCAATATAGCATCTACATTTGTCCTAACCAGGCTGGCCATAGTTGCTATACAGTAGGTATTAATTCAAGATAAATCTTTAGTTGCATTTCTTTAATGTTTGGGTAAAAAAAAAAAAAAAGAATACAAGTTGCACTGACCTGCCTCCTGCACACTGCTTCTTGGACTTCCCCATCAAGTTCAGACAGCTCAGCAAAACTGTTTTCTAAATCAGCAGGTATCAGCTCTTTGGCTTTCATGTACTTTTCCTTTTCTTTATTACTTAGAGCTCTCATTATCCTCAGGCTGGACTGGACTTCTTCCTGCTGGATCTGAATCTTGCGGATCTCTTCTTGAATAACATTCAGTTTTAAATCTATGTTCAATGGGTCATTTAATTCTGCCTTAATGTGTCTCAGCCACTCAAGAGAACGACATATTTCTGTTTGGAAATCTATGCTTTGCACCAGCCTGTTTTCACACTCCATCACAGTATCACCAATGGCAGTATGTAATGTTTTCATCATCTCTTGCCAGGCTCGCACCTGATTATTTGCTCCTTCGTGAACAGATGGGTCAAGCTGAGAAGAAAGCATCTCAAGATGTTCTGCAATGCGTTTCAAAAGGATTCCAGCATCTTGCAGACTGCCAGCCAAAGAATTATACATTTTCAACTTTTCCTCTGCTAGTAATGTTTCTTTATTCAATTTTGCTTGCTCCTCTTTTACAGAATTTAGCTGAACCTCCAGCTGCTTACACATTTTCTCATGCTCCTGATAGGCTTCCATTGTATCATCTAACTGGTTCACTTTCTGTTCTATTTGCCTTTTTAGTCTGTGATACAGAGTGGTGAGCTGCAGCATCTCTTCTGGTAGCCAAGGTTGTCCAGTGCTCCGAAAAGCTTCCTTCTTCTGGTTTAATTCATCTACAGCAGCACCAAGGTTTACAACTTCAGTTAAGACATTTCTGTAATCCTGCTGGAGTGCAACAACTTCTTCTGCTAGAAGAGTAGAAGGAGTCTTCTGCATGCTCATAAGCTGATCTTCCAATTCAGATAGTGCCTTTGTTGTCAATTCAGTTAATGATGCATATTCTTTACGGGCCAAAATTGCTTCTTGGACCTTACAGAATTTATCTTTAGCCAGAGCAATTATTGCACTGAATTGTTGAGGCAAGGCACTAAGTTTTTCCTCAAGATAGGAACGATCCATTTCATTAAGTGATGGTAAAATCTCCTGGCCATCTTTTTGCAATGTCAGCAAAAGGTTTTCATATTCAGGGAACTGCTCAAGAATCTGATTATACTTCGCTAGCTGGGAATAAAGTTCAGAATTGCTATTCATTAAATTGATTTCTGGAAATGAAACAATATCAGATTGCTTTACCCAGTGGCATACTTTATTCAAATCTTCCTTGAAATATTTTCTAGAAACCATATGTTTCTCCAGTTCTATTAATCTCTGGTTACATTTTTCTAAAATAGCATCATATGTGTTCTGCAGCTCTTGCAGTTTATTCAACACTTCACTCTTCTCTTGTTCTGTTGTATCTTTCATCAGGTCTCGCCCTTGAGACCACAGTCCAGAGATTTCACTCTGGTAGGCCTTAAGGCTCGCTTGTGCACTCTTACAAGTCCTGATCTGTTTGCTCACATCTTCTGGTAACAAGCAGATATGTTCATGGAACATTACTTTTCTCTCATGCTGCTGAATTTGATTCATGGCCTGAAAGGCTGCCAGGAGGAACTGAGTCCTTTCAGATAATGCTTTGTTCAGGTGTTTCCTCCTCTGGCCAACCAGTTCACTAAGGCAATCCACATGGTTCTGGGCCTCTGATAGATATTTCTGGAGTATCTGTCTTTCATTAAGTCCTAAATTTGACATCACTCTATCTGCATCCTTTATGAGCCCTTTCAAAATGAGCTGTTTCGCTTCCACCTCACTGCAAATGGTGAGATGATCCATGAGGAAGTTTTGAGCCAGCTCAAGGGGTGGACTGTGTTTCAGAGCTTCTGAGATGCTAGGTTGCTGCTCTTCTGCCCATTCCATAAGTTCCTGGAGTTTAGATTGCACCATGCTCAACTCTTCTAAAGTGGTGACAGATAGTTGAATTTTCCTCTTAATAAGATCCTCCAGCTGCATCCAGCGTTGTTCAAAATGCCCTGACTGCTCTTTTACCAATTCTCTGTCATCCAGATTTAGATGTTCTACCATTTTCTGTTTCTGTTCTTTTAAGTCTTCAAGTGCAAATCGTCTCTCTTGCAGAGCCAATGCTAACTGTCTCAAAGCCTCGAGATGTGCAGCTGTACTTTCAGCATCTGACCTGTTGTTGAAATGGACAAAGAACAATGCAGAAATTTATTAATTCCAAGGACAGAGTAAGTATCCAGAGGATCTTGTAATATTTTTGAGAAAAAGAAGTTGGTAGCGTAAGTCTGCTTCTTCAGCTGCATGGAGTGACCTGCCTGGGAACAGAACTTTAAGAGCTGGCTGTATGTCTGAATAGAAATAGAAATAAAAACTTGTGGGTATAATGATGAGGTGACAAGTTCAGTTTTAATGACAGTCATTGGGGGGACAAAGGCAGGAAGAAAGATGTGAAATCCCTATATACCAACATCCCACCCAAGGATGGACAACAAAGTTTCAGGAACATCATTCTAGATGAGACCATAGCAGTCCCATGTAGGATGATATTTCTGAAACCTTGTTGTCTGCTACGTTGTTCTCACTCACATCTACTTCATTTTTGGTACTAATACATACAGTCCTCTCTCCAAGTTCACAGGTTTGACCTTTGCAATTTGATTATTTGCAAGGTGTGTGTGTGCCTCCCTCCATTTTCCTCCTCCCATTCCCTTGTCTTTTGCCTGGGCATGCATAACTTCCTCCTCTGTGGCTGGGCAAAAGGCAAGGAATAGAAGGGGGACGCATTTCCTTGCTTTTTGTCCAGATGTGGAGAATGGGTGCTGAGGTAAAAGGCAAGTGAATGGGGGAGGAACGTGCACCTCCCCCTTGTTCCTTTGCCTTTTGCCTGGGTGTGAAGGAAGGCATGCCAGCCAGGGCAAATGGCAAGGGAATAAAAGGGGGAGCATCGCGCATGAGAAGGAAAGCACACCCATGCCTCCCTCAATTCCCTTGCTTTTTGCCGGAGTGTGAAGAATGTACATTAAGGCAAAAGGCAAGGGAATGGGGCAGAGGCATGTGTGCCTCTCCCAACTCACTTGCCTTTTGCCTAGGCCCAGAGAACACACACTGGAGCAAAAGGCAAGAGAATTGGGGGGGGCACACACACCTCCCCTCCATTCTCTTGCCTTTTGTACAGGCACAGAGAAGGAGTTATTTGTGTTCTTTCCACTTTTGTGAGGATTCTGTGCCCTGAACCCTTGTGAAAGTGGAGGGGCCACTGTACCTTCAAGTTAACAGTACTGCCATGAGCATCTGCATGACACAGCAATATTCCAACATCTTCATGGGTGATCTAGAGCAATGCCTCCTTAACTCCTGCATCCAGAAACCTCTCCTTTACCTGAGGTACATTGATAGTATCTCCATAATTTGGACTCATGGAGAGGACTTACTCAAGATGTTCCACCACAATTTCAACAACTCCCACCCTATGATCAGTCTTAGCTTGGGACTAACAACAGAACAAGTTCACTTTCTGGATAACACCATACAGCTACATAGCACAAATCTAAGCACCACACTGACCATTACACATAATTACATGTGTCCATTTTCCACCATGAGCACACTACTAAATCCATAGTTTACAGCCAAGCCCTACCATACAATCGTATCTGCTCACACTCACAACACAGGGCACCAAACTCATGGAATTACAATGAGTATTCCTCAAGCTGCAGTGCCTGCCATGTGAAATTAAAAAAAAAAAAAAAACCAAGACCTGTCCCCAGGTTTACTATATTACAAAACAGACTGAAGACAGGAAATGCTCTTCACCAGTGGTCACACACAGCTCCCAACTGAGACCACTCAGAGGTATCATCAACTAACTACAAACTTATTCTGGACAATAATGCTGCCCCCTCAAAGGCTCTTGATGGCAGGCCTTTTACTTGCCTACAGACAGCCTCCATATATCTCAAACAGTTACTTATCTACAGGAGGACACATAAAAGGGATGGGGAGATGGATACAAGACCTTGCCACAAACCAGGATGCCAACCATAATGTTAGAGGTACTTTCACTTACTCATCCTCTAACGTGATATATGCTATATACTGGATATATACTATATACTGGCTGGATAGCAGTACATGTGAAAGGGATGTAGGATTCTTCATAGACCACAAGCTGAACATGAGTCAGCAGTGTGATGCGGCAGCTAGGAAAGCCAATGCAATTCTTGGTTGCGTCAATAGTAGTATGGTGTCTAGATTGAGGGAGGTACTGGTACCACTCTACTCTGCTTTGGTTAGACCTCATCTTGAATACTGTGTCCAGTTCTGGGCACCTCAATTCAAGAAGGATATGGTCAAGCTGGAGCAAGTCCAGAGGAGGGCGACCAAAATGGTGAGGGGCCTGGAAGCCATGTCCTATGAGGATAGACTTAGAGAGCTGGGTATGTTTAGTCTGCAGAAGAGAAGGTTAAGAGGGGACATGATAGCCATGTTTAAATATTTGAAGGGATGCCATGTAGAGGAGGGAGTGGGCTTGTTTTCTGCTGCTCCAGAGACCAGGACAAGGAGCAATGGATTCAAGCTGCAAGAAAGGAGATTCCACCTGACCCTCAGGAAGAACTTCCTGACAGTCAGGGCTGTCCGGCAGTGGAATATGGTGCCTCGGAGTGTAGTGAAGTCTCCTTCTTTGGAGGTTTTTAAGCAGAGGCTAGATGGCCATCTGTCGGGAGTGCTTTGAGGGTGTTCCTGCATGGCAGGGGGTTGGACTGGATGGCCCCTGTGGACTCTTCCAACTCTACATTTCTATGATTCTATGATATTCTGTCAACAATGCTTTTCAGCACTCTACACTGGGCAAACAGGCCAGACTCTGTGCCACAGGATAAATGGACATAAATAAGATATTAGGAATGTGCATACACAAAAGCCAGTTGCAGAACACTTCAATATTCCTAGGCATTCCATCTCAGACCTCAGAACAGCAATTCTTGAACAAAACAAGCATATAAACAAGCCTACAAAGAAAGATTGCAAAGAGAAACAGCAGAATTGGAATATCTCGACAAACATCACTGCATTGACAGTGGGTTTATCAGAGACAATGGTTTCCTGGCATAATACACATATTATAACACTAGTTAGCTCTCCAGCCTCATAGGGGCTCTCTTTGACAGTTTATCACATCTCCTTTCTGGTTCCCAGTCAGCATCACACTACATTAAAATAACTCCCTCCACCATTCCTATGGTTACCTATTCATCTTAACTTCAGGTAACATCTTTCCTTCTGCCTTTTCCCACTAACAACCATCAGTAAAACTGAACTTGTCAGCTTATCATGATATCTGTAAGTTTCACATTTCTGTTGCTATTCACACATACAACCTGCTCATTCATAGCTATAAATGTCTATTCCTAGGTACTTCACTCCATGCATCTTAGAATCATAGAGTTGGAAGAGACCCCAGGGGCCATCGAGTCCATCCCCCTGCCATGCAGGAACACCCATCAAAGCATTCCCAACAGATGGCCATCCAGCCTCTGCTTAAAAACCTCCAAAGAAGGAGACTCTACCACACTCCGAGGCAGCATGTTCCACTGCTGGACAGCTCTGGCCGTCAGGAAGTTCTTCCTGAGGTTCAGATGGAATCTCCTTTCCTGCTCTTTGAATCCATTCCTCCTTGTCCTAGTCTCTGAGGCAGCAGAAAACAAGCCCACTCTCTCCTTGACATGACATCCCTTCAAATATCTAAACGTGGCTATCATGTCCCCTCTTAACCTTTTCTTCTGCAGACTAAACATACCCAGCTCCCTAAGCTGTTCCTCATAGGGCATGGCTTCCAGACCCTTCACCATTTTGGTCGCCCTCCTCTGGACATGTTCCTGCTTGTCGATATCCTTCTTGAATTGAGGTGCCCAGAACTGGGCACAGTATTCCAAATGAGGCCTAACAAATACAGAATACAGTGGTACCATTACTTTCTTCGATCTAGACACCATACTCCTATTGATGCAGCCGAGAATTACATTGGCTTTCTTGGCTTCTGCCGTCACACTGCTGACTCATGTTCAGCCTGTGATCAACCAAGACTCCTAGATCCCTTTATGAAACAGAATTAAGTCTATGAGAGCTTATGCTGCCAACATCTTCCCTTTCATACAGATCCCCTCAATCTCAAAGACTCTACAAGATTCTTTTCATACAGATCCTCTCAAAGACCATGTCTTTGAAAGATAGGATAAGATACTCAGAGAAATACTAGATCAAAACCCAAGCATGTTCAACCATTAAAAAAAAAAAAAATCTCAGCCATTTAAAAATTACTTATAAAGCAACTGTTGCTAAAGTCTTTATATTGCAAAGTATTGTGTAAAACATACGGACAGTACAGTCTAAGCTCTCTCCCAACACTCACCAAGGCTTTCACACATATATGTTTAGGATAGTAGTGCAAAAAGGATAATTGCTGATCTTGGCAACTGTATAGTGCTGTGAAATGTGGTTTGGGGGCTTGGAAGCTTGCAAGAAGTTGGATGGTGAGTTGGAACCTTTTTTTTTTTTTCAGTTTTCCCAAAGCCACACATTCTCTTTGAATTTTTGTAAATCCTTAGAAAAACTGAACATGTTGCAAGGTGAGCTGTATCGGCAAGAAGGAGGGACCTTAGCCATCTCTAAACAAAGTCCAAAAACATCATCAAAATATTACTGCTATTTTTTTTTAAAAAAAATGCTTACTAATGAATCAGAAACTATGTCTTGAGACAGCGTGGACAGATCTGCCCAGTTGGACAAAGTTTCCTTACCTTGCCAAGTGGTCCCATTCCTGTGTAAACTTTTCCAAAAAGACTTCTACTACATTTAAGCGATCATGATAATCCTTTGTCCTCTGCAGATCTTCCTCTCTATGTAGGAGCACATTACTGGTTTGAAGGCAAAGATCCAACCAGTGATTACTCAGGCGTCCCACTTCCTTGTGCTCAGGTGACTCCTGTCCTTGGGTTAGTTTGCTCACTTTTTCAGTTAAAGCTGTTAAAGCGGCTTGCTTAGACTGCAGCTTCTGACTAAACTCCTTTATGATATGACACAAAAAAAGAAAACAGAAAGATTGATTTTCTCTCAACGCATTTTAATTGTCTTTTAAAATATTTTGATACATTTTACTTAAATACCATCATACTAACATAAAGAATACAGATCTGTATTTTCTCCTTTCATGAAATGTCAAGATTTCTCACTAATGACAAATCCATAACAAACAAAAGAAGTAGGAGTAATTTGAAATATCATATTTTTCTGCCAGGTTCAGAACAAGAGCTGACAGGAATTCAACATTTCCTGTGCCCTTAATACGAGATCCTGCTTTCTCCTTGTTCTGTTTTACATACATAGAGCAATTTCGTTCAAGTTCTACCTGCTGTTTCTCACAAGTGGGTGAAAAGACAGTCATATACTTTCTGGAAAGCACTCAACAGAACTATCACCATTTAAACAAAATGTTTCATATTTTCTATAGTGTGAAGGAAAGCGATGATAAATAAGGTACAGCCGTGTTCAAGTAAACAGTTGGCTTAGACATAGAAAATGTTATCAGGTTCCTAGAGATTTCAAATTAAGTTAAACATGTACAAAACAGCTTGACATGTTCTGCTGATATGATAATACCTATAACACAGAAATAGGTTACAAGGAACAAGTCTGATGTACACAGTTTGGGAACAGTTCTTGCCCCTTTTTGGTAAATTTGTATGTATGTCATAGCCTTTTGTTGTTCAATTGCTGCCATTGTACGTTTTCATCAGAATTCTATACAAAATTACTTTAATTATTTGTTAGAGGGGAACCCAAGGTTACTAAACCAGAGCCCATCTGGCACTGTGTCATTAAATAAACTGCTGAGTTTGATCTACCATCAGACTCTATCTATGAGCCTTAAAGAGAAAAAAGAACCCTTCAAGAACTCACTCACTCATTTCCTTTAAAACAAAGGCAGCTCTGGGAAGGGGGATTTAAAGCAGTGAAGTGGATCTGGTCTGGCCTTTCATGCTCTTCCTGGTTCCAAAAAATCCCAAGAGCAGTATAGTCTACTTGACCCTGAACCACCACAGGACTCTAAAACATGCCCAAAACATACCTTTGGGATCTCATGGGCTGAACATTAGCTTAGGGTGAGTGATTTTGGAGAAGAGAAACATGGTGGCAAGTACAGGGTTGATAAGGCCTTCTTCATAATCTCTATTCTACTTGCCCCTTCCAGAAGCTCCGTGTTCTTTAAAAGATGATTTTAAGGACTTAATATTGTACACTTGTTTGCATTCAAGGTGCAACTTGCTTTCCACTTGCAAGTTACGTATTCTTAATAAAAAGCTTTGGTTAGTGGGAGAGAAGGTGTGTGTGTAATTCTGCTTTGACAGTTTACATGTTCAGGATTGAAAGATTACCAACAAAAGGCAGCTTCTTTATGGCTAAAATGTGAGTCAGAGCCCGTTTAGAAACTTTATGTGAAAGGCTGGTTTATAGGTTTCCTTCTTCGCTGCCAAAATCAATTCAGGCTTTTTTTCAACACAATACAGTGTTAGTTGTAAGGTAAACATGATGGAATACTTCTAACTAGTGATGTCAACCAATTTCAGAAGGGGAGGACTTAGGAAATTTATCCTATTCCAAAATCTTGGCCTCATTCTGGAAGGAGCCCCAAATTCCATCTTGAGTGCATTGTCTTCCACCAATCCCAATTAACTGATGGAAGGCAAATACACTAAGAGTGAATTTAGGGCTCATCACATAATAGCTGAGAGACACTGGAAACTGCAATTCCACACAACAGCCCTCATTCCCACTGGTTCCCCTGACCACCATTGCAACAGTGAGTGAGCAAAGAGGAAAGGGAGGGATTGGCAGGGGTTACTGATGAGAAGTTGAGCTTTCTAAGATTCTAGAAATGTAGTAGTAGAGATGTTAAACTAATAGCATTTTGCAAAACTTAATTTAAAAAAAAATTAAAAAACATTTACTACCTCTTTTATGATTCAGTGCACCAATCTAGTATTTTGAAACAATCCAGATATTATTTTGTCCATGCATAAAAATAGAAAAAGAATTTTTCGATTTGATAAACCTGTCCTGTAATTAAACACCGCATTGCTCTAAACTGATCATTTTCCTATCAGAAAGTTATTGGCACTTGGACGAAGCAAAGCAGCCTACAAAATCACTGCTGATTTTTTTTTAATGTGCAGATAACAAATAAGCTACCTATTTCTTGTTTACCAAGGATGAAGTATGATATTAATCAGAGAACCCCCCTGCTTACTGATTATTGCAGAACTCTTTAAAATGAAGCCAACTGAAAATACATAAAGGCATTCAGCTACTTGCCTTCCAATTCTAGTATTGTGTAGCTTGAACTGATAAAGTGCCACTCCTGTTTCACATTCTTTCTACATAGCTGCACTCATTCAAGAGAAACAAGATATAGCTGTCAAACACCATTAAAAGTATGGTAGGAAAGTAACTGCTGATTATGTATTTGTCTTTCATTTCAATAGGAGCAGCTCCTTACCTTCACCTGCAAAACCATATTCTGAGCAATATTTAGTTCTAGTTCTGCCCCTCGTCTCTTCATATTCTGCAGTTGCTGATCGGCATCCTGGAAATATATCCAAAGCTCTGCTTTCATTTGCTTTATTTCTTCCCAACCCTGAGCAAGATACTGAGAGCTCATTATCCGATCTTCAATCTGAAAAACATAGGGGATGGTAGCAAGAACATTTCTGATACAATTATTTTGTGGCTGTCTTTGGTGTATACTACCACTTCATGGAGGGCAGACTCTTGCAATAGATTTACAGTAGGGGGTAGGGATGAAGGATAAAGGCAGCTTGTGTAAGTGTCTACCCTCCGCGATGACTTAACCCTGTGAAATATCAAAAGAGATGTACAATACAGGATAACTCCTCCACTCATTAAAGGATCTCACTTCCTTTCTATACTTGAGGGAAAAATAAGATCAGTTTAAAGATACAGTAGTAGTAGACTGATTTTTTTCTTTTTTCTTTTTTTAAAAAAATACCCTCTCTCTCTCTTGCCCACAACCCAAGAATAGCTCTCATCTACATGTTTCTATGTGACATGATGATTAGCTGAAATCTGTATCAGCCTGTCTTGCTTGTTTGATTATTTTGTCTTTTAGCTACAGTTGTATAGTGTCTTTTTATTCAAATAAGGATAACATGTAACAGAACAGTGTATGAGGATTTAAATATTGAGCTTTCTTCATAGAAAGCAGCATGCTGTCTTTAAGATTTAATCACTGAAAAGGCTTATTATCTCTTAAGGTTATGCTCCTTGATTTTTTTCCCCCCCTTCTGCGTTATCTTGTCTCTCTAGACATTGAAAACAGAAGTTAGTACAGGCTTATTGAAACTATGGATTACAGATCCCCAGATTTGTGTTATTTGCTTCCATGGTAAATCTGGATGTAGAATTTCGATTTTAATTACAACTGTAAAATATGCTATTTCATTATAAACTATTTTAACAATTTTAATCTGTCTTTCAAACTTGTTAATATGTTTTTAAGACTTCTAAAATCATACTTCATCCACACTATTTCAAACCTGTCACACTGGTTTCACTGTAAGCAACCTTTGAGATTTCGGGATGCAGGATGGGCTATAAATAAATAAAAAGTGTTTGGCCATCTTTGAATATTTTAACATATTCGTTATTCATTATTTGTACACAAACCAAGCAAAATTTCTGATTAGAAAAAAGTAACATGGAACCATGTTTAAAAGTTTTTTTTTAAAAAAAAACCACAATTCTAATCTTAAACATTATACATCTATGTGAATCATACATCTACATTCTGCATTTCTATTATGTACTGAAGTTGTCATAGTTGATCTACAGAACAGAATTTTGGGGTAGAATTTTAACAAATTAAAAAGTCAATAAATGGATCAGGATTCCTTGTATTATTGCTGTTAAGATATGTTATTGATTTTAACACCTGAAGATAACTGAAACTGCATTTTTAACACTGCTAATATAATTCTGCTAATAGAATTCTTACGGTCATGTAATGAATGTAGCAGTAGAAAGCACAGAAACAGAATTAATGCTGCAAAAAGTAATTAAAGTGTTCTTGCATTCAACTGAGTAAAAAGAAAAAAACTAAAAGAATATGTATGTATTTTCAGTGTGACTATCTAGATATTTTCTTACTGTAAATATACATTGCATAATTTCTTCTTGCTCAAAAGGAAAAAGAAAGAGAGAGAGAGAGACAGACAGAAATACCTTTTATGGGAGGGAACTGCAAAGATGTACAGTACCTTTTGCTTCAGACTAATATTACCTAATATGACCTTTGTGACAAAGTAAGACAATTATGTCTCTAAGAAGGATTAGAGAAGGTCTGTCACAGTTTATCCCGTACCGTTTGCTTTGTTAGTTGAATGTCTGTAGCTATAGTTTTCACTGTGCTGTCTGATAAATCACACATAGAACATAAAAGATCCAAATAGGTGCTTGCTTGTTCCTGCAGGGCTCTGAAATGCTTAACCTAAAGAGAAAAAACAGATGTTCTCATGAAGTCACAGATTATTATATTCCAGTAAGGATAGTTTTTACAGAATAGTCCGAAGGCATGGTATCAGAACAGAGTGTCATTGCGGTGATTTTTAAACAGAGCCAACAAACTAACCAGAAAATTGCATATATGCTTATAAAGATTTGAATGAAAAATATTAACAAAGCATTCAAACAGTCATACAACCATCCATACTGTTGAATATATCAAGAGATCTTTTTTTATGGAATAAGAAATCTGCTTGCTTTCTGGAGAACTGGATTGATACCTGTGTTTGTCCTACATACACAAGTTCCAGAAGGCATTTATCCTGAGAAAAGCAACAGGATGAGATTCAGGTTCTTACTGCTGAGTTAACAACAAGGGATTGCCTGTCTAGACTAAGTAATTATTCTCCATCTGAACAGATTCATCACTGTCTGGTTTCTCTGAATAATTTCTTAATCCTGCCCAATCTTAATAGCATTACAACCTCAAGTACAGCTTTCTGAAGGCCTGTTCCATGGGATGTCTCCATTCATAAAAGGAAAATACAAGTGCACACAAACATACAGACACACACCTCTATAACTGTATCTATAATAATCTATATCTGTTTGGTCTACACTTAGAAGGATGCAAGGAACATGGATGATGCAGTTAGATTTCCTCGCTATACACCTATTCCATGCTGAACTCTTACAAAGGATTTTAAAAGCTCAAGTTACATTAGGTGCAGAAAGCTCACTCTAGAAACAATGTGAACAGTTTAAAATTTGTAAGCCTTCATATAGACTTTAGCTATACTGCACCCCAACACTGAAGAAAAGTTTATACTGAGCAACAGATCAATCTTATGCTGCAACTAAACAGAAAACTGTTGGCTGGGGATATGCTTGTTAACATTATTTGTTCTTTCAGGGGAGAACAACTTAACTTCAACAATTTTCTCCCACTGTGAGAATGTCTTCAAGAAGCACATAGTTTTTGAAGACATTCTTGTAGAGGGGAAGAAAGTTTGTTTCTAGATTCACCTTTTCCTGTTCCCTACAACTATGTAATGGCTACCCTCTCCCATCAGCATGGTCATGTAACGGCCAGTGGGAAATGGGTGGCAGCAGCCAAGTAGGAGAATTGACTGTTGCTATCATTGCCAACTAAAGATGAACCTTGCTCACTGCCTACCTGACACCCACTTGACAGCTCTTGGGGCAACTGAATGAAGATTGCCCCTTGTGGTGTTCTGATAGCCAGCGTACAATGACTCAGACATTCTCTGGAACCTTCAGTTGTCATCATATGGCAGCTTTTAGAACATAACTGGCGATGATTCTCTTGGCTTGGATACCTCTAGCCTCCTGCTGCCCTCTACCCATTACAAAGTTGAGGGGGCAGAGAAAAAGGGGAATCTGAGCTAGGAGGGCAGAAGTGTAGTACTAAAGTCTAAAGACTCAGGTGGCGGGGGGGATAAGAAAGGGTCTTAACAATTCTTCCTGTCAGGAGTTTCCTGACACTCAAGAAACCCCTTCTTCACTTCTCTCTAAGTCTCTGAATGCTTTCACCATTCAAAGCTTTGGGAAACAATTGAATACATTCAAATACAAGATGTGCTGATCCTGGAATTAAATAAGCAGAAATATTAGATCTAGGATGGAGAAAGTACAGGTTGTGGGCCATTTGTGCCTCCAGGACCATTTTCATGGCCCCTATAACCCTCAGATTTTTTTGTTTTATTTTTGAAAAAATTTCTCCAATTCTTCATAAGCAATTTCATTTCAGGCCCTGTTGGGCCATTTTATCTAACTGGGGGTGATCCAGAAATGGATTTTCCAGTCACTTTAAAAAATATCTTTTCTGAGGACTAAAATTGTTGGGGGGGCAATATATGGTGAAATTGCCCCCAAGCCTGCTAGAGGATGTTGGGGGATATTTGAGGGGGGAATACTGGTATTTTTGTTTTGGTGGTGGAGGACACTGTACCCTCCAAGGACCCCTGGCAACCAATGTGCCCTCAGCACCCTAAACTCTGACAGTTGCTCTGAACTACATTACATAACTCTGGGCACGTCTACCTTTTTGGTTAACATTGTTTAAGATTTTGTGCACCAACTCTGGTATAGTACTACTACCCTTCCCCCACAAAAACCCTCACATGCTGAAAACATATGCAGAAAATGGCATATGTTTGTGTTTACTGTCCAAATGATTAGAAATATCATCATTCTCTTTGGCTATTGTACTATCAGAATTATTCTGCTCTTCTTTCTACATACTGCATTCTTTCGGAAGTGAGAAAAGCCACTATTCCTTCAGTTCTAAGATCTCAACTTGATTTCACAGAGTAAACAAAACTGCTGGTGGGATGGAAAAGCCCAAATCTTCTTGGGGAAACAAGGGAAACAAGGTCTCTTTGGGAATTCGTTCTTTGATTTTCTCTACCTATCTTCTGAGATTCGAGCTCTTTTCTTCCATCTCTTTTCAGAGGCTTGACAATGACTTTTTTTTAAAAGCAGTATCCAAAGCTATTCTTTTAAGACACACTCTGAGAATATATTCCAGTGACTAACACGCTTAATTATGAATGTATTTTGGAACTTATATAGATATTTTGGCACATAAGTCATTTTAAATATTTACCAGTTGATTGTTTTTACCTGTTTAACAGCATCTGCCAAGCTGAATGGTGGACGAGGAATCGGCTTTAACTCTGGCCGAACTGCAGACAGCCAAACCTGGCATTGCTGAAGAGTATCTTGATGGTTAACATGTTTCTGGAGTTCATTCTCCAAACTCTGGTACATCTAGAAAGAAGCATGAATAAGCCGTTTAATATTTCTGATACCATTCTTAAAACTGGAAACAAAAATATGCTGAATCTGACGAACTAAACTAGTTACAAACTTCAGAAAAAAATTTGCTTTTGCAATGCTATTGTGCCAAAAACCATATAACATTATTCTCACTATATATTGTTCTACAAATTGTCTTGAAATAAGTTTCAAATATAGAGTAAAATAAACTTTATTGTTGTTGTGTGCCTTAAAATTATTTCTGACTTACGGCAACCCTAAGGTGAACTTATCATGGGATTTTCATGGCAAGATTTATTCAGATGAGGCTCTCCTTTGCTTCCCATTAAGTATGAGAAAGTATGGATTTCCAGGGCCAAGTGGGGATTCAGTCCCTGGCCTTCAGAGTTCCAGTTCAATGCTCAAACCACTATAACACCCTGACCCTCTAAAGATAAACTAGACTTCTTATTCATTTCCCATATTCATTCTTTAACTATTTTAATAAACTTGTTCCCACATATTGCTCATTTTTTACCTTATTTCCTTGCAATTTCTGTACTTCTGTATCGCCTAGTAAATAGGAGTACACTGAAAACTTACTCTTTGGGCTGTGCTACATATTGCTGAATAGCTGTCTTTTGTTCCCTGGAGTTGAGTTTCTATATTTTGCTTAAATTTTGCTTGTAGATGCTCCACACACTCACTGATCAAGTAATCTCCCTTGCTTTTAAGGCTGTTTAAGCGATCTTCAAATCCAGCAATTTCTTCCATCATTGCCTAAGGGAGCACCATTCAAAAGGCCATATATTACAGGAAACATTTTCAGTACTTAACATAAATACATTTATCTTTTTTCCTTGACACAATGAGGCTTTATTTTAAAAAGATTAAATTGTTGATTTAGACCATCCTCTAGGAAGAAGGCTTCAGACATAACGGGACTGTAGTACAAGTTTCAGGTTCATGCAATCCCTCTCCCCCTCCCCTTTAAGAGAGATGAGGAGATTAGAAATTTATAAACTCCTATAGTCGTCTCTATTGCATCTGAATGTAGACAATAATTCTGCTCAAAACACAGTTTGCCTATAAACTAGGATCTTGGATAGTTTAGTTTGGAAGCCTAGCTTGTGGACAAACTATAGTTTGCTACTTTCAGATGCAACAACAAACTGTGATTTATCACAAATCAGAAACAAGAGCTTTTAATCTCCCTTCTTGATATACAGAAGGGAAAAGGAGAAAGCAGCATATACAAGTCTAATGCTAATGGCTATCTATGAAGACAAACCATAGTTGTCATGCTGAATGTTACATCATACAAACGATTCAATAATCAGTAATATCAACTGGACCTAGAAGAGTATTTTAGTCAACACATTGAATTGCTCATTAACAAAATCTAAATGTGAATCCCTTGTTTCTCTACTGATGTGATGCAGTTTCTCTTTCTTTAACAGTGACAAAATCTGTAAATGTACAAATAGAATCTTCACGCAAAGCTGCATTATCAGTTGTAGTGATTGAAGAAATCAAGTATTGTAGGACATATTGACTTAAATTCAATTAGATTAGATCACTAAACCCAACTGCTATTACCAACTAGATTAAAAAGACTGTGTCAATGTGATTTAGCAACACATTCAAGGGGTCCTGTTGGAATTAGCAACAAGATTTAGGTCTTTGTGTCCATCACAGTAAACCTTTCAGAGAAAAGCATCTTGTAACACAATTCTGTATGTGTGCACTTAGATATAAATTTCATTCACTTCAATGGTTTTAAGTCTCACTGTAAGTTATCTAGGACTGCAGCCTTACATTTAAATTCAAGCTTGCTCTGCAGTCTTAGTTCATAAGAACTTCTCCTCTCCCTCCCCTGCAACTCTTTTGGAAACTATGGAATGTTTCCTCGGTGGTATGGTGCTGGTACTGGGGGGTGCACAGGGGTTACAGTAGAGCAGGAGGGCTGCTGGCTCTCATTTCTGCCAAATTTTGCTATTCTTTCACTAGAAGTCCATCACTGTCTACTGTCTACTGCACACTAGTCTACAAATCAACAGCAATTATTTTGCCTATTCTATCAAATTCAAGGTAGCATATCTGTTCTGATTGTACACAATACTTGGAATAAAGTTACACCTACATTAGAAACCACTGTCTTCTCCTAGGAAAACCATAAACATAGGGAGGGCCCTATTCATTCTGCTCATTTACTTTTCAGAGGAAAGTATGGAAATATTAGAAATGTACATATTTTTAGTTTGGTAAATATTGTTATTATGCACACATATAATAATGGAATATCCAGCTCCACAAAATTTCACTTTTGAATAATATTCCTTTAGTTTCTAAATATTTGTTCTTCAAATGTCAATTAAAAGATATGAATTCTGGAAATTTCAAAAATAGAACCAACAATTCCCAAAAGGATCATTTTTTTCTTTTGTTTATTTTGTTTCTCAAAGATACCTCACCAACATTTGGAATTTTCAACATGTGCACTGTAGCTCTCAACTAAGCTTGGCCCTAAATTTTCAGTTTACTAAAAGCTGAGAATATCATTTCAAAAGTTCCACCCTACATAAGGGAAACTGTCTTTAAAGAAAGAAAGGAGACTACTTGTACTATAACATGTAAAGCTCAATCAACAAGATACAGAACTGTCATAAAATTTCTTCCACTGAATGAACTGTTGGAACTATTTCGTCTTAATATTTGCTGTTTCTCACTCAAACTTACCTTGTGACTTGCTAAATGTTGTGTTATAATTTCTAGATTACTGTTCTCCATAAGGTCTGGAGTAACAAGCCTGCTGGACATCTGTAGCAACCATTTTTCTACTTCTTGTAAATCGCTGTTATACTCTTCATGCTGTTTTACTTTCACCTCCAAACTTGCAACATGTGTCTGCAATGTGTGTATATAAACAAAACAAAACAAAACAAAAACATTTTAAAGGCAGTTTCAAATGCATAACTTTTTAGTCCCTTTCATGAAAATACCTGAATTGAAAAGGCCATATTTTTACTTCCAATTTTCAGTTATTTCCCAAAAGAAAAAGTAGGATCACACTGTAGACTCCACCATGGTTTCCTTTGACAAAGTGCTTATGCACTGTCATTCTAAAAAAAGCAATCCACAGCATGATGCATCAATCTTGCTCAGCATAAGCCTTGACTATTAATTCAGTAGAATTTCACTGCTATAAGCAATTCATGGACTGAGGTCAAAAGGCAAGAAAATAGTCATGTCTCATTCAACAAAATGTTTACTTTAACTTACTGTAGCAGTCCACATTGCAAGCCTAAGTTCACCTGTAGGAATACTGTACACTCAGGTATTAGTCTAAAAATTTTAGTCAAAAAAATTGACCCCAAAAACCTGGGCTGATTTATCCATGGGTCAGTGTAACTACTGTACCTTAACTCTGATCAAAAAGTGAACAATCCCTTTCTCTGAGCAGAGTGGTGAAAGATGAGAGCTTGATCCATCTCACAGAACCTAAAAGAAGTATCAACCTCTGCTACTTTCTCCACCATGACATTGCTTCTGGCCTTTTTGAATGCCTGGGAAAATGGTGCTTCCCCTCAAAGAAGTGTCAAGAACATTGAGGGGGTTGGTGCTTCTTTTAGGTTCTCCTGGAATGGACTAAGCTCTTACCATTCTCCACTCTACTCAGAGAAGAGTATAGCTCCTTTAACTTAACTTTTAACAAAAAAGAAAAGAAAAAGAACCATATCCTTCTTTGAGTAGAGTGGTAAATGGCCTTTTTGAATGCCTGTGTGGGAAAGAACCATTCCCTTCTTTGAGTAGAGTTGCAAATGGCCTTTTTGAATGCTTGCGTTGGAAAATGGTAGTGGTGGCCAGGGACTGTTGGCTCCCCTGAGGCAGCACTGGTGCTTTCCCCTCTCCATGAAATGACCTTTGACTTACCCATGGTTCATATAAAACCCCATAATTCTGGCTCCCTGAACTTGCCCTCAACTTATACATGAATTTGACTTATACATGAGTACACAGTCAGCCCTCCACATTTGCGGGGTTCAGTTTTGTGGATTTGATTATTCATGAATTATTCACATCTGCTGCCTCCCTATGCCATTTTTAATAGGGACTGCAAGCCTCATGAAACTGAGAAACTGTGAACAAGGCTTGTAAGTCCCTATTCAAAATGGTGTGGGCCAACAGTGGAGGTGGCAGTAAGCCCCACCAGCCACCCACTTCTGCCTTCTGAAGGAACCCTGATGCCTCAAAGGAATCCATGGTGGGTTGAATATGGTGATAATACTTTTTTTGTGTGTTAAATATGGTTTGGGAGGGCCTAGAGATATTCACAGTTTTCCACTTTCACATGGGTCCTGTGCCCCTAACCCTAGTGAATGTGGAGGGATAACTGTATACGGTCACTATAATCAATTTATAGCAGGAAACAAATTAAGAAAACACATTTTTTTACCTTTGCTGTGGTGCAGAGTTCCTGGTATTCAGTCTGAAGCTTTTGAATGTTTTCTGCTAAATTAGCATCATGCACCAATTCTAGGAGGGACTCTCCTTTTTCAAACACAGATTTTATGGAAGGTTCATGTGACAACACAGTTTGCTGGACTGACTAAAATTAAAAACATAGTTAAACCATATATTCATAGTTTTAAACTGAATGTAGAACTATAATAACCTACGGTACAATATTTGGAGAATCACTTTCTTCTTGCTTTGAAAAGGAACCAGCAAACTGTGAACTAACTTATTCAACAAGCGTGGCTCTTTAAGTCTCCTGGAACAGGCTATGGTAGTTTGTGATCCCTGCTAGGAATATTTCAGAAGACACCAAAATGTGCTATGAATTACAGCCTCATCTCAGATAGGCAAAGGGTTTTCATGAAAAGGAGAGATGCTTTCATCCACATAAAGACTGTCTTTGCTTTGTGAAGCACTGCTGGTAATTTCTTGGCATTCTTAATAAATAAAAGGAAGTGTGTAACTGTATAGGTAATCACTGTGATGTGTTCATTTGATCCAAGAATGTGAAAAAAGCAAACTATGCCAAAAAGAGAAATATTTGATAAAATCACCAATCCCTTAAGAAAGGATCCCCTCCCTCCTCTCTCTCTTTCACCAGTTGAGCATGAATTTACAACAATAATATGTGTTTGTGTGTGCATGTGAAACTTTCTCTGCTGTAGGTTGAGCACTATGGAAACTAGATCCTTGAATCTTGGCACACTTCCTAAACCTAGCTGTGAGCACCTCAGAGTTACTTCAGCCTACAGACATATTTCAGTTAAATACTTTTACTTAATTGGACTAAATACGCTAAAGTACACTAAAGGCATCAGATCCCCCATGCTCTTGGAAGGTAAACAGGAACAGCATTGGTTAGTATTTTTTATTTATTTATTTATTTGTATCCCGCCTCTCCGTATAGATCGAGGCGGTGAACAACTTACAAATAGCATGTATTTCGAAACATTTCTATACAGTACTTAGATGAGTGATCACCAGTGAATACCAGATACTGTAGGCTATATTTCAGATGGAGGAACTGGCAAAACTGTCTCTGCATATTCCTTGACTAAGAAAACTCTATGAAATTTATGAGGTCGCCTCAAGTCAACAGATGACTTCAAGGCACATAGACATACACCCACAATTAAAATATGTTGGTAGGCTGAAGTTTCACCTTCAGTGACTAGGTAGCAGACTTATCTAACTTTCTCGAACAAGGAGAGATGAATTTTAAGGTAGACTGGTAAAACTTATTTTTCACCATGTTCTGTAGACTTATATGGCACTTCCCTCTGAAAGGAACCTGAATTCTTCAACAGTTAAAAGATGGTTGATGTTCTGCTGCGTAGTAAGGTGGAAGGAGAGAGAGAAAGGAGGAAAACACTGAACAAGCACCGTAATGGAGGGAAGACTAGCAAGGGGGAAAGAGAAAGAAAGAAAGAAGGAAAGAAAGAAAGAAAGAAAGGGACCAGGAAGAGAAAGAATGAGCAGAGAGGAAAACAAATTGCTGGTTTAGGACAGGTACTAAGGGCCTTCTGAACACTTTCAAAACTAGAGATTTCTGATAGTCACAAATAAAAGAGTTCACTGATTACATTTTAAGTGCTTGTAGCTCTCAACCCAAGTCAAACACCAGAGGCCAAAAGCCATTTATTATACATAACACATGGGCTCCTCAAAGTTTCTAACTTTACAGGGGAAAAACAGGGGGGTGTCCACCCCCTGGTAGGCCATACTATAGGAAAACAAATAGTTTAATCAATTATTTCAGACAATGTATGTGAGGTGGAGGTAGTGGAAGGCCGTAGCCTTCTAGGATCCTTTCTGGGCTTTCCTATACATGCTTGCTGTGCAACATTGGGAGGCAAGTATCTTCAGGTATGTGGGAGGAGAGGGTCTTGAGAAAGATTCTCCTCATTGAGGTTTTCAGACACTTTAAAAGTACCTTTCTTGTTTGGGTCTTTGAATATTATTTCTATCTGAATTGTATAATTGATGCTGTGTTTAGTTTCAAAAGAAAGTGGCTAAAATCTTTTGCAGACCTGTTTCACTAGGATCAGCCATCTGTTTAGGAAGGATGAGATGGATGGTGAAGTCTCAGGGGTAGCAAATTATATCCTCCTGCCCTCTGAGAGAACGCCTCTTGCTGCACAGATCCTCACTGAGTGAAATGGATAGCACACGGCTCTTTGTAGTTAGCTAGATATCTAACATCTGGCTCTAGAATATTGGAAATAGGATGCGCATGATCTTCCAGAGCACACTCATTATGATGCTGGGTTCTGAAGAAGCCCCTCAGATTACTTTGTGGAACATAACGCTAGGGGCTTTTAAATGTCCACCTTCTGTTCACCTCTTACAAGGAGTCTAGGTGGCACCAGAAGAGATTGAGTGGAGACAGAGGACCTTATCTTTTTAATATATATATTTACACTGTTACATGTGATTTAAGAATGGGCATCTAGCAAACAAGTTATCAATGTGTGTATATGCTGATTTAGACTTTCAACATAGGTATTTCAACACTTTGAGTTAAAGATAACATCTTTTAAAGATTTTCAAAAATCATTTTGTAATCTGAAATAATCTGCTCACCTTGTACTTGAATAACTGTGCCTTTTTCTCAAACAACTCCATTTTGGGATCCACTGCTGTGTGCAGTATACTCTGATACTCTGACAGCCACTGAGTCTGTACTTTGTATTTATCTAAGAATTCCTTTGTTAAGTGGAGACACTTCTCTAGGCTCGTGTGCTCTTTTCTGATAGAGCAAGTCATCTCATTAAGCTGCTCCACACAGTCTTTGAGCTCTTTTTTCAATTGTTCAGCTTCATTTCCCTCCATGTATTTAATAGCTTTCTCTCCTTTCTCACGGGCAGATTTCAGCAAATTGTGGCCAATATCCATGTCACCCATGAGATCCTGAAAGCAGCAAATGTGGACAGTAAATAATTTTGAATGGAACCAAACAGTTAATCACTTAATTAACTTAATTAGCAATTAACTATCACTGAATTTTGAGTGGAATCAAACCATCAGTTAATCACAGATTCAGCTTTACTCCTACTGATAAAGAATTTTTAATATTAAATCTCATGTTATTAAGCCAACATATGAGCTGGTATTTTGGCAAGGGAGAAATGAAGGGGCTGCCTGTATGAGGAAACTTCTTAATAAACAAGGAAAAGATTGAATAAGCTGAGATACAAACATCCATTAAAAGTCCATACCAAGAAAGGTTCTGAAAACTTTTCCCATCTGAATTAATTTTCTTTCAGAACTGGGACTTCTGAATTCCTGGGATTCCCCCCCCCCTGGAATGGTACTAATCTGTTAAAAATGACAATTCTTCCCTTTTGCCTTGTAGTTCACTTAGGAAAATAGGAACCTGGGGCCATATAGAACATGGGGCTGAGCAAATTCAAGGAACAGGAATTAATTTTTTTTAAAAAAAGTGGGGGATCTACTCTTCCTTATAGAAAATATGGTCTATGTTAGCTTCCTACTTTTCCTTTTATATGAACACCAAGAAAATGTCCTTCTATCGGTCCTGGCAACCTCCCATTATACAAAGATCCTACAGCTAGCAACTTATACCTTTTTTAAAACAGTGGCTCTCAAATTCTGTTCTATACAGAAACAGAATTCAGTTTTTCTGTCAGTTCAAATCTCCCCTAATGTACAGCTTTATAAAAACGCTGGTTCTAAGGCTAAATAGATTAACAGAACTAAATTTAACCAAATCTGCACTTTGCAGTTTACAGAGGCACCAAAAATGATATTTTTGATACAAATTTATGTAAAACTGACTTTTTTCTAACAAAAATCTTACAACACACAGTTTAGTAAGGTTTCAAATCCCCTGTGCTGTTTCATTTGTTACTTCAAACACTAATTTTAGGGATATTCCAGTTATTCCTTATTTTTTTTATATTTTCCATATGGATATACAGTGATAAATTCAGACTGCCCATGAACTATACCTCAAGTTTTTGCATTTTCTTCTCCATTGCTGCTTTATCTACTATATCAGACTTTGTAATCACATTTCTGAATTTTCTGTGTGTAGCTCCAAACCAATCTTTGTAAGCATTCAAAGCAAGTTCAGACTCTTCCATACTACGAATTTCTTCTTCAATGAATTTTATTTGTTCCTGCAAGTAAATTGGAAATAATAGTAAGATGGGCTACTCACCTATTTCTTAATATGTGGAAATCTGGTAGCAGCTACAAAATATTCTGCTATTAGATAAAATAGACATTCAATTCTGGTAGTATTCTACACATATCAAAGTGAAGAGCTAGGGCAGAAAACTGTGAGATCTCAGAGCAGGGATAACACTGTGACCCCCATGACCTCAACATACAGAGTACTTTTCACGTGCACACTGTAATTGACACTTGCACAGATATAAACTGTAAGTTGAGTTTTGCTTTTTGTTAAATAAAGGTCTCTCATGGATGTAAAATTTGTGGAGGAAATTGGGGGGCTGGAGAACTCAGGAGTTCTAAAGAAAATGTTGTAAGAACAATGGAGCTGGAATGTGTTACAGAGAGTTGGAACAAGACTCATAATGATTTCTAATACCTGATGAAATTCCCCACCCTAAGATGAATAATCCCCAGAAACGTGTAATTATACATGATATAAAGACAATAGCTACTGAGGATCTTCACTCACCACTCACCCACTGACCCAGTCACACACATATATATCTTTCTTATTGATCTGCATTTGCACATTTATAAAGCTCTGCAAAAACACCATGCAACTGTATTGAATGTTGTGGCAAGGATCTTTGCGTGAGGGTTTAGCAACATTGATGTGTCAACTGTACATCTGTGAAATGTCATATAAACAGTCTTGGCTTCTTCCAGTATTTTATTAACACAGACGTTCACTTTAATGATATGAGCAGTGGGAGGCACAGATGGAAATACAGTGAAGGAACTGTAAGCTATAGCGAACTGTATTCCAATGTTGAGATTAAATTACCCTAGAAACTGGAATTCAATGGCATAAAGCATGGGACAGAATATGTCCATGGTACAAGATAGGATGGAATAGGGGATATCCCCTCAGAACTCACCAGTACGTGAAGAATAAGGGCTTGGTACCGAGATGCAAGGTGGGCAGCTTGTCTTCCTGTCCTGCTAGAAGTATTGCTCTCCTCCAGAATTTGCTGGGCCAACAGTCCCACTTCTTCAACTTCATCTTTATAGACAGTTATTTCCTCATGCCATTTCTGAAGAAAAGAAATAACATTTTCAGACAAAATGACAAATGTGGTCTTAAAGATCCTGAAATAAAAAGAGAAAATTTGAAATATTTTTCCCATTCTTAAAAAAATGCAATGATGAATATGCAGAATGTAGTCTTTTTATTTAACAAACAGATACCTGGAAGAATGAAACAGAACTTTATAAACTAATTCAGGTTAATGTTCCTTGGAGGAAGAACATTTGTAGGGGGTTGATTGTTTACAGTATCATATCGATTAATACTCATTATCCATTTTCACACTATTGAGATATACACCCATGCATACACTCTCTCTCTCACACACATAATCATTTTGCATATCTCTTATATTCTCACATATTGTTGTTGCTGTTGTTGACAAATGACCCACAAGCATACATTCACAACTCATGAATCCCCATTCATTTGTACACAGATGTACCCACAATTCATTATGCAACATTTGACCTTTGTCATTCAAACTCAGCCAGATCCTTGATCACTGCTTCTTCCCCATGCCTCTGTACTCTTTCTTAACAACAACGGACAGACCCTTCTGTTGTTTTGTGTGTCTCATATAATCAATCCCAGCCACTATCTGCACAAGGAAAACAACTGTGGTAAGAGACTCCAGCTGCCCAACATCTGTATTGAATTTGTTTGTAAACCAGATAGGTGCCCAGAAAAATACTATGCCAACACTGTCCAGCTTGTTCAGCTAGGTTTCATTAATATATTCCAGGCTCATTTTCAAGTACAGTACTAAACGACAGGAGGGATATTTGTTGCACATATGAAAGATATATTTATTTTTATACTTACCACAGGAATATGAAAAATAAAAAATTAGAACAGATTGAAAAAAATGCTAACTTTCACGTGAATAATTTATTCATTAGATGTTAGCACCTAGAATAAGGTGACTGGCTAGCTGACTGCCATGATAAATAGATTGTCTGGAGTAATTTTAAATCTGTTTACATCAATGCATTATAATAACCATCATATAACTTTGTCACCTTCATTTGTTGTAGCTGCATCTCCTTTGTGGCTCTGTCAGATTGCCGGCCAGTCCTAATGTTAACTTTTTCCTCCAGAGTTTTGAGCCATTCATCCACCTTCAGAAATTTGTTCTCCATGAGCCTCACTTTGCTTAGAGTAGTGTTTAATTGTGTTCGGACCTCAGAAAGCTTATGTTGATAGACTGTCCAGTCTTGACGTACAGATTCTAGTATTCTGTCTTCCAACTGGGGTATACCCCACGGGATTACTTGCTCCCTAACATGAAGTGCTGCATTAAGCAATGCCTGTCCTTCAGCACATTCCACTTGTAATTCCTAAAAATAAAAAGTTGTTGGCATTACTCCATCACACATTCATATCAGAGGTATATACTGTAATATACTAGGAACTGGAAATGTAATGAATACTTGCAAATGTACTTGATTGTGATGAGAAAAAATGTTGCAACATACTGAGGCATACTGTTGAAAGAATGGACAATTGCCACAAGAATTTTCAGATTTTCAGAACTTTTGTGAAAATTTAATTTCCACAAGAAACAAGGTTTTGTCAAAAAAAATGAAGTCTTTACAAAAACATTCTAGATTTTGTGCAAAACAATGTTTCATTTTGTGCAAAAGAAATTTTCACCAAAAAAATCCTGAAATGTGGAAAATCATAAAAAAAATCTGCAAAAACACTCATAATATTGCCCAGCTAGAAGAAAAGAAGGAAAAACGTCATGTTTTCATGCATGAATAATATAAGAACAGATTACTATCCTTATTTGAGGAGATATTTTAAGTCAAGTTAAGAATTATACTGCTGTCATACTCCCTTGTCATTTGTTGTTCTGTCTGCCTAAATACCTTATACCTAAATACCTTAAAGAGATCAGATCTTACCTGATCTTGAAAGATAAGTAGGGTCAGCTCTGGTTAATACTTGGATGGGAGACCACTAATGAATACCAGGCTGTATTTCAGAGGAAGGAACTTGCTAAAATCCTCTGAGTATTTCCTGATTAAGAAACCCTCTGAAATTCATGGGGCCACCATAAGTTAATAGGCAACTTGAAGGCAAATATGCACACACACACACTACAGCTAATAGACATTCCAATCCAACAACATCTGGAAGGTCACGTTTCCCACCCCAACTTTAAGTTATCTATATCCCAGCACTCTGCACCTGGCCAACATATATTTAAAATCACTCACACCAGTTCCCAGATACCAACACTCACTGACACAACAAAGTGTCATCTGCTACTGTATATTCCCAAATCAAGCATATCATTCCCTCTCAGCTGGGAAGCAAAACAGAACAACCTAAATATAATTTACAGGAGACCCCACATTTTGACACCCTGTCAAAATGTGTTCTTTTTCTACTTCCAAATTAAGGACAAGTTCCATTAACTCGATGGGGGTACCACTTTTCATCAGTTCTTGTCTATGGAGGCTCACTTGGGACTGCTCATGTGCAAGCACTGCTTGCAAACTGAGCTGAGGGGGGGAAGGTGCCAAGTCAGCAGAGAGACTTTGCAAGCAGCACATATGCAGTCAGTTCCAAGTGAGCCTCTGTTAAGTCCTTCATGCTGTGTACAGTACATGGATTCTGCTTTTCAACCAATTCCATATTCTGACCTGGTCCCTAGCCTGTCAGATAAGTGTGGGAATCCTACAGTGATATTTACAGAGGTTTCCTTAGACATACAGAAGCGTACAGGGTTAAAACTAAAATAATTGTTTAACCCACCCTCCCAAAAAGTTTGAAGGATGTACAGGTCTTTATGGTAAATGACAGTTGAAAAAGGAGTGGAGAGGGCCCCCTCCTTTTTCCCCCCTTTATTGAACTTCTCTGTTGCCTCCGGGTCTGAATTAGATCTCCAGGCTTGTGTTGACTGGAGAACTGGACAGAGTCCTTTCTTTTAGAATACAAAGTGCTTTTTTTTTTTTGCAGACTCTACTTACCTTAACCATTCTTAATACTACAAAATACGTTTATTTAAACAAATCTACCTGGAGTTCTCGGAGTGTTGCTTCATGCCTCTCCATATCACCTTCAAAATGGGATAAACAGTTGAGTTGATCCTGTTGCTTTTCTAACCATATTTCAAAGGCCTTCAGGTTTCTTTGGTATTCATTATGCAGATTAACCATTTCCTCAGCTTTAGTTATTGCCTCCTATTATCAGAAATATAACATTAGAATTGGCGGGGTGAAAAGGCTTTCCTGATACAAACCAAACAGGTTAATGGCTGGGTTGCAAGAGGGAATACTTCGGTGTTTTAGAAATATCCAGCAAAGAGACAAATATTCTGCAGGCAGCTTTGAGTTAGTAAACTAATTGCCATTAAAAATTAACTAGAAGTTAAAGTAAAATCAGCCAAAATACATACATGCTGTGTAACGTACAAAGAAATAACATTTCTCTCCACACCTTCGCTAAATGGACCTCATGAAGGAGAAAGTTTGTTGCGTTATGAAAAAAAACAATACCGTTATCCTGTCTTTGAGAAACTGGTATCTCTCTGAATATCCTGAAGTTCCAGTTGAGTCACATAATGTTCAGTCATACCCATGCCTTTAACTTCAATAGTCTCCAGCAGTGTACTATGGCTAAACACTTCTTCCTTAAGTAACTGTAGAACATAGATAGGTAACAAGTTAACAACCTAGGTAATAACAGCAAATTGTACTGGAACACAGATCTTTTAGTTGCATTTTAGTTCATATGTGATCAGAGCTCAAAACCTGGGTGGGGGTGAAGACAGAAGGGTGCACGTTATCAGAGTCAAGGGGACGTTTTATGCTGAAACCATATCATCATGAGGGGAAGACTCAGCCTGAACTGAAGATCATGTTTTATTTAGGAAGTTTATTTCCCTGTATCTGTCTGTCAGTCCATCCATCCATCCATCCATCCACCCACTTTTTATCTGGAGCTTATGAAATTTGTTGTATCCAATCAGAAGAAATATTAGAACAGAACAAGCACCATTCTTAATAGTGAGTTGCCAGTTGAGCCCCTTCTGTAGTATTATGATCAATTGGCTTATGCAGATAAAATTAGGATTTTTGTTTGGGAGTGTCAGAGATTTTTCTGTGTGACACAGTCTCTTAGAAACTACCAGGCACTTTTGTGTGCAGCCAAGAGGAAAAGAGGCCCAGCTGGTAGATGAAACAAGGCATCACAGTTGTGACTCCCAGTTAACACAGTTCCTGTGGTTACTGGTCTGCTTCTAGGCACAGTTCAATGTGCTGGTTATGACCCATAAAGACCTATGTGGCTTTGTCCCAGGACATTTGATAGATCATATTATTCCATGCCACAGGTTCTTACCTCAGCTTTAAGATGTTCCTTTCTCACTGTCCTACCACCATCACGGAGACATCTGTTAGGAGTACAAGAGATCCCTTCCTCTATGGCTGTCCTCAGCTTCTGGCACTCCTTTCCAAGGGAGGTTAGTCTTATTCCAGTTGGCCTTCCACCAGCAAATACTACTACTACTACTACTACTATCTCTTCTTCTTCTTTTCTTCTTCTTCTTCTTCTTCCTCCTCCTCCTCCTCCATATTCTTGGGAAAAGTGACCATTCTAAAGAAAAGACTTAGGCCCTTTCCGCATGGTGTCATTAAAACATATTAGCTATAGGTTGTAGTCGGTTCAGGGGCCACTATTCTGCACGATGTCATAGCCATCCCGCAACCATCCCATCCACAAGCATCACTAGAACAGAGTTGAAATACAATGTTCTAGTGATGTTTGTGGATGAGACAGCTACTGGATGGCTACGATGTCGTATGGAGTCGCAGCCCCTGAACAGACTACAACCCATAGGTAATGCACTTTAGCGAAGCTGTGCAGAAAGGGCCTATATAGGCTTTTACTGTGCTCCTTTTATTTCTTTTTCTTTTTTAAAAAGAAAATAGATCTGTTCTATCTGTTTTTAATTCATGCAAGTTTTAATATTTTAATTAGCTTCACTACATTGTTACTCTAGATAACACCATTTCACCCAGCACACATCTGCTCCTGTCTGATTTCAGAAGGTAGCCAGGATCAGTCTTGGTGGAAGGACAGCAGAGAATACCAGGGATCTCCAGGTAGGACTAGGAAAGAATCCTGCCTGAAAGTCTGGAGATCCACTGCCAATCAAATTTGCACTGTACTGGACTGTATTTGTCTATTTATACTATGGCTTTTTTTTCTTGAAATCAAACTTTAGGTGGCTTACGAAATAATTTGACAATATTGGGTAGATGGACCAAGGACCTAGACACAGTATAATACAGCCTCTCATTTTTCTACGTTTCCAACAATATCAACCTTTGATATATTTTTATCTGTACTTTTTTTTCTGTGTATCTGTTTTAAGCTGTTCTGAGTTCCAGTTTGGGGGAAAATGTAAGATATGAAAACAAACAAGCATAGATGGAAAGAGTACCCAAAAATTCTCCCAAAAGGCCAATCTCATTTCAGTAAACTCTGACAAGGAGAATGCTGGACTGAGGAGATTCTTTGCAGGTTAAGACTTATTCTGTACAAAATTTCTAGAAGATCTTTCTGAGCAGAAACCAGTATTATCAACATAGAAAATATTTTTTCTGTGTAGAAATATTGTTTTCTGTATGGAAAATACTGTTTAGTATGCAGAAAATGCTGATTTCTGTGCATGTGTAAATTTTGTATTGAATAAGCCCTGAATTGCAGATAGTCTTAGAAAACTACACTTTTTAAAAGCTTTCTTTTAAATTGAAGAAAATTGTTTAAATTATTTGTTTCTTCAAAAAAGTAAACTATCACAGAATTACACCCCTGAAAGAAAGACATTAAGCCCAGGGGCGATGGGAACTAGTGCTGTTGGCTGTATTTGCAGGTAAAAAATAATCTGAGTACTGTATATGTTTCATTCTCTGTTTCTCATTCTCTCTCTTTCATATCTCCAAACTGGCACATGTAACAGATAGAACTGAAATACCATATATGCACGTAGTAATGTGATATAGTGCATGCAGTTCCCCAAGGAAATAGTTTCCTCCAAAAATTAGAACACAGCATGTTACAGCTATATTCCACAGTAAGGCATGTATGTACAGAACAGAGTTATTTCACATGACTGATAATACACTTGGCACTGTTAAACATTAACATGGCAAGTAGAAAAAAAAGTTATTTCGCAAATGAGATGAATCCCAGATATGAAAACCTATATGGAGCTGGGAAAACACATACTCTTTGCACAAATAAATGCACTATTATGTGTAGAAACATAGTGAGATTACCTATAATTTCACATATTTAGAGACTGGATTGGCTTTCATCCTTTTTTTCTGCTTGAAGATTATCATTATATGGGACACATATGTCTGAAGCAACCCTAAATGTAACAGTTGCATGCATGCATATATATATTTAAGAAACTAAACAAGCTAAGGGTGGTTAAGTTCTTGCCAGAATGTGTTCACAGTCAGTATACATATAAGAGGCTTGCTTTTTCTCTTAACAGCAGCTCTGCTCACTAAAACAAAAAGCTGCATGATGCAATTTAGAAATAACTAGTTGTAATATTTCATAAAGGAGTTACTGTTGAAAGGAGAATGTAAATTCCCTGGATATTACAAATGGACTTTCCACTGACCTTAGATTTACTAAGTGAAGACGTTTTCTCCCTCAGTTCAGCACGTTGCCTTTCTGAAGCATTCATAATTGCCTCTACTTTGTCCATCCAGCTAGTAAACTGTCGGACATCATCCTGATAACTTGTCCATTTGGAGAGTGCTCCTTCCAGGTGACTGAAATTTAAAGGCATAACATACATAATGTATGAATAGTGCCAATTTATTTATGCAGTTCAAAAATGTGTGCCCAAATAACAACAAGGTAATATTGTGATATGCAGTTTTAGTGCAATATACACAGAACAGGACAGAAGTGAGATATACGAGAAATCTGATATGAATTATTTGACACAGCTGATATATTAGAGAAGTACTGATTCACATTTCTTTTGTCATGAAAGGACAAAATGACACTATACAATATATACCTTGTACTATTACTCATCTTTGTATTGATCCATTTAAAAAAAAGATAGATTAAAGGAAATATGGCAAATTTCACCCTCCATATTATCTTTCAATAATTATTTACAGGAGAAAATAAGCTATTCTGATCCGAAGCAGTAGTTCTTTAAAAAAATCACAAAACTGAGGCAGCAGTGAATTAACTAGATTTTGTGTGTTTGTGCCAACCTATTGTGACCCTAAAGCAAACCTATCACAGGGTTTTCATGGTAAGATTTGTTCAGAGAGGGTTTGCCTTTGCTTTCCTCTGAGGCTGAGAGAGTGTGACTTGCCCATGGTCACTTCTAAACAGAAGTGTTTAGAATAAAAATTTTCAGGATTCTTATTTGGCTTTATTTTCTTATTGTTCTGTTCACTTTTTGGAATCTTGTGCCTTGAAGCTTCATTTCAGAGAAAACTTAAAGCAAATTTTGTAAATAGAAGTCATGAAATTATTCTAAGAATCCATGTATACTGCATATGCCAAAACCAGTTCAGTATTCAAGGGGAAGACACAGGAGACTTTTGTGACTGAATAACACTCCAAATTCTAATTAAAATAATCAATTGTCTACTGCTAGGTATTCTGATATTGTGTATATGTGGATTTTATCCATTTCCCTTCAATGCTCAGATCTCCTTTTTTACCTTTTACAATGAATACAAGCAGACAAAAGGGAAGCCCAGGAGTCCTTAAGAGTTCTTAGCTGTTGTTCTATTACAGGCACTCCTTCCAGTGACGTATTTTGCAAAACAGATTCTCCTCTTGTCAGCACCATTTTCATTTGGATTTCTTTTTCTTGTTTTACTGAAAGCAGCCCCTGGGAAACAAACAGATCCTATTTCCATTGTTATCATAAACATATTTATGTATTGAACAGGGAAGGAAATCTCTCTTCCCTCCCTCCCTCCCTCCCTCTCACACACACACATATATGTACACAATTTTGATTTTTTTAAAAACAAGCTTTTTATAATTTGCTTGGCCTGTTTTGGGATTTGAACACAGCAAGAATGAATAATATTGATAACCAACAGCTTACCAGATTTTCTCTTTGAATATTCATATTTATTTATAATATAATACTTACATTATATTTTTATAAAAATTATAATATTTACATTATCTTGCCTGATTTAATATATTTATGATGACATGTTTTAAATTCAAAAGCTCTCTACTTTGAAATAAAAGATACAAAACAGCTTTTTTTACCTCCAAAAAAATACACATGTAAAATATTTTGATGTTACCAGAATAAAATGAGTTTCTACTCATATACTCAATATGAATAGAAATATTTACCAGCTGAGTGTGTTCTTTTACTCACCTCAAGCTTTGCCATCCTACTATCAAGGGCATTTTTATCTGCAGTGGGATGGCAATAAGATTCTAGCATCTGAATTGCATCTGCCATCCAGTCCTGAAGCTCTTTCAGATCATGAGAGAACTGTTGGTGCTCAGCTACAATTCTGTCCATTCTGGAGACCTTTTCCTTAAATTCATACAGATGTTAACATTACCAACCATTCAGATAATCTACCATTCCACTAGAGTTGAAAAAAATCAGAAAGGGAAATCTCAGAAGGCTACGTTCAGGATGTGTTAAGGGGTAGAAAGTTAGAAAGTTCAACTGGACCAAATTCTCCTTATCTGTTTTTGCTTGAGGTCCATCTGCCAGGTGCAAAAGTGAAAACTTCATAGAACTACTGTATCCATATTAAATAATGAGTGTATGTGCACGATATATACAATGAGCACTCATAATTTATGGCAGAAATGCACCTATTTTTTTTTCTTGTTTTATTTAAACAGAGTGCATATGAAGAGGAACTCTGATTCTCTACATGTCACAAATACATTTAAAGAATATTTTGTTTTTCAAGTATTGTGAAGTACACATTGATTATGTAGCATGTCAAACTTTATCTTGTTTTGTGTTATATATTACGTCACACTGGTGAATCAACCATAAAATCTCCTGAAATCACCATTTGGATAACAACAACGTTACCTGAACACAAAATAATTCTGCTCTGTGGAACCATCAATCAATTTAAAAGACCACAATGTCTCTTATCCCCACCCCTATTACATGCAATAAGGCACCTTTCTGCTTGACTGTTTCTAAAAATGTTTGATGTGGTGGTGTAGTGGGCTATTTTGGATTTATTACTCTTAAATTGACCATTCTTGCAATAGTCATTACATATGATCATTTGGGGGGTATAATGGTAATCTTTTCCACAAATTTATACTACTTTCATGTCACACTAGCCTGGCTTTGACCTACATCAACTTCCTAGTCCCAACCAGAGTTCACATATTGAATCAATGACACTTCTATAAATGTTGAATTACCAAGTTCACATTGGTTCCGTGGATCTACTCTAGTTGGAAGTAGCAATTGTATCTAGGTCTACATTTCCCTGAATTAGTGTCTATGTCCTATTTCCAGTATGCAAGCTCTTATACGTATTGCTGAGTAATCTTTTTTACAAAACAAAAGATACAACACTGTACACAAACAGAACTGCAGAATTTCAGAATGTGGGCTTTCATTTTTCATTAGTGTTGCCATACAAGAGCGTGCAGATAGGCGCATTACCTTTGTTACATTGTTCAGAGCAAGATATTGAGAAGATAGCTGAGATACTCTGTGCATGAAGTTTTTGCTGGCAGCTTGTTCTTCCCAAAGCTGCTGAGCTTTTTCTTTTAGCCTGGTGAGCTGAGATTCATGACACCTTATTTCCTCAAGGACAGACTGTAAAGCATAAGCATGTTTCTGTTAAGTGCAGATGCAACAAAGCAAGCCAAAGAGAAGGCAAGCAGCAAGGAAATTAAAGGGATGGCTGTTAGCAAAATTGTGTTAAGGGCAACAGACACAAAGACATTCTGGGTGATCAGATTAATGGGCAAAAAATGTGAATTTTTTACTTGTTTATTGTGTGTTGTGGAAATTAAGGCAAATCTTCCTGAGACAGTGATTCTCTTGTAGATATTTTCTCAATAAGCACATGAGATAAAAATCCTTTACCTCTAGCCTACTATCTTCCCAATTATGATTATAAGTGTTTATGTAGGAATAAGATTACATGAATATCATGGAAGTCTATAGAAATATGTTTCATTGCTGATAACTATCATTCCCCTCCTAGTTCTGCAAGCCTGTGAACTTTTACTTGTGTTATTCCATTTTAATGTTAAGAAGATGATGATGATGATGATGACGATGATCAAACGAAGAACTTTCAAGTGTAGAAATTTTCAGAATATAGTGAGCCCTTGGTATCCACTAGGGTTTGGTTCCTGGACCCACTGTAGATACCAAAATTCAGAGATGCTCAAGTCCCATTAGGTACAGTGCTGTAGTAAAACGGCATCCCTTATATCAAATGGCAAAATTGAAGTTTGCTTTTTGGAATTATTTTTTTTGGGAGGGGGATGTATTTTCAAATTGTAGTTGGTTGAATACATAGATACAGAATCCATGGATATGGAGGGCTAATTGTATATGTCTGGTTTTTGTCATTGTTGAATGTAAATAAAGGCACATTAATGTCCATTATATAAATTTCTACTTCTTGTTTAAAAAAATAAAAAATAAAAAATGGAGGATTAGTTTTTTAAAGGATATGCATTCTATTTTACATTGTAAAAGCAGCTACTAATACACAGTGTTGAAGCATAGAACAAAAACAGAACGAATATTATGGTATTCAAAGGTTAAGGGGCATTTGCCAAACACAAAAGATAAATCTCAGTGCTTTGAACTGATCATCTGAATTGCCCTGAGATAAGGAAACAAAGCATTAAACCAAGAACGATTGGCCCCAAAACCTGCTTAAAGAGAACCAAGCTTCTACCCATGTGTTATCATCACCTGCAGCTTTTGCTGTTCTCTCTTTTTAGCTGGGAGGTCATGGAGACGATTACTGCTTTCTTGCACTGTTTTCTGGGTTTCATTTAACCAGTCTTGAAGAGGTTCTGCACTAGTTTCAAAGTCTTTCATCTGAACTTTTAGGTTCTAAGAAAATATGAACAAAACACATGAATAACTTTACATTGTTAAAAACATCTTTAATACTATACAGAGAAGATGAAGTGAACCTGTATTTTTGTATGTTGGTTCTCCATGTTTGACTTGGGAGGTGATATTCGATCAAGTTCACTGTTTGGAAAGCTATGAAAACCACTGCTGCTCCAATGTCATACCAAGTACAGCCCTGCCTGACAAATCTTCCATTGGGACTACTCAAATGAATCTTTCTTCATTATTTATTAACTAACTAATATTCCTGAATAAAGTGAATAAAGTGGCTAGATTACTGGATGTATGGAACAGCCTATCTGGCTGACAGTCCATTTCTAAACACAATTCAAAGTCCTAAACCTTGTCTTGGGATACAAAAATTATTTTTAGCAATAGTTCTCAGAGACTCTTTTCTGTAAAATAAAATTTGATTTATTTCTATCTTTATAGCATATCAGCAAAAGCCAATAATAATGTTTCTGATTGATATACATCTTTTGTCTTATATTATTGTCTTATACCTCCAATGTAGTTTCCTTCTGATGCAGCATGGAGATAAATTTTTTCCAGTCCTCTTTAGCTGAGGCAACTTTAGCTTGGATGGATTTAGCTTTTTCTTTAGGTAAAACAGAAGTTAGTAATTCTCCTTTGGACACGACCAAGTTTAATTTATGTTGGACACTTTCAGTTTCAGACAAGAATTCCTAAGCCAAGAAAACACCATCAAAAATTATAAAAATGGACAGCTTACATTATACCTAATAATTAAAACAATGTACTCGATTGGTTATTGGCTCAATCATTACTTGCTTCTAACATTCTATCCATAATAAGAGTAAATGAGGACTCTGGTCTACCTCCCATGTCTTCCCTCACTGCTGACATATGTGAACAATCAGAGACTCTGCATAAGCCTGAGATACAGAACTCTGGTTCTACTTAATAGTAAACAATGAAAAGAAGTGAGAAGAAATTGTTTTTGCAGAACAGATGAACTACAGTTCTTCCTCTACATTCACAAGTTTGATCTTCACAAATTTGATTATTCATGAGACATGTGCTTACTTCCCCCTTTATTTTCCTCCCCCCATTCTCTTGTACCCCTGGCTTGCCAGGCTTGTGTTTAATATGGACTCCCCCCCCCTTTCTGGGTGAGCAAAGCCCAGTTCCACTGCTGGAGGTGTGTTATTTCTCCCATGTGGCTGCACCTTCTGCTGTGTAATGGATGCTGATTGTCAGATGCTATCTTTGCTCCTACCCCTCTCTTTCAAAAATGGCCACTGGAAGTAACTAGAAGGGAAGAACTGTGTGTTCCTCATCCTTTGAGGGGAACCTACCAGTAAGCCCTTTTTTGTATCTTTTTCTCTCTGCTCCCCAAGGCTGGGATCAGAGGCAAAGGAATGGGAGTGGGGAGCTCTGGAGAGGAATCACAGGGATGGGAGTTATTTGCAATTTTTCCACTTTTGTGATGGTTTTGTGCCCCTACTCCTCATGAGTGTGAAAGGGTTACTATATTCTATTGGTGCTTACAAATCATTGACCTCCTTCTTGTCTTGATTTTATTGGCAGGAAGAATTTTACATTGCAAAAGCAGGGAAAATATCTTCCAGGAATTCAGCCTTTTTGATATATAAATAATATTTGGTTAAAAATTCATGGTCCTAATTTGGAACTTACTAAGCTGTCAAATAGTGTAGGAGCTAAAACCTTAAAACAATCGGATGCTCCATTACACCTTTCAGTTTGCTGGGTTAGCTTTCCTCAGTGTACTTCACACCCCATAGAACACTTAATATTTATTTATTTATTTTTGTAAAGGTTTCAGCTATTCAGCAGTTTGTTTAAAACAAACATAATATATAGCATTCTCCACAAAGACCAACTGCATTTGAACATAGGCTGCATCACTATTTAGCATTTGAAGAACAAGTCTGACTTTTCACTGGATTTGTTCCCTGAACCATTCGTTTCCATCTCTAATATTGCCACCATTCCACTTCCATTTCAGATGAACTGTACAACAGCATGCCATCCAAACTGCAAACTATGATTAATAAAAACAAGCCAGTTTCATAAACTGTGGTCTCGAGTTGGCTTGTTTCCAGTTTGGCTGCAGTTAATCTCAAATGAGAGCAAATGTTTTTCAATTCCTTCTCATGGCCATATCAGAAAGAAGGGGGAAGTACATGAGCCTGGGGAAGGCTAGTCTCATTACCATGAGGATAAACTGTTGTCTGTATCACACATGACTCTTATCTTTAAAATAAGAAACAAGAATTTTTTTGCTAGCTAATATACTTTTCTTTTCAACTGTCAATTATTTCCAACTGTATTTGTGTACTGTTAAAAATTAACTCCTTGCTACAATCCACACAGCAAGTCATGGTTTTAGCTCCAAACACTTGAGACACAACTGTAATGGACCAGAAAAATCCTATATGCAGTGGGATTTATTACAGCTTTGAGAATGCCAGATCAGGTGGAAATGTTACCTGTATTTTCTGTATGTTGGCTGTAGCTTCACTGACGCTTTGAGGTGCATCAAAACATTTGGCAGTAGTGATTTTTGAATTGACTAACCACTGCTGAAAATCTCTGAAGGCTGTTCTGAATCTCTGTTGTAAAGCCTGTTCTTTACTTTGGCAACCTTTTGAAGCTTGTAGACAAAGACTTCAGGGTTCCATGTTTTTTAACAATGGGAATCAGAATAGGATTATGTTAGATATAAAGAGAGCAATTTCTTCCAATATGGTACACAAAATAAAATATAAATATATTTTATATAACTATTGTAACTATTGTATAATACTTCTCTGACTTTAATCAGAATACAAAAAAGAACATCTGCATTGCATCTGTTAGCTCAAAGAAGAAAAATCTAGTTCTTGGTGCTTTTACAACATTTTTATTTGCTATTAAAATTGAAAGAACCATAAAGCCATGATTAGGGCACACAACACACACACACACACACACACAAACAATGAGTTATTTGTTTTATGAAACAGAAGCCTACCTGTTATATTCTTTAATTAACTGTGACACATTTGCAGAATAGGTACTTAAATCTTTGGAAAATCGGCAAAGGTCATTTAACTGAGTCTTAATATCATCATTCATATGCTCTGCCTTTGTTAGGTCATCCAGCACTTCCTAATTAAAACAAAATTATATTCAAAACATATGATATACATTTCTCTTTGTAGAATTCTATGTAGCACTATAAATGCTCTGCAACATCCTTTGTTTAGCCTCATCTGTTACTGCCATAATTTGTATAAAATGTACTGTTGAAAACAGGAATGTTGATAGGAGGATCTCAGAATATTGTTGGAATTCAACAGCTGGGATGCTGGGAATTATAGGTTGACAACATTTTGAGGGCTGAATGATTCTCATCCTTGCTTTAAGAGTATAGAAAATAGTTACTTTAACTAATGACTATTGTTACTACTCTTTATGGCACATTATTTTTAAGAAGTCTTGGGTAAATATCTCTGAATCACAGTTGCAAGCTTTAGCCACTTTTTGATAGAGTAAACAGGTAAGGCCTAAATTTGATTTGCTAGCCCGAACTATAGTAAATCCATTCAGTCCAGATAATTCAACATTTATGTAAATCCCATTGATTCAGTGGGTCTACTCTAGGAGTTGCCCTAATAAATCTGAAATTAATGGGAGAAAATTCATTTTAAAAATTCAGCTTCATAATGGCGGTGAAACTTATTTTGATGTAAAAAGAAAAAACAACAACTAAGGTAACCCATGTCAAGTTCTACCCCAAACTTCTCAGAACTTTCTTTCATCCCATGAAAGCAGCAACACACACACACACACTTTTGCATGAAGAATTTTCGACAGTTTTATTTATTTATTTAAAAAAACAACTTCCCATATATCTTGAGAAATAACTACAAAGGTCTGTCAGGAAAGCCTTGAGCCTAAGATCTGTCAGCTTCCATGCAACCTAAACACCTTATAACAAAGTATCACCAAAATAGGGAAAGTGAAAATCACTATCTGAATACTCTTTTTTTTTTTTTTGGCTTCAGGCAATGGCCTATGCATCTTGTAAAGCCAAAGGAGCTAAGATAATGTATCTTGTAACTGCTTCTACTTAGAGGCCCCAGCTTCAGTGCTTTAAAGAATGCAAGATATGTATGCGCAGGAGGTCAAGAAATCACTCCAGAAAGTGACAAACATCTTGCAGCATTCTGTGTCATCACTACTTTCAATATTAACTCTTCTAAACCAGTTAGGAATGCATTCTGAAGTTTCCAGTTTAGGAATTACTGCATACTGCACTCCCCGACTCCTCTGAACAAAGTTTTAGCTTATTAAAAGAAGACTCAAAAGAATAATGAGAATGAAAACAAAATGCTTTACCTTTTCTTGGTGCCAGAATTCCACAATTTCTTGGTCCGTGTGCTTACTATCCAAAGGGGTCAGGCTTTTGGACCAGGCAGTAAGCAGCATGCTGAAGTGCTTCAGGGCCTCTTCCAGGCGAGCAGCCTGCGTGGTGAACTCTTGCTCCGACAAAGCCATTTGATTCTGCAGCTCCTGCAAGCCGTTCTGTGTTTGGAACACACTTTCTTCCCACTGCTTCCAGTCAGACTGAAGGGCCTGCATTTCAGCGTCTATGTCTTTGCAGCCTTCTGCAGTTGTGTTCTGTTTCACGGCAGGAGCCAGTATTTGAACTCTGTTTAGGCGGCTCTCTCCAGTCTGTCTGGAATCTATCAGCTCCTGCAATGGAATATTGCCATGGTAACTGAGATGGCTGTGATCCACTTCAGCTGGATAAGGGAACACTTACTACAAGGAATACACAGCAGTTGGGAGAGCAGTTGTGCCGACGGTTACATGGACATAAACAGGTTTACCAAAAATACATTCTGTGTTAAAATGTGAGGGAAAGGTTAAAACAATAAAGCTGGCTGAAAATACTGCATGTAAAGTTCTACAAACTAAAAAGGGAAGAAAAATACCCTCTTTTTTTCTCTTTCCTAGAACGCAGAAACAAGTTGGATTTGATTGAAGTTGGATACCAAGGGACAACATGGGTGATACATGCATTGGCAACCTCGTAATTAGACTACTGCAATATGATCTATATTCATTGAAACTGGCTTGGAAGTTGTCGGTGGAGGGGAGGCAGAAGGATGCAGTCAGAGTACTAGGTGGAATTCTGCCCATGCACATATTAAAACTACATTAAAAAAAAATGCATGTGCTTACTATTACCAATAAAACATGCTTAAACTTTGCTATTAACACATAAGGCCCTGAAAACTCAGACCCAGATTAAATGAAGGACCATCTTCTCCTGTATAGGTCCACAAGATTTTCATGTCTTTCAGAGAGGACCTTCCAGATTGTGCCACCACCTATAGAATAGTAGTGGGAGAAGTACAGCATTCCTAATGTCTAAGCACCCCAGCCAGTGTTGTCAAGGGAGAGGAACTGGGGGGCTGAAGGGCAACCCCTGGAGGGCTGAACTTTGCTCACCCTTTCTACAGAACATCAGCAAATACCAATGAGAGAATGGGCCTCATCTATGATGGTGCACACATCATGTTATTTGGGGGTCCTTACTAGGTGTCCTTACTAGGGATGTAAATCCTTGCCTATTTGACACTCGCATATGAGAATGAATAATTAAAATACTTTTCTCCCTGCTGTGGGTGAAAACAAATATTCCCATGTAATATTCTCCCTGTATTTAATGTCTGAAGAATTATTTTGCAGAGAAAAAATGTAATTTTTTTGCAGAAAAAAAGTTTTTGTGCATAATAAAAACTGCACAATAGCACATAGATTCAGTTCAGCACTTTGGGCTATTGCATATCAGAGGATAACTGCAAAAAATTCTAGCTGCTCTATTATTCTTACAATATTCTCAACTGTCAGGAAATTTGTTTTTCAACAATTTGAAGGAACACAACAACAAAAACGACAATTTTTCCTTGGTTTGTCTTTACAGTTGTGCTCTGTTAGGGATACGGTACTTGCAAGGTAATGTTGTTTTCCACCACAAGAAATTACTGTGTGGCAAATTATCATGTGGCACACGTAGTAGCTTTATTTTAAAAATTATTTCAAAGGTTTTTTTTAAAATAAATACATTCATTCTTTACTTGATTTATCTGTTTTTTTGATTTTACAAAATACATGTGATGTGCAACATAGCATTGTGAGTTAAAGTTACTAAACAAAGTTTTGTAACAGAGGGTGCTATCCATGGATTAAATTGGTATCAACAAAAAATGCCCCAAAGGGAACTTAATAGGCTCCAGACATTGTCTTCCATTAATATAAGGACTCCCTCAGCCTACAGAAGGCTTTCGATCCAGCAGAGTGATTCCAATGGAGGGAGGGAGAGTCAAATTTTCTCCTTCATAGCTTCAGACTCTAGTTGCCACCTGTCACACTATTCCAGACTCCATCTCACTTCTGTGGAACAGATATCTGGAGGGTGCAATTAATAAGGAGAAATCAGCAAAAGATCCCCTGAGAGGAACACTACATAGGGGATATCCTGATAACAGAAACAAAATACTGATTCAGATCATCTTAAGAGAAACAAGAGGTTTCCAAAAAACCCTTAGCAATCAGAATCCACAGCCAGTATGGCTACTGACCTTGTCTGCTGGAGGATTCAGGAACTTGCAGTCCAGAAAAGTAACGTTACCAAACTCTGTATATGATAAGCATTCATCATGTCATATCTATATGCATATGGACTAAAAATAATAGTAAAGTTTGTTGTTGCTGTTCTCATGTTCCTTCAAATAACTTCCAACTTACAGCAATCCTAAGATCAACCTATCACAGAGTTTTTTTTGGCAAGGTTTGTTCAGAAGGGGGTTGCTTTTGCCTTTGTCTGAAGCTGAGGGGGTGTGGCTTTCCATGGCAAGGAGGGATTGGTCTCCAGAGTCATAGTCTAATGCTCAAACCATTGTATCACACTTGCTCCCATTGTAAAGTAAATATAGTAAAGTTACTGCAGAAGAATTTCTCACATTAATTTTGGCCAGTTTTTTCTGTATAGCTACTGAGTCTCCTGATGTGTCTGACCAGCGGTGAAGCTCCTCTTTTGCTGAATGAAGCCAGTCTGTAAATTCATGTACTGCATCAAGGTATAGTAAATGATCCTTGACAATATCTTCTATTCTTCTCATTTTTTCCTAGAAGTCAAAATGAGACTGTATTCAATTACTGTGTTCAAAGAATAGCCTGTTCAAAGAATAACTTCTACCAGGTGAAGCTGGTACAAGCTGAACAAGCACCACGGGAAAAAGCCCAGTGTAAAAGAAACAAATGTAGTGGGGAGAGCGGAGAAATAGCAGCAGGATGATGGCGGGACAAATGGGTTTCTAACACAAGCAAAGGGGGACACTTTTACTAGTAGGTGATAATTAATAGAGATGACATTCCAATAGCAGGTTCTCTGTGCTACAGGGCTTCCATGTATTGTATCGACATTCAGAATGAAAGAGTCTCACAACTATAACAAGATGTTCTAGCCAAAGAAACATGCATCATGCATCCTTTCCTCCACACCTCCTTTCGTTACAGCATTCCAAAATGAAAAAGCTTCTCAGTTGTTCTAGAAATTCCTTATCCAAGAAGAAATTCCAGATGCATGAACCACACATTTTGCTTGAAGCACATTAAAGACACAATAAACATCTACTCAAATTTGATTTTCGTTTCTTGAGCACCCTACTCCTCTCCCACTGATTCAATATCTACTATATCATTCAAAGATTTACACTAACTTACATTTTGGTACGTACAATAAATTCTCTCTCTTGATCATTTGAACTATTGGATTAACTGCTGGATTTTGTCCTGAGAGGTCTAGATTAAAATCTTCAGTCGTTGTGGATTTTCTGACAGGCAATAAGTACTGACTTCTAAACAGGTACAGTTAAAAAGCAACTTCTTCTCATGATTCCAGGATTTCACAAAATCATTAAGACTGCCTGCTGCATTATACCACCAAATTTAAGTAGAAGGGGAAACCAAACTTCTTAAAAGCTATTATAGGTTGCATAATTTTTGAACAAGAAATCCTGGAGCCAAATTGTGGCTGTTGGGGAAAGAGAGCCCAAATCAGCTATTTGTTGTTCTTGGCTGGGATCAAAACTACTCACAAAAAGTTTTCTGTTTTTTTGTTTTCCTTCTTGGCTGAAGAATAATCATACTGTACATGCCCAAATAACAACAAACCGACCCTATTTCTGCTGCTTTCCCAACCAATAAATTTAACTTATGACTCAACTACCGGATTATTCCCTGATCCATCATTTATCACCTGCCAGCCTTCTAGTCTTCTTCTGTTTATCTTGCCTTCTTTTGAGGGGTTATGCAGGTCAGTTCTATCATATCTTATTGATTTCATTTTGGGCCACCACTACATAATTGTGGGAGCTTCATTTTCCATATTGCTAGTTAGTTTATGCTTAGAAACAAGATGTTCACTTGAACAAACAACTCATAGAACCACTAGTGGTGAGTGCTTCCAGAGTCAATAGGGCATTTAATCTGGTCCATATTTTGGTCTGATCTTTAAAAGAGCTATCCAAGGTGCTAAACCTACTTTGAGGATACCTATTTCAGCATGTGGGATAGCTCTTTTAAAATTTGGAGTAAAATCCAAAGCAGATTCACTGTCGCACTGACATGGAGACCACTAGGTCCACTGCATCTAAACAAGTACAGTGGTTAAAATTACCATAATACTGTTAGAAATTCAAGATTCCTTTGATTAAACATCTCATGGCGAGGAGAGGAATAAATTATCAAAAAAATTACCTTGGCCACAGTTGTAATGTCACTAAATTGTGTCTTCAGCTCCTCTTGAGCATCTTCTCTGAGAGACTCATCCTCTGTTTTCTCATGCAGTTCTCTTGCTCTCCCTATCAGCTGATGCAGATCCTTAGAATGATCTTCCATTTCTGAAACTATAGCTTGGAAATAGTCCAACTGGGAAAATTTCTCTTTCAATCCATTCTGGGGGTCCAAAGGCTGTTCTACTTTATGGTCTACTGACTCCAACCACTGATCCAGCTGACTTTTCCTCTCCAGATAGTCATTCCATTGATTAACTACAGACTCCAACAAACTAACATTAAAGAAACACACAGTGATATCAAAATGTCACTAGCCTTAAGACAGCAGCTGGCAAACTATAGACTACAAAGTACAAATAGGTCCCCAGGGCCATTTCTGACATCTCCAGGGCAAAATATTCTTTTTTTCCCCCCATTTCTGCCTCAAGTGCCCCCAAACCTCCTCTAGAGGGCATAGGGGGCATTTTTGCCAAATTTTAACTCCAGTTGGGAATTTTTACCCCAGGAGAGGCCTTTATTTCAAACAAGAAATTGTCTTGAAATGGCTTCCTGGTCACTTCCAGAAAAAAATAATAATAAATGCTTCTCCTAGGCCTAATATGGCTCACAGTAGCAAAAATTCCTTTCGCATCCCCTAAAAAGTATTTGGGGGTAAAAATCTTTTCAGTTTCTTTTTCAGGTGAGTATGGCAGGAACACAGATCCCTCAAGGTCTCCTGATAGGGCTAATGGGTTCACTCCTGCCTTGAGAAAATTAAATTCAGTATTAATGTTTCTCTGAAATTCTTTAGTTCAATTTGATCCCTACCCCCATCTGCAGGCAGAAATTAGTGGAACAATGATCTTTAATATTTGATAGGATGATTTCGTTAATTCAAAGCAAAAAAAAAAGTGTAAAGGCTGGTAAGCAGCAACTTCTACCCTTCTGAGGCCATTTCTATATAATGTTGTTATCCTGCAACAGCAGCAGGTTGTTTTTGGTCCAGGAGTTGTAATACCACACAATATTGTTGCTATCCAACTGCTGTCCCATCCCCAAGCATTGCAAAACCACCTTATACTATTTCCAGAAAAAATCCATCAAGAGCCTCCTTTAGTGCTCCAATCCTGTCAGCCAGCTCAGTGCTGTACTATAATAGCGCTTGATAGTGCTTCCTGTTGTTGTGGATCCAGGAGTGGGTGGGGTGTGGGTGAGTCCAGCTTGCCCCTCCCTCAGCGATTCCCATGACACAGCAAGTATGGAATCTACTACCTCTCTGTGTTTATTTTAATGTTGAGTTATTTTTTAAAAATTTGTATTTTTATTTTTTTTAGTGTTATAGCACACAAATGCAATAGAGTACTGGTGTGTTGTCATTATTATTATCATTATTATTCTCTTTATTTCTTCTCCGCTTTTCCTCTTGAGAGGTTACAACGCAGCTGTGCTAGTACAGCTTACCAAAAGAAAAAAGAAAAAAAGAAAAAAAGAGAGCCACCAATCGGGGTAGTGGGGCAGGGTGAAGATGAAGATCAGTAAAGAAAGGGAGTGGCCAAGATTGCTGTAATGTGGAAGGAACACCAGTGCCGATACCACTACATCATCCACATAAGGTGGAAGAGAGTGGAAGAGAGTGTTCTTAACTCGACAGCACTGCCTCAATGGCAATGCTGGGATTTTAACAGAACAATGTGCTGATGGGGTCTGGTGTGGAAAGGGCCTCGATCTCTCCTATCCTGGCCCCGTTATCCATCTGAAAAGTGACATAACAGTTAGGGCCTTTCCACACTACACTGTCATAGTGCTATTGTTCCACTTTCAACATCCTGTGAAATTCTGAAGTTTATAGTTACTGAGGCCAAAGAGCCCTCTGGCTGAGAATTCTAAATTCCCCTCCCTAAACTGCAAACCCCAGGATTCTATAGCATGTTGAAAATGGAATAATAGCATTATAAAAGTATACTGCGGAAAGGCCCTGACCTGCCAGTTGCCATTTTCTTTGAATCAATAGTATTCCATGCCCCACCTGCTGTTGAAAGTCCTTTGGCCTTCTAAAATGGTTTTTCAGAGGCAAAAACATACATAGATGAAAGGAAAGGATGGAAATGTCCTCTTTTTGTGTTATTCAAAATCCAAAGAATTAATTCAGGACACCACAGAGCATTCTCATTAAAATACCTTTCCAAAATTATGATCACATTTTTTGTCTATGCAGTAGTCAAAAACCTTACCTTTGACAGCTCACGGAAGCACTGATAATGCTACTCCAGAGATCTTTTAATGTTTGCAATTGGTTCTCTATCTCCTTCTGACCTTCTTCATTGCTGCTTTTAATGGCTTGTTCACCTTTGCCAATGGCCATGTTTAGCTTAACCTCCCCTTCACCTTTCATTAAAAGGATCTCCTGTAAAACAAAAGAATGTTAGAAGTTTTCAGTCTACAGAGAAGAAGGTCACTTCATGTTCTGCAACAAAGGGCACAATTCTATGTCCAGAAAAGCAACACATGAAATAATTTTTCTATGCTTCTTCTATGAACAATACTGACACCTTGGCCCTTTTCGCACCGTACCTTGTCGCGGCAGTGGGGAGCGGCACTCGCGCGAGCAGCTCAAGACAGCCCTTCTTCCTCCTGCATCGGCTTCCAGTTAGCGACCGTCGTGCTACCACCCCGCCCCTTCCTTTCGCAGTGCAGTCTGGGAGTTGTAGGTTGCGCTGGGGGAAGGAAGAATGACCGAGCCGGCTTGCTGACACACCGCACACAGGTAAGTACGCGAGGGCACCACGAGCATTGTGCGAGCGCGGAGTATTTTCGGCTTAAACCCGAAAATCAAAAAAATGCATGTGCGCCCTGCTTTAGCCACGTGAGCGTCGCGCGAGTGGGAGTGCGTTGTACGGAGCAATGCTCCCATTCGCACGACGCTCAAGAGGTGCTCGTGCAAGAAAAAAAGCATGTGAAAAGGGCCGTTGATTCCAGACTTCTTATGGCTACTCCGTACTGGTATAGTCCACTGTACTGGACTATCACCTTGGAGACCAAGGTCCAAATCACCACTCACTTATGGAAACTCACTGGGTGACCTTGGGCCAGTCACACACACACACAGCTTCAGAGGAAGGCTCTCTGAAAAAATTTTTGCCAAGAAAACCTTGAGACAGGGTCGCCTTATGATCACCATAAGCCAGAAACAACTTGAAGCCACAGAACAACAATTATATAGGCAGTCTAGTTTCATCTGTCTATGGACAGTTTGGTTTTATCTACCATTTGGAATTTTGGCTTTGCAGCTTAAAACTGGTCACTGCGACTTGGACAACAGCCAAACATATTCTGTCAAATTTTCAAGTGTTCGTGCTTATTTCCTGATGAATTATGGCTAGCCTACCTTTTTGTTTCTAGCACTAAATATATAAATAAATAAATATTATCTGGAATTTCATTTTGAAATGTTGTTGTTTTGTGTGGCTTCAAGTTGTTTCTGACTTATGGCAACTCTAAGGTGTACCTATCACAGGGTTTTCTGGGGCTCAGAGTGTGTGACACATCCTAGGCACTGCAATTTTACAACAGTAAAAAGCATTCTGACAAATGTTGAGGTGTCAGTTTCCCAAAGAGTTATGACAAGGCCCTCTTTTTTGTTTCTAATAATTCCCTCCCATTTGAAATTTTGACTTGAAACTCAAAACTGCTACTTGGATGTCAATCAAGAACATCATTATGTTATGAGGTATCTGCTATGATTTCCAGATGAGTTATGGCTGACCTCATTTTTGCTCCCAGAAATGCCCTTTCCCTCTTTCTAGTCATGCCCTCTGTTTCACCCAAAAACACTCTCTTGGATTTTCAGGCACATAGCATGATGTCCCAACAAGTAATAGCTTCCACGGATTCTTTTCTATTATTATAGATGGCTTTGAAAGTTATTTTATAAAAGTGACTCATAAGATGGTAAACAAATAAATACAGGGAGAAATTGGGGGTTTTTTTGTTTTGTTTTTTGCCTTCATCTCTGCTAACTTCTTAGAAAACATTCAGACCAAGGTAGTATATTTGGATAAGATTTTGAAATCTCCATTCTTCTCTAGCAACAGTTCTGATACAATCAATTCAATTATTTTGTTATTTTACCTGAATTTGCATGAGACGTTTCTCTAAGTCAGTTTTGCTCCCAGTGGTGCCCTCTGCAGATTCCAACTTTCCTTGCACATCCTTCAGCCAGCTCCACATACTCTGCACAGCTTCTTCCAAAGCTTCGTGCTCCTGGAGGGCCACCTGTGAGGCTTTCAGCTTCTCCTTTACTACCTTGATTAGATTCTGATAAGCAGAGAGATGCTGAGAAGCCAGACGAACCTCTCTCCCAGCACTATATCCTTTCTCATTTAAAACCTGAGCCTTCTGTGTCAGTTTATCGAAGGATTCTCTGAGCAGAAAAGGTTAAAACAGGAGGATAGTAGCTGAGTAATAAATGTATGTTGCTGTTTAAAGGAAACTATAATTATGAAATAATGCAAACAGTCCATATCATTGGGGTAAATTAATTGTGGTTCAGACATGACTGGCAACAATTTACTATAAAAATACATGAGAAAAATTCTAATCATTGTAAGGTAAACTGTTGATCTGTTCTAATATTTGAAAAATGTGGCTCAGTAAGTGAGGCAGGATATAGTGTGTATCAGATAAGTGCTAAGAATGCAATTAGACATGAATGTACCAGAATAAAAGTGCTACAGATGAAAAACGAAACAATTTGAACAACAGATGGAAAACCGCCAAGAAACAGGGGACAGTTTAAGGCTTAAAGAATCTTTTCTTCAAAATTATAAGGAACATCTAGTGACTTTGTCCCAGGTGCTCTCAAATGAGCTCCTTGAAGCTACTCAAAGCATAACTGGTCAATTTCTTGACAAGAAGAGAAATAAAGGTGGAGTGGGGTAAAAAGAAATGGCTTGGGTCATATGTAACCCATGGAACCTTCCTTGGTGTTTTCTTCAAAAATAATAGAAAAATACTGCAGAAGCTGATATGTGCCATATGGATAATATGTAAGGAAACATTTTTTTCCTCTAATGAAAAAAGCAAACTCCTCTTAATTACCAAGCTAGGTTCAAACAAAATTTTATGCAGAACATCACAATTCAAATTTTTGTTTTGTTTCTTAGTTTCAAGAAATTTTGCAGGCTGCTGTTCTTATATTGTTGCGAAATATAAACACATGGAAAACAAACTATTAAGCATCACTGTAGCTATTAGGATATAATCACAGTAGTGAGAACAGAAGAGAGATGAACTAGTAAAGTAAATTTATACCTTGCAATGAGAATCTCTTGCAGAAATGTTTCCACTTTTTTCACCTCATTTTTCTTTTCAGGGATGTGCTGTTTGCTTTCACCCAAAGCTTCTGTGCTTATCCTCTCTTCCATTTCATGAAGCCACAGACTCTGGTTCTTATACAGATCCTCAAAGCTACAAACAAAATAAAAACATAATTGTGCAGCTGTTTTTAGACGAATACAGAATTCACCATACATCTCCTACAAAGATTTCATCAGAAAGAAATTAGTCTGGATACAATTCTTATGCCTAACAAATGAGACCAACCTATAAAATAATTTTCCGTAGTGACGTTATTCTAAAAATACTCAGCAAGAATCTAAATATGTCAAGCAAGACCATGGGAATTACAGAGGGAGTGCAGCTTTCCAAATTCTAAACTGGCACAGTCTATATTTACTATCATAGTCAAAAGAGAATTTACATGACTGAAGGATTGTGCCCTAAAACATTGTTCATGTGCTTGTTCCTCATGCAATTACTGCGGATGAGTGATAGAGCAGAGCTGTGCTTGGTGACCCTGCTTCCCCAACTGTGTTCTTGCTTACTCTTCTGCCTGTAATCCATGCACTGAGATGAAGTCTGAGGAGAGTCCACTCTCTCTGTGTAGGCTAAAGATGAAAATAATATTTGAAAATATTCAAGTATAATTGAAAAATTTGTTTCTCAAGTGTTGGGAAATCCTAACAAGGAAAATACTGGATTGATGAGAACTTTTATAGTTTGGGACATACTCTGAACAAAATTCTCACATTTTTTGTGCAGAGAAAAACATTTTCTATACAAGTCTCAGCATTATCTGCACAGAAAATAATATTTCTGCATTGAACTGGAAATTTTCTTTTTCTGCACAGAAAGTGGCATTTTCTGCACAAAAATACCACATATAAATTTTATGCAGAGCAAGTCCTGAAATTCAATTAGTCTTTAAAAACAATGGAGTTCTCAAAGTCCTTCTCAAAGTGGGAAGAAAATTATTAAAATTAATCTTTGCCTCCTTCAAGAACAAAATTAACAAAGAACTACATCCCTAGTATGTAGGAGGATTCTCACTGCAGAAGTTTTAGCAGTTTCATTCCATTTTAACAGTCACATCTCCATTCTATGAAAATCTAGGTTTTGTTATTTGATTAGGTACATAAGATTCTCTGCTAGAGACCTCTCATTCATTCCTCTGAACTAAAGAGCTAGAGTTCTGGCAGAAATGTCAAAATACATTTTGTGTGTATATGCCTTCAAATTGATTTATGGCAATCCCATGAATTTCATAGTGTTGTCTTAAGCAAGGAATATTCAGAGGTGGTTTTGTTATTTCCTTCCTCTGAAATATAGCCTCCCAACTAAGTACTAACCAGGGCTGACCCTGTTTAGCTTCCAAGATCAGACAGGATCTCATGTCTTTAGGGCATCAAACAACAAATCTCATGATTCTATAAGTTGGACCCATGACAGTGAAAAGAATATCAAATTTCTGTATGTATGTATGGAGGCTCGGTTCCAGGAACCCCCACGTTAAACAAAAACTATGAGTGTTGTCAATGGATGCAATGTGTGCACCCATCTGGGTGTGCGCCTGTTGCATCCATTGACTATAAGGGGAGCAAGGCTTCATGCAACCTCGCATTTGTGTCCGTAGAGGTCACACCAGAGTCAGCACTGTAGTGTAGGTATATTCCCAATCTTGTAAAGAGTTTATATGCTAGATCATATGTATGGAGTGGGGATTTGTTTGATTCCTGGTTGTTTAATTCTTCCTGGCCTTCTCCCCCATCCAAAACCTCTAACATGCTTAGAGGTCTGAGCAGGCAAAGCTACAGCTCCATTTTTTTCCTACTTCAACTATAGCTTTTACAGGTAATGTCCAGTGTTCAGTGAAGGACAAAGCAACTGTACAGAGGGCCCTTGGTATCCCCTAGGGCTTAGTTCCAGGATCCGCCATGGATACCAAAATTCATGGGTGCTCAAGTACTATTATGTACAATTGTGTAGTACAATGGTTCTGTATATAATATGGCAAAATAAAAGTTTGTTTTTTGAATTTTTTTAATGTTTTCAAGCCTTGTTTGGTTGAATCCGTAGATACAGAGTCTTCAGATATGGAGGGCCATCTGTAGATTTACATTTTAACATTGGCACCACTAGGAAGTAGTAGTTGAAAGAATCCTTGGCTTCCCACATTAAATAGATATCAGGCAGCATGGCAAGAAGGGGCTTTTACTTGAGACCTCAAAGAGTTATCAGTGGGCTAAATGGGCCAAAAGCATACACATCTTTTTATGCGATGTACTGCATAAACAATTTATTACCTTTCCAGCTCTGAAACACATTCTTCCAGAGCCTGTTTATCTTTTAAGCACTGTTTCAGAAGCCCTTCCAAGTCCTGATGAGCTTTAGCTATCTGTTCCTGGATGCCAGTCACAGAAGATTTGGGTAGGTATGTACACAAGTGTTCTCCTTCCTTGGAAGCAGCCTCCAATTTGCTTTTTCCTTCATTAACAGAATCTAAAACTTTCTGAGGGAAACAAATAGGCAGTTAAAATAGGCAGTGAGGGAAGGGAAGGAATGTGGAAATCCTGAAACATAGTATATCAGACAACAAATCATTCTTCATTCTTCAATGAATGAATGAATTATAAAGCTGATCTACACACAGAGATGAATGAAACAATAATTCACAAACTGCAGATCAGGTAGATTTTACAGAGTTATCTGGAATGCACTGCTTTATATACCCAGTCAGCACTGAATACAGAGATGGCTCCTCTTTCACATTGATATAGTAAACAGGATTGCCAGAGTGAAAAATGGAAATGCCTCCTGTCACTGAAGGCAAAGGCAACCTTCTCTGAACAAATCTTGCCAAAGAAATCCCTGTGATAGGGTTGCCATAAATCGGAAATGGCTTGAAGACACACCACAACAACAGAACATGGAATTTTAGCAGGTGTTGCTGTCACCCATCCAGCTAATAAGCAAAACCTGCTGAAATTCCTCATTCTACAGAGGAACAGGAGGTACCTCCAGTTTTCACTCTGGAAACCCTAGCAGTACAGTGATATCTATTTCTTTCTTTCTTCCTTCCTTCCTTTCATTATGTTGTTTTCTTATCGCAGAAGTTGAGTCCAAAGAGGCTCACACCTGAATACAACTAAAACACAGTAAGTCATAATATTAAAACAACTGAATTAAAAGCAACTTAAAACATAACAGATAAGTGGAGAGTGGAAGTCACCATTCCCTGTGAAAAAAAATCTCGTTTCTCAGCAGTTATTCAGCTGTGACAGGTCTAACTGAATGAAAAGATATTTGCAGTTTTCACTTAAGCAGTGACAAAGGCAAAAATCTTTGCAGTACCCTTCCCCCAAATTCCTTTATCATCTTGAGGGTATGTAACAATCCAATGCAATCTGCCTAAAAGAGATTCCAGGAAGTAGTTTCCACCACTATCACTCTCCTAAGCTGTAACAAGGTAGAGGATGACAGCAAAGATGGCTGCTCTTCCTCCTTAACTTGTTGGGGACCTGAGAGTAGAAGGCAGGGCTCACAGATTTATCAGGTAGTGTGACCGTGCCTCTCAAGTAACCTAAAACCACTCAAGATCTTGTGTGTGTTCAAAGTGCGTTCTTGTATAAAACCAATAGGTTCACAATCTGAGCAATGTGATACTTCATCATCTCTCCAGGTATACCTGAAGTTCACAGAGTTTTGCTTCAGTGGCTTTGCTATCTCCAGAGGTAATACTTAAGCCTTTTATAGCAGTCTTCTGATTAGAATACCAGTCCTGAAATCCATGCATAGATTCTTTAAAAAGAATGACAAATATAAGACATTATTACAAAATACAACTATGCCAATTTAGATATTCAACCAGTAAACTAGTTTTAATTAATTATGTACCACTACTAAATTGTATAGTGTCATCATATGGCACAGATTTTCACTGGATAATTGGAAATAAGATCCTGACAACAAATGTGCAAAAGTATTAAGCATGTTTTCTTCCACGTTCAAACTGAGAATTTTGTATATTCACAGTAAACATGAACTGAAATAAAATTATCAAGCACCCCTGGTCAATAAACATATTTTTATGGGAGAGCAATCTGGTGCTCTAAAAAGAAGGATGATTGCTATACAGCAGTGGTACTTTATCAGGATTAGAAAACTGGAAGCCCATTTGATTGAATACAGACTAGAGATGTAAATCTTCATTTATTTTATCCTTTCATGCAGCAACAAATAATTTCCAAAGGTTTTATTCCCACTGTGTGAAAATATGAGAATTTTTGCACATTCTTGTTAGTATTTTCATTCATTAGAACTTTTTCATGAGGAATTCATTTGTGTAGGGGGAAAAAAATAATTTTTCTACAGAAAACAATAATTGAGATCCAACATCATACTGAGAGAGCAAAAAACTTGAAATGAGATACCTTGCCAAGCATCATCCATCTATGTTCCCTTAGTCAGTTGTATGAAGGCAAAGACTGTCCTCCCAGACCTTTGCAGGAGCCTTGAGCTACAGCAACAAAGCTGTAGTCTGTCTTGCAGCTCCCACCATTGTCCTCTAGCTATTGAATGACTTTGGGAGGGTCCCTTGGCAACAGGAAGTTCTGTTGCATATTCTAGGTCATTGTGGATGGATGTGTGGGGATACTGCTAACCATAAGAATCATAAAAGGACATATACAGATGTCATGTGACATGTATCCTATGTTAGTCCCTAAAATGTAGCTAAATTAGTACTACATTAATGCTACAGTGGCTAAATCTTGCTTGTACTTGTTCATAACTGTATTCTGATTCTTTATTTGGCTTATGTGCTGTCAATACATTACCATTTTCATTTTAATAAATTTACATATAGTAATTACCTTATGTATATGTGTATGTGTGCGTGTGTGCGCGCGTGTGTGTAATTATGGTTGACCCAGTTCTAAATCAAACTTCTTGCCAGCTGGGCATTCCACTGGGAAGAGCTGGTAGAACTCTTGGTAGCAAGGAACAACTTATAAGATCAAATTTTCCTGAGTTCAGGCAGGTGTTGAGTAGAGAGTGGAGGGAATTTTGACTGTGAAACTCAATCTTTCAGACAAGGTTGAGGCTCAGCAGGATCTGAGGGCAGTGTAAATATTGAAGTGGAGGTCCACCTAGGCCTAGAGGATCTTGATAGCAGCTGACTTAAGCTGAGGTATGAAAGAATAGAAAGCTGCCTGCCAAAGAGCCTGGGAAGAGGGAGGAAGGGAATGAGAGAGAAAGAGAGCAGGAGAAAGAGACAGAGAGATTGGGTAGGGTCAGGGGAAGAGAGAAAGAGAGAGAATACGAATGAGAGGGTGAGAGAAAGGGAGGAAGAGAGGGACATCAAATGCCTGGGGAGGACAGAGAGAAGATAAGAGCGTACATAGAAATATACACACAGAGAAAGTAAGTGGGTGGTATCTCCAATATTTTGTGATCTATCATGCTCCACACATGCACAATTTGTTCTGATGTCTAGGAAAAAAATTTCAGAATTCTGAAAGTGCTCCAAAAACTTTGGGGATCCCTAAAAGCCAGTTCTTTGCAACAGTCAAAATGAGTTTTGGCAACAGGAGCTTTTATGAAACACTGTGATTCAAATAAGTTTGTGATGTCAATGGAAACCTTTCACCAACCCTGGCTGGCATAACATCTCCAAGCAATTTCATGCATTCCTGTGGTCTGAATGGCTCATGTATTAACAGTCATGAGGACTCACGTTGGAAGTGTTTTTCCAGGGACTCCTGCATGGAAGACTGTGTTTTCAAACTTAACTGATTCACAGCCTCATACTTCTTCATCAGTGAGGTGACAGTGCCCCCAATGGTCTCTAGCTCCACAGATGGATATTTGCGACAAAGGCTATTAAGGATTTCCTGAGTAGAATCAAAATTGCTCTGTTGTTGCTGAAGCTCCTTTTGTATCCCCTGAAGAACAAATTTACACATTTATAGGAGAAATATTACCTATAGTACTTATGCCTTACTTTAAGAAATCTGACTGCCATACTGGCTTGCAACTAAAATCCACTTTGCCAAATAGTGTTAGGATACTTAGTTCTCTTCTCTTTCCCCTTTCCCCACTCCCTCACACTTCTAAAGCAGCTCACCACTAAAAAATGTCTTACTCAATCTCATAGAAGATTCCACCACTTGAAGATGGAGACATCAGCCTTTAAAATGTGGAAGCACTAGAGTTTCCAGCTTTTCAGTAACATTGCAACACATCCCCAAATTACAAGCACTAATTTCATTGATGTCTTGTCATTGACTGTGTGTTGATGTTTCTTTAAATGTATGAGCAGCCCTGTTCCTATTTTACACGGGTTGGAACTTAGGAGTAGCTTCAGTTCAAGGGGGAGGAGCAGAAAGGGCTATGCAACAGTTTAGAATTAAAACTTCTGTGAAAGGATACTTCAGTTGAGAATGTTCTTGCAGACTTGTCAAATGTATTTGGAGGCTGCATTGCTTCTTTCTCACAAGCAGACTGTCATGTCCTTCGGGGAATTTTTTTTAAAAAAAATATCTGCAGCAATTATGAGCGGCAAATCACGACCAGAATTTGCAAAGAAATATCTAGTTGTTTTTTTAAAATATCACCCTCTGCTCATTTGCAGGAACTTCTTTTATTTTCCAAACCTCCCAGAGCTTCAGTGATTTCCTTCAATTACGTAGCTACCAAGGGGACAGAGCAAAATGATGGCATTGCCCCACAAATAATTCTACTCCCACAAATGAAATTTTCCTTCAGTCGTCAAATTTCCAACATTGCAGTAATTTAAACTATAAATAAGTTGAGCATTTAGAAACACAGATTAGGTATCCAAAGAAAAAGGGCAGGCAACCTTGCTAAGTGAATGCAAACAAAGCAAATACGAGTTTTAGACATGAATGATTTTCAATGTTTCACTCTCTGCCATGCTAGAAATTTGGGGACTAAAGGAAAAATTCATCAAGAGGACAGAACTCTTCTTTGGGTGACAATGTCCTCAATTTTGGCCCACCTTCATGTAGCTAATACTACTGGTTTACTTAAAGGTAAATATTCTGAAATAAACTCAACCCACAGTCCTTTGGATGGAGGCTCCGGCATGAATTTTCTGTCTGCACAGACTCAACTATTTTCTTCCCCTCCCTCTCTTTTTACCAGCATTGTCTGATGAAGAAAACATTGCGCTTTCAAAAGATAGCATGATGAATTTCATGCCTTCTGATCGGCTTAATAAAGGTCACTACAACAGGTACTCAGAATCCAAAGACAAGCAAAACCACAACCAGCAGGAAGAGAAAAATAGTGTGAAAGAGAAAGGTGGTGCCAGGCCACATGCCACTGTTTGTAGAAGTCATTTTACAACCCCTCCTTCTTAGAAAAAAAAAGTTGGTAATAAGGAAGGAGAAAAGAACTGGAAATTAATAAAGCCTAGATATCAGCCTCACACATATGCAAGGTATATAAAGCATAAGGATGCAGCTGGGTCCTCCTCAGGACACCACAAAGTATATTGGAAAGAAAAGCTAGGTGAACCCCAAGGATGCTGCACGTAGTAAGAGAAAAGACCCCAGATCACATTGCTGATGTCTTTTCAGCAAAACAAAAGACCATGAACACTTTTAAAACTAATATTTTTCAAGGGAAAGTACTTTCTGGTTTCCTGTTGTGATTTTCTTCTGTCCCATGGAAAATCATACTCACTTGAGGACAAAAGAATTCCATGCACAGAAAACCAGAAAGCACTCACATCTTAATGGAACAACTATTATACTCAAAATGTTAGTTGTGGTAACGCTGACTGAAGTGTTTTGTACATTCACAAAATAAAATTTAAAAAATGGGTGGTGCCTCTTGTTGCTGCTTCTATTCAGGAAAGACCATTTCCATTATTCCTCTTTACTTGGTTAACTGTGGCCCATCTTTGGAGTTTATCTTGTCCCCTTCTTCCTCCTGCATTCTGAGTTGTTGGTGCCTTCTTCCTTTTTACCTTTGTTTAGTTTCCCATATCTCTCTTTTTAAAGTTAGTTAAACTCTAAAGGGCAATGGGGGAAGAACTTTCAACAGAAACTTATTCATAAAACTCCCTGAATAAAGTCGACTCCAAAGCTTCTGGTCTTTATTCTGGATTTCTTAGCAAATATTTCCCTATCTGATTATGACTACCCATTGCAACAGAATGAAATGAAGTTCAAAACATTACATTATCTGGCACCTACCTTGACTGTACTTAGACCTGATGGATCCTGGCTGTGAGTGCAGCTTAAAAGTGATTCTTCCATTTTGATAAGCCAGTCTTCCATCTGTGTTACAAAGTTGTGTAATTGAACTGTCTGAGAATTGTAATCTTTCATTGTTTCTTTTGCTGTCTTACACATTTCTTTAACGTGCACCAGTTTTTTCCTTAAATCAGCTTCTAAAAACTAAAAACAAATACAGATGCATTATGGTACACAATCCCTGTCAAGCAATATAAAAATTATAACCTAATTTAAATCTGTGTGTGTGTGTGTGTGTATGGGTATGTGTGCATACTTATATGTGTGTGTGTGCACCCCGGTGCATCGTCAAGTTGCCTGTTGACTTATAGTGACCCCATGAGTTTCTTAAGCAAAGAATACACAGGGCTTTCTTAAGCAAGGAATGCTCAGAGGTGAATTTTCCTTCCACTGAAATATAGCTTAAAGCACTCAGTATTCATTGGTGGTCTCCCACCCAAGTACTAACCAGGGCTGACCCTGCCTAACTTATAAGATCAGATATGATCTGTTGCCTTTAGGGGATTTTGGCTCAGGTAGGTAGGTAGACAGATAGATAGACAGATAGACAGACATAGGTATGTGCATATATATGTGTGTGTGTGTGAGAGAGAGAGAGAGAGAGTGCATGTGTGAGAGAGTGTGCATGTGTGTGTGTACAAGATAGTGTGTGTAAGTTTTTTGACATCTTTGGATAGTTTTGTAAATAATTCATTTGTGACATAAGGATTTTTTGTGCCAAAAAAAAAAAAAATCCGATGTGATCAGTCCATTTCTGCTCCCTAGATATATAAGAGGAGAGATAAGGGGAGGCCTCATCAAGGTCCTATGGATATGAGATAGCCCTCCCAACCCTAGGAAACAGTTCTGTCTTTCTCTAAACAGGACTGAGTCTCCAGTGCTGAAGAGAAGGTTTCTCATTTATAACAATCCAGGATTTTAGTGTAGCTGTGATTGGGCAGCAATGAAACAAAACAAGATCTTTACTCTTGCATTCAGTGCACCTGATATTTCCCCTATATGTATGCCCTCAATATTCTGTAAATCTGGAAGCTCACATGTGCCTGGCAGGCTCTATTTAAAAACAAAAACAAAATAAAATAAAATCAACCAATTTCCTTTAAATTTCCAAATTCCTATATTTATATATACTTAGGAGAGTTCCTTGAATATGCACAAACTATTTCTTTACTTTAGATGGTCCCTGATTTACTTCCAAATCAGCAGTTGACTCCCTGAGTTCATCACTAGAATGAATGATTTTCTATGTTCCTGTGGCAATAATTTAACATAACTCTGGCTCTATCAAGGATTTCTCTACATGAGAACCAAAATGAGCAGCTAGATTACATGATATTTCTTTTTACATTAAGATAAACATTCATCTGTCTTTGGAGATATTCTTGTAAGTGAAATATTTACAAATATTTCTGGGTGATTAATTCCAAACTTCATAAAAATGTAGACTGAATCTTACACTTTGATAAGGTACTTTTTACCATCTTATAAAAACTTATCCAGCACATAGAAACCACAATGGATTTAAACCATATCTTACCTGAAGGTTCATTGGAAGTTCTTCTGTATTAACCAACTGTTGAAGCTCAGATATTTTTGAACTGATTTGCTCCAAATCCTGCTCTTTATGCTTAATTTGAGACTGTAAAAGAGCATATGGGAGAACATTATTGTAGTTTAGCATGTTCATCTTAGTGATAGTATCCATAAATGCACTTTTTGATCACACTCAAATGAGAGAACAACTGCCTTTAGCTCATACGAGGAAAAAATGTGAAGTATTTCACTTGGGACATTGCCTGCCAGCTCTGGATGACAAACAATGATGGATGCCCTGCAGGGTGATCCTTCTATGCCATGTGTCATGCACCATCCAGGATTCCTCTGTATATGGGCCACCCTTTAATAATCATGGTGAAAATAATTCTACTACTGAAGAATTAAACATGAAATATAAGTAAAGGGGATCTTAATCTCCTGATCTTTACGTACAGGCCTATAGAGAATGTCAGCCATACTGGTAGCCTGTGGTCCAGTTGAGGGGGGGTAACTAATTCTACCATTGTGTGATAAGTTACCCCTCCCTCCCGTTGCCCATACTACAGTTCATTATTGCAACTTAGCAGCTGAAAATGCTATGTTCTTACTGTGTGCATATTTACTGCACCAGAGTGTAATAACCCTGAGCGCATCAGTTCCTATCTTAAGATTTCTGGTCTGTGGCTAAGTCCTTGCAGGATCTTGTCCAGTACCTCAGACCCAGCTGCCTGCTCTGACGCAGGGCAGTTGGAGCAGCCAGCAAGATAAAGGCTGGGGTTACTCTGCAGCCTTTGTCATAGAAATACAGTCTTCAGTGCTGCCTGTAGCTTCTTTTGACTCTTCAGTGGTCCTTACCCTGCTGACCCTTGGACCTCTGCCTGTTTTCCAGACCTGCCTCTTGCCCTGTGGACTCTTGTTGCCTGTAGGCTTCTGCTGCCTTGAACCCTTGTTGTGCCTTGACTGTCTGCCTGTTTCTTGGACCTGCCTTTTTCCTCTGATCCTGTGTATGTCTGTTGCCCAGAAGGTTCCTGTTGCCTTGGACTCTCATTGTGCTCTGACCTCCTGCCTGTCTCCTGGACCTGCTTCTTACCTCTGGCCCCATGAACTCCTGCTGCCTTGCACTTTTGTTGTGCCCTGACCCTTGGCTTCCTGGAAGAGCACCTGTCCTTTGGCCCAGCCTCAACACCTGTTCCAGTCAGCCCTAGCTGCCCATGCCTTGAACCCTGACACTATCTTATCATAGAAGCTAAGGGTCAAGCGTGCTCAGCACTTGGATGAAGGACAACCAAGAGATATCAGATTTTGTATGCTCTATTTTAGAGAAAAGCAATAGCCAGCCACCTCTGAGTAGTCCTTGCCTAAGAAAACTCTATGAAATTCAAAGGAATGGTATAAGTCAACAAGCAACTTGAAGGGATATGCACTCATTTACTGACCAGACATATTCTACAGTACCTGAAAGTCTTCCAGGATTGACTCAGTTCTCTGGCAACTGGTCAAGTTGCTTAAGATGTCATTCAGCTCAGAGGTGGAATTACTGCACCACCCGTCAGTATCATCTCCAACTGTGAGTACATCTTCCCACAGAGACACACTAACTCTCAGCTTCTCTATGCTGTCCTCAAGCTTGTCTGAAACCTGTTATGCAATGAAAGAAAACAATTAGAACTGTGATCTGGTTAAAGATCTGTCAATTGACTAATTGTATGAGTTTTACTAAGTTATTAACTAATTGATTAAACCTCCTGTTCATGTTGACCACAAATACAAGCCACCTTTCCAATAATGCCACCTGTGTCCTGTCTGAGACAGAAGCATAGAGGGATTCTCTCTTTCCTGCCTAGGAATAATGACAGGTTTGTCCAAAAGTCAGGACAAAGATCTAGAGAGAGGAATTGAGATATTTTATATGACTATAGCTCAATTCACCAAAAGCAAAAAAGAATCTGAACCCTACAATATAATAACATCAAGCCATTTAATGCATTCCTATCTCCCATATACACTATTCTTTAGGTGACCTCCTTCAATTAGCTTAAATTCTGAAGCAGATGGTCCCATGGTTACCAAATTTGCAGGTAGGCGAGAGGTAGGAGGACTGATAGGAAAAAGAACAGTTTGCTTACCTGTAACTGTGGTTCTTTGAGTAGTCACCTGTGCCCTCACACAATGGGAATCTTCACACATGTGCAGTAGCTTTTCAGAAAGTTCCAGAGCTCAGCAGCTTGGCAGGAATCCCTCCCCCATCCGGTATTGAGCATCCTCAGTCCTGCCAAGCTAACAGTGTCCCCTTAGTTTCAAAGTCCGCTGAAGCAAGGACCTGAAGAGGGGAGGCTGGGCAGATATGTGTGAGGGCACAGATGACCACTTGAAGAGCCACAGTTACAGGTAAGCAACCTGTTCTTCTTCTTTGTGGTCTCTATGCCTCACACAATGGGAGACTGAGTAGCTTACTGATGGACAGCGGGTCAGGTCCTAGAAGATAGAAGACAGTACCACACGACCGAAGCAGGCATCCCGCCAGGCCCTGCAGTCAAGGCGGTAGTGGTGGATGAAGGTCAAAGGTCTGGACCACGTAGCCACACGACAAAGCTCCTGTAGGTCAACTCCCCTGAGAAGGACTGCTGAAGAGGCCATTGCCCTAGTGGAATGGGCATGAAGCAGGGCCGGGGAGGTTGCCTGGCAAGTTCGTAGGCAAGGTGAATTGTCTGGGCAACCCATTTAGAAAAACACTGAGAGGATACCCTGTGACCCTTCCAGTGCCCACCATAGCAGACAAAAAGGAGGAGGGTCTGACGGAAGGTCGAGGTCCATTGTAGGTAAAAGGCAAGGGCACGGTGTACATCGAGCGAATGCAGGGAGCGCTTGAGAGGTGAGGCAGAACCAGGATAGAAAGTGGGTAGAATCAAATCTTGGTTCAGATGGAAGTAGGAGACAACTTTAGGAAGGAAAGACAGGTACGGATGCAGGACTACCTTGTCACGATGAAACACCAGAAAAGGTTCATCAGAACGCAAAGCAGTCAGTTCTCCTGTCCATCTGGCTGAAGTGACAGCGACCAAAAACTCCGTTTTCATGATAAGGAGATGGTCATCAGACATGGCCATCAGTTCAAAGGGATGGCGCATAAGCTGGGAAAGGAACAGCGACAGAGACCATGGAGGAAGTGGTGGGGAGACAGGAGAGTAGAAGTGTTGCAGACCTATAAGGAATTGCTTGACTGTAGTGTTCCAGAAAAAGGCTGAGGAAGAAGAACCATGTGGCTGATAAGCCACGATTGCAGAGAGATTAACTTTGAGGGAGGAAAAGGCGAGGCCCTGATCCCACAGTTTTAAGAGGAAGTGAAGCACCATTGATAAAGAGGTCAGGGAACAGTCTTCATTATGGGAGTCTGCAAATGCCACAAAATTCCTCCACTTGTATTTGTAGGATGTATGAGTAGAGTCCTTCCTCGTGGCTGTGAGGACAGCTTGAATAGAGGGAGAGTCTAGAACGTTATCCTCCACGCGTGGAGGCAGAGGAGAGGGAGGTCTGGATGAAGTGAGAAAGGAGGTCCATCATGATCTGAAGCATGAGAATGTTGCAGCTCCGTGCAATAGTGAGAAGGGGATCGAACCAATGCTGCCTTGGCCAATAGGGGGACACGAGAACAGTGTCTGGTTTGTCCACTGAAATCTTGGCCAGCACTTGGCCCAAGAGAGGAAACGATGGAAAGATGCAGAGGAATTCATATCCTCCCAGAAATTCAAGATGGTCACTCTGTCCTCCATTCTGCCTTTTCCTGAGGCATTGGGATCAGTTCGCATCCATCAATCTACAAGATGCCTATTTCCACATTGCTATTTGCCCCCAGCACAGGAGGTACCTCCGGTTTGCAGCCGACGGCACTTGCTACCAATACAAGGTCCTGCCATTCCGTCTGTCCACCACCACCAGGGCCTTTACCAAGTGCCTAGCCCCTGTGGTGTCTTACCTCCGAATGAAGCATGTTATGGTGTACCCCTATCTGGACAATTGGTTACTGGTGGCATCCTGCAAACAGAAACTGTATGAGGACATTCACATGACCCTCTCCCTTCTTTCCAATCTAGGACTCAAGGTGAATCGCAAGAAATCCCACTTGGAACCCTCTTGCACCCTGGACTTCATCGGGGCCACTCTGGACTCCACTTGCACCAGGGCCTTTCTACCTGGAGTTCACCCCCCTGAGGCCTAGCATGGGTCAGAGAGTGCCATCTGATTTGGGCACTGTGAATGGGCAGATGAAAGAGAGGCAGAGGTGGCAACCTGCAGGGGGAGTCAAAAACATGACTTAGCCATTGAGGAGGATTTCTTAGAAGATGGTTGATGTCATCTAAAGAAACAACGAGAAGAAGCTGGCAAAGACAATTGGTGAGACGTGCAGCAAGGAGAGCACGACCTATAAGAGTAGGAAGGGCACCTCCATGAAGAGCGGGATGAAGATGGTCTTCTAGGTTGAGCCGTTGGATAGAGGCCCATCTTCTTAGCAGTTAGTTGAGCTTTCATAAGATGGTCCATAGTATCATCTGCAGTTGCATGAAAGAGTCCTTGGCCATCAAAGGGCAGGTCCTCAATCCTTTATCTACTATCCTCGGTCTACCAAGCAGACCGGAGCCAGGCGAACTGGTGGAGGGCAATTGTGCCCACCATTACGCGTGCTGCACCCTTGACCATGTGTCAGGATGACAGAATCTGTTGATTTGACAGAGCCACAGACTCGTTGAAATATTGGGCGGCAGATAGGGTGGAAGAAGATGGCGACGTGTACGGTCGCTCCGTGAAAGTCTCTCTCGGAGCGATCTGCCCAGCGGGTGTAATGGCGAGGAAACAAGCTGCCTGAGTTCGCCTATATGGGTGGTGAACGAGAGGGTCGCGATCTCGGTGTTCCGGAGTCGTGGAATTTGAAAGATCTCTAAGTTTGAAGGAAGGCGAATAAGGGAGAGGAGGAAGAACCGGCGAGGTCTGCTGACAGACTTCGGGGTAAGAACACACTTCGCGAAGAACCAAGTCCTGCTGTGGTTGCCTAAAAAGGCTTTTGTGTCGCAGATCTTGCTTTAAGAGTGGTGACTCCTTCCTTTTTTCTTTTTTTGGTCCTGTTCTTTTTTTATTTTCTTTTTGTTATATATATATATATATATTAATTTTCTGTTTAACCCCCATCGGAGTTTGGGGAGTTTCATGGACCTTTCATAGGATATTTTGGTTTTTCCGTATTTAGGATCCGTGCATTACAGTCAACAATATAATTTAATTTTAAATATTTTGACGGTGGAGATATGAGAGATACGAGTTTGTTGGACTGTTGATCTGGGACTACACAAGTTTGGCCAGAGTGACCAGTGTGGAGACCTGACTGGCGGCACAGTGGCCGGGAGCCTCAAAGGGACATGGCGACATTTGGGATTTGAGGCTTGAAGCGGAATGCTAACAAACTGGGATCATGACAGTTGGATTAATTTGGACTTAACAGTGACTACATCAGTTAATGTTTTTCTTTTCTTTTTTTCATTTTTTTGTGGAACCCTCTTGAGCTGGTCAGCTGAAGACGATTTGACGTTGGTTCGATATTGGCTTTGTTATCAGTTTTTTCTCAAGACTGACTGTCTTTATTGACTTCACTTTAAATTCCGCAAGTGAGAAGGAAAATAAAAAAGGGGGAGAAAGTTGACGTGGAAGAAATTGATGAAGACAGAAGGATGTTGAAAGGGAAGAAAACTGTTCATTTGGACGGGAGTTGTGAACTTACTTTGCACAGACAGATAGACAGACGGCTTGTGATTTTGTATTACTGCCTTCTTACCAGCTTGACTAAAGAATTATAACCCGAGTTTTCAATTTTTTCAGACGTGTATCTACAAGAATCTAAGTTGGGAGCTCGAGGTTCGGATTTAGAGTACGATCCGGGGACTCTTGTTCTCCCCGTTATTTGTATTTTTTTGTTCTGTTTTGTTTTTTGGGGGGTTTTGTTTATAAAAATGTCATAAAATAGTTAAGACGCTCTGATCTAAGTTATAAGAGGGTGGGGGATAATATAAGAGCATTTGCAATTTTACTTGTACTTTGCCTAGTGTGAATGGTAATTTTCTAACAGTAACTGTATCAAGAGCTCAACATTTGACTGTTGATACTTAGTTTCAGCTGCTTGGCGGTGGAGGAGGGAAGAGCTATCAAGGACAAAGATAAGGAGAAAGTCATTCCAAGTACAAATGTGATTTGGTTTGGTTTGTATTAACCCAGTAAGTGCTGTTTTGTTCTTTTTTTTTTTTTTTTTTTTTTGTGGCTTGGTATGTGATATACTGGCATTTCCAATAGCAAGACAGTTAGTCATTAAGCCTTTTTTTCATACATATAGACAGCTTCTAGTTCATAGATAGAGTGATTATTATATAGTCAAAATAAATATATATTCTTAATATATTTAATATAGATTTAAGACTTTCCTCTCAGATTTTTGAATTCATTAGTGTTTATTAGCATTTTGGTATATAAATAGTAAGAAAATATATAATTGTTATATAATTGTATAATTAGGACAAGAAGGAAAATAAGAGGTAAGGAGCAAAAAGGAGAAATTGGTTTTTTGTCTTCTCCTTTTCTTTCTTTCTTTCTTTCTTTCTTTCTTTCTTTCTTTCTCTCTCTTCTTCTTCTTTTTTTTTTGGTCTTGTTTCGTTTGTCTGTTTGTTTTTATTGTCTTTTTGATTAGGAATAATAATAGATTTATTTAATTAATTTTATTTATTAACTTTATATAATTTTTCAAGTGGTTAGTTATTAAGACAGTGATTAGAGGAGAGCAATGGCGACAAAAGTGAAAAGGTCAACCAGACAAAGGAGCACTTCACTAGAAGATATTCAAGAAAGCCCTACCACCAATAAGGAAGTACTACAAGAATTTCGGAAATTTGGGAACGAGTTTAGATCAGAGATAAAGACTTATATGAGAGAATTGAAAGAAGAGATAAATCAAGATATTCGAAAGGAACTTGGAGAATTGAAGTTAAAAGTAACAGAAGAATTGAAAGAAATGAAAGATAAGATCTCAGATATTACAAAGGAAATTACACAAATAGGCAATAGTACGAAATCTCTTCAAACCGAAGTTAATCTGGCTAGAGGTAACAGAGGAGAAGGTGGATAAAGAGATCTCCAAACTAAAAGTGGACATAGATATACGAACACGTTCCAAGTGTTTGAAGATACGTGGAATTAGAGAACGTCCTCGCGAGAATCTAGCTGAAACAGTGGTTCCGATCCTGGCAGAATTTATAGGCTGGGAAGTTGCTCAGCTGGACTTGGAGGTGGATAAAATTTACCGGGTGAATTCGAAGGTGGCAACAAGACAACACTTACCGAGAGACATTGCTATACACTTTATAAGAGAGAGGGTCAGAGATCTTGTGATACAACAGAGTTACAGAAATCGGATCTCAGTTGAAGGGTCAGAAATTACTATCTTAAAGGACTTTCCGTACGAGGTGTTGCTTAAAAGAAAAAAATACAAGGATTTGACGCAAGCTTTGCGAGAGAGACAAATTAGGTATAAATGGGCAAGAGAGGAGGGAATAATTTTTTCCTATAAATTTAGAAGATATGTTATAGACACCCCGGAAAAAGATGACACATTTTTGGAGAAATTATATCAAGAGGATGACCAGGATACTTCTTATGAGAGGAAATATTCTAAAGAATCATCGGGACCTCAAGAAAAAACCAAAAACCACTTTCAACTGAGTTTCCATAACGAACAAGATGAAACAGACCTGATCAATATAGGGGAGGAACCGAGCTCGATACCCCCAAAAGAAATTGCACATCTACATGGAGAAGCGGAACGTGGGCTGAAAGCTCTCCAACAGATCGTGACGACATTGAAGTAGAAATAAGTATATCCTCTTTTTGTGTCCTCTCTCCCTCCTTTTTTTTTTTATTTATTATTTATTTATTTATTTTATTGTTTTGTTCTTGACTCTGTTTTTGTCTTGTTTTTGGTTGTGTTTCGTGGTTAGCACAGTATGAGGGATTTGTCTTTATGTTCTTGGAATGTTAATGGTATGAACGGCCCGGTCAAAAGGAAAAGAGTATTTAATTTTCTTAGAAAATTGAATGTGGAGATAGTGTGTTTACAAGAAACCCATATATTGGAAGGGAAAGTGAATTATTTACAGAACAATAAATTAGGAGTGTGTTATACAGCTAGTGATCCAAACCAGAAGAAGAACGGTGTGGCAATATATGTTAAGTCTAGGATTCAATCAAAGTTAATTCATAAGGATAGTAAGGGTCAGTTTATTGCTGTTGAGATAGACTGGAAAAATGATAAAATATTAATAATTGATATATATGCTCCCTTAGTAAATAAACAGAAATTTTACGACAAGGTCTTAAATTTCATACTACAATCGGATTATCAAAAAATAATTTGTATGGGGGATTGGAATGGGGTTGTAGATGCTAAATTAGACAGAAAGCAATCTGTTCAAAAAAGTGGTTTGAAACATGGAAACTTACCTAAAGATGTTAAAGAAGGTTTTCAGTCCTTAAATTTAGTCGATGTGTGGAGGCTAAAACATGGAACTCAACGAGACTTTACTTTTTATTCGGCATATCATCAAAGTTGGTCTTGTATTGATATGATTTGGACAACTAAAAGTTTAGCAAGTATAGTTGATGACATTCAGATTTTACCTAGATTAATTTCTGACCATTCTCCAATAGTGTTGAAATTTACCCGTACCCTGCGAAGCTATAATTGGAGGTTCAACGAAGTTTTGCTAAGAGCTGGTAAGTTAGAAGAGCTTAAGCAAGAAATCAAAAATTTCTTTAAAGATAATTTAAATAAAGGAACTAAAATAGATATAGTTTGGGATACTATGAAGGCTTATATTAGGGGAATTTTGATGAAAAAAGAATTTGCATTGAGAAAACAAAGGAAAGCTAAAGAGGATAAACTTCAACAGCTTTTGAAAGAAAAAGAGAAAGATTTGAAGGTAAACCCGGCTAATAGGAAAGTTCAAAGAGAAATTCAAATAATCCGTGCTCAAATTTCCACCTTAAATCTACAAGAGTTAGAAGCCAATTCTAAGTATCTCAAACAAAAAGAATTTGAATTTGGGAATAAAACCTCCAAGTGGTTGGCATATAAATTACGTAAGAGAAAAGAGCATAATTATATAACTTAGATTAAAAAGGAAGATCGATTGATTACCGAACAAGAACAAATAGTCTCAAGTTTTGAAAAATTCTTTTCAAATTTATATTCTAAAGATAGCTCTGACTTTATGGAATTTGAAAATATAAAAAATTATCTAGATAAGGAAAAAATACCTCGGATATCAGAGGAAATGAGGATTGAGTTAAATCAGAAAATATCATTGCAAGAGGTGAAGATGGTAATTAAAAATTTAAAATTAGGGAAAGCCCCAGGGACGGACGGATATACGGCAATATTCTATAAAACTTTTGAAGAAGAATTGGGGGCCCCTTTTTGGAACTTGTTAATCAGGATAATATGGATATTCCTTCCTTATGGAAGGAAGCAAATATAGTTTTGATTCCGAAAGAGGGAAAAGATAAATTGGATATGAACAATTACAGACCCATTTCTTTGTTAAATACGGACTATAAGATTTTTACTATGATCCTAGCAAACAGGTTGAAAAAAATATTAAGTGACTGGATACATTCTGACCAATCCGGTTTTTTACCTAAAAGACAGTTAAAAGATAATATAAGGTTGTTGATGAATATAATTGAATATTATGAACATGTCCCACGAGAATTGGCACTTCTTTTTATAGATGCGGAAAAGGCATTCGATAACCTTAATTGGAATTTTATGAAAGAAGCTTTGAAAAATTTGTGCATTGGTGAAAAATTTAATAATTGGGTAAATACTATTTATACCTCTCAAAGTGCATTCATTATAATCAATGGGGTAAAATCAGGTAAAATTGCAGTGGAAAAAGGTACTAGACAGGGTTGTCCACTATCCCCACTTCTATTTATCTTAACATTGGAGATATTACTTAGAAAGATCAGAGAAACTTCGGAGGTTAAGGGATGCCAAATTCAAGCGGAGATTTATAAGGTAAGAGCTTACGCGGATGATTTGCTTATAATATTAAATGAGCCAACTAAAAGTATAATTAAATTGTTTCAAATTTTGGAGGAATTTGGGAAATTAGCTGGATTTAAGGTGAATAGGAAAAAGTCTGTGATTTTAACTAAGAACATGGAGAAGAATGAACAAAGACAACTGGAAATAGTCTCTAATATTAAAATAGGTCAGAGCATTAAGTATTTGGGTATAAATTTTACTAATAAAAATGCAGATTTGGTAAACAATAATTATAATCTAACTTGGAAGTACATTGAAAAGAAACTGAATATATGGGCTAAACTAAAATTGTCATTATTAGGGCGGATAGCCGCGATAAAAATGAGTGTCCTTCCAAAATTTTTATTTTTATTCCAAAATTTACCGATATTGAAAGACGAAAAAATTCTTGAAGATTGGAGGAAGAAAATTATTAGATTTTTATGGCAAGGGAAGAGACCCCGTATCAAGGAATTAATTTTGATTGATAGCAAAGATAGAGGTGGTTTAGGTTTACCTAGTTTTAAACTTTATTATAGATCGTGTGCCCTCCATTGGGTTATAGATTGGATTAGTTTGAAGAATAAGAGATTATTAACTTTGGAGGGAACCCCTAATAAATTTGGATGGCACGGGTATCTTTGGTACCAGAAAGCCTCAGAAGATAAGGAATTTTCTAAACATATAATTAGGCGAAGTTTATTGAGGGTTTGGAACAATTATAAGAAAATATTCTATTTAAAAAAGCCAAGATGGGTTTCATTACAAGAAGCTCTTTTTAAGGATTCACTTATTAGTAATGTTGATGATTGTTTAACATATGAAAATATATTATTTAGGTGTCGAGGAAGAGATGAATTGAAGTCACTGAGTGAGTTGCAAGGTTTGGGTTTTAATGGTAATTGGTTCCATCATAGAATTATGTACGAAATATTTAAAAAAGATCGGGATGGTGTGGGAATTCAAGATAGGGGTATGGCTGACAAGGAATTAGATATAAGAAATTTAATTGGTCAGGGCCACATTGTGGGTAAAATTTATCAAATTTTGTTAAAATTGGAAACTGAACAGATAGTAATTAAGGATCATATGATTAAATGGGCAACTGATATTGGTCACTCTACTGATTTGATGGAATGGAAGAAAGCGTGGAATATCAATATAAAATTTACTAGAAGTGCTAATTTGAAAGAAAATTGTTATAAAATGTTATACCGTTGGTATATCACTCCTCAAAAAATTGCTAAAATAGATAAAAATTATCCTAATAGATGTTGGAAATGTGGGGAAGAATTAGGAACATTATATCATATTTGGTGGGAATGTCGTTGGGCAAAAAAGTACTGGAATCAAATACATTCCATAATTAAGGATTTATTACAGGTGGATCTTAGATTCAGTCCAAAATTATATCTTTTGAATATCTTAGATGATTGTAATATAAATAATCAGAAATGTTATATCAGAGTTTTGTTATACATGGTGATGGCTGCGAGAATGGTGTATGCCCATTATTGGAAGAGACAAGAAATCCCGGCTTTAGATCTGTGGATAACGAAGTTATATGAGATGTATCAGATGGATATATTAACTGCTCTGATGGATATTACAATCGATAAGGACAAAGTTGAAAATGAATGGTCCATGGTGACCCAAATGTGGTTCAGGCAATGGAAAGGGGTTTATATAGGTTGAGAAGATTTATGAAGATTTATAGGTTTGGCTGTAGGTTTTTTTTTTTTTTTTGGATGTGTGTGTGGGTGTTAGTTTATTTGTTTATTTGTTTTTTATTATTATTATCTAATACATGTACATTCTTATGCAGTATGTTATTTAATATATGTGCATATGTTATGTGATATGTATATAGTTGATTAATAAAGATGATTGCTTCAGGAAAAAAAAAAGAGAATTAGATAATTTCATTGAGATTAGGAACCATCAGTGGCTCCTAGTCAGGATGACACTGTATCACCTCCCATATCAGAGGCAGAATTGCCTCATGACATCATTTTCTGGGGAATGCGGGGTGCAGTTGTACCCATGGCCTGCTGCTAGGTTTTCCATAGGAAAGCAGATGATCATTATTTGAATAGAATGCTGGGTTAGATAGTGCTTTGGTACAATCCACCCTGACTCTTCTTATGTCCTTTGATAGGACATTGGAACTTGCACATTTTCCTTCTTGGATTGGAGGTGTAAAATTTTAGGATGTTGTCAGTGGGTATGTTTTTTAGGATTTTCATGAGGGGTTTGGGGAAGTCGGTGGTCATTTTTGCCTTCTCCCAGAACTTGGCATAGTTCACAACCGTCTGAAGACACTATGCAGAAAGAAAATGTTTTCAGCAAGAAATGATAGATAACCCTTGGGAAGGAATTTGCCATTTAAAAGCTGTTCCGTCCAGCCTTCTTTGCATTAGGAACATGGAGAGGAGGACTGGTGGATCACACTTTGCCTACATGTGTCTTGAGGGGTGGGGAGCAGAGGTCTTCCAAGCCCACTGACTTTCTCCCAAACATTAGCATTTTTATTGGCCACAAACAATTCAAAATGCTTCAAAAAGTACATGAAAGGCCTGTTTGGGGGGACACCCTAGAGCAGCCCCCAAAATCTTGGTAAAAGCTATAGAGGAAACTGGGAGTGATATGATGTTACTTCTGATCACCTAAACTGGTAGGCATGACTTTGTGGTGTGACTCCCAAAAATTCTAGAGGTGGCTAGAATGGGGAGATGCAGCCCTCTGGACTCTGGAGCATGCACAACACAGATCTGTGTTATTCCTCTCAGTAATTCCTCTGAGACAGGAACTATAAGGGCTTAGAGGGTGATGATAAAGGAGAAGGTCATTGGGACAGATCCCTTTACCCAGGCTGGTCCCACAGTTCCAACTCTGAATCCTGCCACTCCCCTTGCCCCTCCCCCATTAATCCCTTTCTGGATTGGGTTCCTGGGCTTAGGGTAACCTCTTAAATGTGGACCTGCATACATGTTGTTGTTCAGTATTGGTATGTGTCACTAGGTTCCAGTGCAGAGTTGAGACCACCGGAAGCATATTTAAAACAACAACAAGAATAGGTTTATTAAAGAAAGCAGAACAGTATATTAATCTCTGATATTCTGGTTTTTTTAGGCTCCCCCAAACCATAGTTAGTTCTAACTAACTGTTCTGTCTCTCTGAAATCAATACTTGTCTACAAATTTGAAATACTTTCTCTATCAAGGCAAAACCCTGTCTGACAGATACACACTTCTGCTTTTTTAACATCCTGTTCCCTTGCAGCCCCCCTTCACTGCCTCCCTAAGGCATGGTTGGCTGTCTTCAGGTCAGTTCTCTCCAGCACCTCCTTCACAGCCATGTTGTTTTAATCTCCATCTGTGGAATGCTCTTCTCAGGGATGTCCACCTGGCCCCCAAATTATATTCTCATTCTTAGATGGAGACATTTCACTACTCCCAGGCATTTGATGAGATATGATTCAGCTAATTTATTATCCATACAATGTTTTCTTGGGGGAGGGCTTTCTTATATCATGCATTGCTTTTTTAATTTTCATGTGTTTCATTTGTAAGATGCCTTTCGAGAAAGGTGGCCAAGAAATATAATAAATAATAGAAAATTAAAAAAAAAAGAAATATTGGGCGGCAGTAGCTCTGTGGTCATCTGGCAGGTGAGAAAGCAGGGGAAAAACCCTATCCCAGATGTTACCTGCTCAGCTCTGGAACTTTCTGAAAAGCTACTGTGCATGTGCGAAGATTCCCATTGTGTGAGGGCACAGAGACTAAGAAGAAGAACTGGAAGACTCACAAAGGCAAAATTCTTATATTCATTTACTGCAGTATTTGCAAGTTATTTTGAAAATTGTGGAGTTGGCCTAGACAAAATCAACTACAAATGACTTTGGCAAAAATAAATTTGTAATGACAATTGTGAGATACTGATTGGGGCAGAACTCAGACATGGCTTTAAAACTGAGATCCATGACCAAAAGAAGAATAGAGGATTTTCTGAAAAAGCTAAAAGAATGGCAAAGAACACAGAAAATACTCAAAGGGTGATCAGAGAGTTATAATTGTGTAAATTGGGTTAATTTGTAGTAATGGTTGTGATGAAGTCAATAACAGTAGAGACAAAAAGAAAGGAAGAAAAAAACCCACACCTGTAACAATGGGAAACAATTGAACAAAGGAGAGGAAGAAAAGCAGGAAGGAATTTCTAGCTAACAAAGTAATCCTAATTTCCTTGGATCCGTGCCTAAGAAGTGGTAAGGATGGGGCATTTTGACCCATGAGATTCTGTTTTGCCCACTGAAAGTTCTAAGACATATGTGTACTATTAGAAGTGTTTCCTCTGGCTGTAGCAACCAACCTTAGGGGGTATGTCAGGCATAGCTTTGGATCCAGAGTACCTCTGTATGCCTAACAGATTGGGGGTTCCAACTATGACAGGCTGGCAACAGAGTAAATCTGAGACAGAATGTAGGCCTGTGGCATCTTCATCTTTTTTTTCTTCTGTATGATTTTTAACATATTTGCCTGATGCAGAAATCAGTAAAGCTCTGAAAGCTTACTTGATACATTTTCTTCATTTTGGTTGGCCAATTATAGTATCACTCTTTTACAAATTTTGGATTTTGTTGTACTTTGCCATATGGCCAACATAGCTACCCCTGATAATGAACAGGTAAAGCTTTGGAAGGATCAGCTCATCCTCATGGACATATCTGTCATGAGCCAGGCTGAGCAGGAGGCTGAACAGGCTGCCAATTCAGACGGGGACTCTGAGTTGGGCTGGGACTCCCAGCCGGGGGAGGGAGAGGGGGCTCCTGCAGAGGCAAGGGAGGGGCCTACCAGCGACTTCCCAGCTGACCCAGGGCCGATACCTACAGCAGAGGAGTCCAATGCTTCTGGCTCAACAGAAGCTGCTGCTTCTGACTCCAGCCCGGAGCTTGCAGCAGACTCTCCCCCCACATTCCTCCAGAGGCGGCTGGAAAAGGTGGCAGTTCGTAAATCAAAACGCCTGCTAGAGAAGCGGCTGAGATCAGAGGGCCTTCAGCTGCGGGCCAGGTTAATGGACACTTGATCAGCCCCAGCTGGGCTAAAGACTATTTAAGGCAGACGCTGGAGAGTGGGGGTTACGGGGCAACAACCGTCATTCATCCGTGACTCTGAGACCTGTTCCATGGGCTTGCCATTCCTGAGTTCCACTGTCTTTGTTCGTTTTGGGTGATGTAACCCCTTAATTACTTTACAGCTTTATTTATCGCCTCTGTTTGCTTTCGGTGCTGTAAACCCTTGATTATTTTACAGACTACTTACTAAAAACCATAAAACTCCTGTTGCCTCTGTGGTTGCTTGGCCTCCACCTGACATTGACAATATCATCCACTCACTTTTGGGACTGTTATGTCTCTGGCTGACTTTTCTAGTAATTGTAACTGTCTTTAGGTACGCTCGTATCCTTTAATTTTGTATTATAGCACTTCCTTCATAAACACAATCACGTTAGGTAGCAATGGCACCTAAGTGTAAATATACTGCACCAAAATTCCTTCCCACATATTCATTCAAAGAGGCTCCTATCTATAAAATCTCATCCACAATAAACTGAAAGGTGCTACAAAATTTATTGCGGCTATGTGCTTAGAAGAATCTTGTTTTAATAATGGGAAGAATGGAATACTTTCTGAAAAAGCCTCAATCAAATTTCTCCTCAGACTTGTAATAAAAATGTATTTATCAAATATAATGCTTACATCTAGCCATTTGTCCACGGTACTGTCCATATCTGTTTTGATCAGCTGGTGGTCACAATTTGGAATCTTCTTCAACTCTGCTAGCAAGTGCTTTCCCTTGTTACTGAAAGCATCCAGCTCTGTCTGTCTGTCATTTAGATCATTCCTGGCTGCTTCATGCTGTGCAAAGAAACATAATCTTGTTAGACACAGCTAAAAACAAGCTCACCAGCCATTATGCCCAATCACTTTTAGGCTGCCATTCTACGCACACTTACTGGCAAGTACACCTCATTGAATTCTATGGTACTTAGCAGATATCCATAGAACTGAGGATATAAATATTGATTTCTTTCATTCTTGCATTAAAAAGTGAGTAATTCATTTTTTTTCTCTGCTTGGCAAGATTACAATAGAGTTTGCATGAGTTCCAATTATTTTTCACATTTTGCATTTTTTGTAAAAAAAAAATCCTCCACACAAACACCTCATTTCATGCAACTCCACAGTTTTTGCACAAAGCAATATTTTTGCATAAGGAAATGCAAAAACTTCACTGTGCACGTGTTTTGTGCAATATATACAGTTTTCTGCCAAAAAAAAAAGTTATGTTCTGCACAAAAATATTTTAGTACAGTCCTCCAGAGCTTTTTCTTTGGGGGGGGGGATCTGCAAATGAATTTTTTGCAAAACTGTCCTGAAATATTGTGGCTGCTTCCTCTCTTCTTGAACACTTAGTGCTCAGAACACTAAGAAAATTTTAAAAGGTACCCAGTCTAGAGAGGTTAGAACAGTTACTTTTTTTGGATTACAACTCTCAGACTCCTCTTGCTAGCTGGCAGCTTGTTGGCAATGTAGTACCCCCACGAAAAAAGGTAATGCTTTCAAGCCCCAGCACAAAGCAGTCATCTGCTTCAAACTCTACTAGGGATGCTGCATGATGACATCAGCCCTGCTTAGAATACAGGCAGCAAAGCAGAATATCTTCCAGAAGAGAGAAGAAGCAGGATAAAAAGGCAAATGTGTTGGCATTTTCATGCTCAAGAGAAGAAATCTAGTGTAATTAGGACATTATGGTGAAGTACTTTATATAAGTTTAATGTTGGAGACAACACCCTTCCGTGTAAAAAATAAAAACACAGCTCGGTTTCAGTTTAAGCATTTCTTTCCTCATTTGTACAATTCAATTGAAATAGCAGAAAGTGGTAGCTCGCTGCAAAAAAAAGAATTTATGTCCTCAAAACTAAAAGTTCCAGAGCTGACTATGAACCCATTCAAGGCAAAACTATAAAATGATTAAAAATAAATACTACTGATACTATTTTAAGATGATTTTTTTTTGTATACCACCCTGAAATACCAGGACACAGAGCAGGCTATGAATATTTTTAATATATTAACACAAAAAATCATATTACCTTTGACAAAACCCATTTCACATCTTCTTGATCCTTTATCATTGCCTTGGTTACTGCTACATTGCTGGCAACCTCTATGGCCTTAGTTACTATGGATTTTAGGCTCTGATATTTTTTCATTAGTTCAATAAGAACAAAACACTGCTCCTGCCTGTAAAGGGTTAAAAATGAGATGACAAATACATCTGAGTATATATTGATGTCTGTGGTGAGAGGAAGTAATATTACATCATGTAGCATTAATTGCTTTATTGTTCCCTTGCCATACACTTTTTACAGTGATAGCTATGGGAACATTCACATCAGTGCCAATATGAAACTATGGCCCTTTCTGCACTACACTGCAATCCAGTGTTGGGCTGGGATTGGATAGGGACCCGAACGCTCCCCACCACACCAGTCAGCTGCAGGTAAATGGGTAGTATTCTAGACATGCTAATTCCTTTCATAGTACAGCTGGGCTCTTTCTTGGCTATAATGTAGAAGGAAGTGCTTGATAGTGCTTCTGCCCTTCATGCCTGCTCGCAGCTGACGGGATTGTTGCATTTTTTTTCTGGTAATGGCTTATGGTGCTATTGCAACATCTGGGGACATGGCAGCAGCAGGATCGCAATGACGTCGTGCAATAGCACGTGTCGTGGGCCACCAGCAATCTGTCCCTATGCCAAGATTATGCTATGGTGCGGTAAGGACTTAGAAAACAGAGATAAATATCCATGGTATTAAATGGGAATTATTATTAAAACTCAAGGTAATGGGCACATTATGATAAATTATGGTACACTTTATCATTCAGGTTGACTCTATTTGAATTTTAATGAGCAGCAATGTTGGCAGATGGTGGCAGAGAACTGGTGAATGTGCTCCAGGTTTTAGTATAAATTTTAATTGATCTCTCAAAAATGCAGAATCATATGCCCAAAACAGGCCCATGATCTTGGATGGTCCCTTAAAATGGGATTCATTCTCCCATAGAAATGGCAGCCACCAGCAGCCACTGTTGAGTAGGACAGAGAGCCCTGAAACCTTACTGGCTATATTATGCTTCCCCTGAACAAGTGAATTAGCACTGCCAGTTCCCCCTTCCCTTGGCCCAGAAACTTAGCAGGGATGGAAGGAGGCCATTGTGGGCTCCACTGTCCTAGTGGGTAGAAATCACAAATTCCAGAAAAGATGGGAAAAGTGTACCCCATCTCTAGCTCCACTATCTCACACTGCTCCAAACATAGGCCTTGGACAATAATCAAAACATAGTTATTAGATATACCTACCTCTCCTGGATTAGCTTCTTGGTATCCTCCCAGGCAGCTTCCAAATAATTAATCTCTGTATCAATTGCTGGAGCAAGGCTTATATCTTTCTGAGCAATTTGTTTTGCTTTGCTCATCAGCCATTTCAGTTCATGCTGATGTGAATTCAATTCATCATCCAACTGATTAAAAACTTTTAATCTGTAAATCAACATATTCATGATTCACATGTTGTTAGTTTGGTTTCAAGTTTATCACTATTACAAAACAAAAATAAAACAAAAACAGAACATAATACCATGTGTATGGGAAACACAGAAATTAGTTTTGAGTACAACATAGGATGAAAGTGATATTAAATGTCACAACAATACTGTTTTGGCTCAGAAAACATTCTTCATAAATGGAATGAGTTAAGAATCAATAGAAAAGTTATCCTCACTAGTTCTGATTTTTGTGTTATTTACATGTGGCTTTTATTTTACCTTTGCTGAACCTCCTGAAGGGTTGGTTCTTTCAGTCCTTCCTTGTCAGCCCTTTCCTCAAGGTCTTCAATGCTTTTTAAGAGGTGCTCTTTCCGCTCCATGACAGATGTATGCAGAGCTCCGAGGGCTTCCGCTTCACTCTGCTTCGTTCCCAGCAAAGACTGGACTGACTCCAGTTCTATACAGACACTGTCAGCAATATTCCTGCAGGAAGTCCTTTGCTCAGAGTTTCCATGTTTCAGATGATACTGGGCTTTAGTAAGGGATGCATCCAAACTGGCTGCTGTAGATTCTAGTTTGTTAACATCTTGAATAACCTCACTCAGCTCCTTCTCTAGCACTTCAGATTTAGACTTGTTTATGTTTCCAGTGGTTTCTACTGTCTGTCTTAAGTGCTGAAGCATATGCAGTGCAACAGAATGAAGTTCTAGAAAGGCCTTGAGATGGGGAAGAACATCTTGCCGACGGATAATTACTTGACTGGCCTCCTGATAGAGCTGGAGACAGTCTTCAGCTTTATTCTGAAACACACTGTGATCTTCTGGCCGACTGAAAGAGCACAGTTTTTCAATATGACTCTTCAGACTCTGCAGTTCTTTGTACTTTCCTTCCACTTCCTTTTTGTAGTCCTAGATGATGAATAGTAAGGAATACATGTATTTAAATGTGTTTTAAAAGTGAGCGCAAACCTTGCTTAGTATTTCCAGAAAAAATGTGATCATTAAATTTATTTGCTTTTCTCATTCTGTCTTTCTACTTCTGTGTGTCTTTAACTCTGCCACACACAAAGCACATATCTGTGCCACAGAATATCCTGCAGGAGTCATTGGCAAATTGCTTCCAGTCTGCCTCACAGTGCATCATAACATTAGAGCCTTCCCTTCATTCTGTTGCTACCATCACTGCCATTCCTGACTTCTGCACCATAAAGGGAATGATGGGAGAACATGGGCTGCCAGGAGAGTACACTTTCATTCTCTAAGATCCTCTGGATTCGCCTGAAACCTGAAATAATTTGTTTCTAATTTGGAGCTGTGGGAAAGAAATCAGTTCATTTTCTGATGTGTCCTAGGTGTTCAACCTTGTCTAGTCTCAAGTATCATTTTTTCCCTTATGAGTGTAAGTTTAATTTCTGTGAATAATGAGGGGAAAATAATTCACTAAGGCTAATTTAGGAATAAATTTGCTCATTTTAAATTTTACAGTAAAAGAACCAATCCCATTACCAAATGAGTTACTTTCATGTGCAGACCCTCTCTGTCTCACCAACCAATGCTGGTCTGGAGAAGAAAGCATAGGTCTTTACACTATCACTTAGTGATGAATGGGTGAGTAATTGAACAGGCAATTCTTCTATTTCCCTGATTTCTCACTAATTTCCCTGATTTCTCACTAATGAGCTTGTGATAATATATTTCTTGCTCAAGAAAGGTAGTGGAAAAATAGTTTGGTTCCAAGGTTCAGATTGTCTTCTAGTACCAAGGCAGTGGGCCAGATGATGTCATGGACAGTGGACCACAGTACAAGCCCTGCCACTTCTTCTGATGTCATCTAGCCATGCCCTAACATCAGTTATCCTGCCATGCATTAAGAGGCAGGGATTCCTGTTTCTCTTTCAACATGGCGAATGCCCTTACTATCTCCAGTCTCAGTTTTGAAAATTAAAAAAAAAAAAGACTCATTCCCCATTCCACTTGCATGGCCTACAGAGAATGCTCAATGGGGAATGCAAGAGGATTGGGAGGAAATCCTCCTACTATTTCTGGCCATGGACAGGAATCATCAGTAAGATTTTCTCTTGCCCTGCTCATGTTCCCCACTAGGCATACAATGGGAAGTGAAGAGTTCCACAAAATGGTTGATGTTGAGCTTTGGAGGTGGGAAGAGATCCCCATGACTTCTTGTGGGCCAAATCCAGACTCTTCCCCAACTCTAGATCATGGAACAAATTTCAGTTAAAAATTAATTTATGAGAGTATTTGTTACTAAAATGTAGGCTATTCAGACTATTCTTATTAAACACATTTTACCTTGTTGTGATGTAAAGCAGGTTGTTGATCTGATGTGCTTATCTCAGATGTAGCATGTAGTTTGCCAAGAAATTGTTTAATCCAGTCTGAAAAACTTAGGAGTAGCTCATCATATTGCTTATGTTCAGCAACCACAGATTGGAGGAAACTTATCCTAGAGGATATTAAAATCAACAGATAAATGGCATTTATGTTTTTAACTTGAGTCATTCTGCAAATTAAAAACAAAAAACAAAACCCTAGCTTCCATCTCAAAGAGACCAATATATTTGCTTTAACCCCAGAGGGGAAAAAAGAACTATATCTGATACAACGCTGTGTTGAGACATGAGTATAAAGAGATCTATGGGATCACTGTCATTTCTCCTGAGAGAAATGAGATTAAATCCAATGTGGTGCTAGTATGAGTACTTCCTTTTGCTTTGCTCTGCAGCCTTACATGGAACTCAGTTCTGGAGTGTTTCCTAGCCCTCTAGAGCAAGTTTTAAAGGAAGGAAATGTAAAAACTGTACACGGAGAACCCCACAAAATTCCATACAAGCCTATCAAAAAGCAAATATCACTGGGTTTTAAAACATCAACATTTCTGTGCCAGAAATATGTTTTTGTACAATCAAAATGTTCATTAAAATCAATGGAAAATGTAATTCTCATCATTCTACCCAACGGGGAATTTTTGTTTGAAAATTTTCATTCTTGCATAGAAGATTAGAATAAAATTTGCACTACAGTGCTAATGAAGTGCATGTAAAATTATTATAGTGACTATTCACAAGCTATACTCTTGAAAAAAGTGCTTCAGGAACAGACCCATGGAATATCTCATGGTTGGAATTATGGAAGGCACTGTAAAAAGGACAAATGTTCCCCCTCTGCTCAGTCCAGTCTCAGACAGTTTCTATGGATCTTCTTGCTCAAAGCAAAAATGTCCTGAACTCTTAAGATATTCCATGTAAACATTTAAATAACATGTTGGTAACTGTATTTCTAGTGCAGATTCTTTGAATTATGAGGAAATGTGGTGAATTCCTAGATTTCTGCATTTGCTTAGTGATCCATATCTCCCTGTTAGTTATATGTTATTACTTAAACACATACCTTTTACTGACTGTTTGAGGTAGAATTTTCCATCTTCGATCTAGCTCCTCCAAGTCTTTTTTAAATTTTTTCACACTATCATTAGGATTTGTTTTAATTAACAACTCATTTAATTGCAACAGACTGGTATATAGTGGAGCATGGGATGCAATATCAACTTGCAAATCCTGATGGGGAAAAACACATATATTAGGGTAGACAGCTCTGGTATATTAACATTTTAACTTTTGCTCAGAACCATACATTTTCAAAGAAAAGTTTTCTTTTTCTTTTTATATTCTCAGAAAATCTCAGTATTCAAAATAATATAGACATTGGATTTGATTTTGCAGTGTTTAATTAGCCTGAGCTGGGCATTTCTCAGTGGTTCATGAGCTTCACTGATCACCAGAGGAGAGGTTGAGAGGACACCACCTGTGTCACCCCACTTCTGAATTTTCTTTCCAAGAACAGGATGGAAAAAAGACATGAAAATTTTCAGCTATGGCAAGGACAGATCAGAATCTGAGTAACTAATAGAGGCTGGTCATGCAAATTTACTTTCCAAAATCTACAAATTGTTGTTAAAGAGTAGCACCAAGGAAGAATAAATAAAAGATTATATGTTGAAACAGGCAAAGAATGTAGGCCACAATATTCTGCTAAAACAATGAGAAGATGTTTAATTTGCATGTTATTCTGATTAAAAAGAAAACTTATACAAAATGATGTAAAGGTGGTATATTACCCCAGCAAAACTATCTAAAATGTACAAAGATGTTAAACATTTTTGATGGAAGTGTGATAAGCATGTTGGCTCCTTCTATCACATATGGTGGACATGCACTAAAGCAAGGGAGTTTTGGATGAAAATTAATTTAGCCATTGAAAGAATTTAAAAAATAAATAAATTAAAGTTTACATTGGAATTATTCCCACTAAACATGCTGGATTATGAGAATATAGTGGAAAGAGATAATGAAGTAGTATTATGTTATATGATAGCAGCTATAAGATTATTTTATGCAAAAAAGTGAAAAATAAGAAAAGTCCTATGATAAATGAATGGATAGAGAGACTAATTAATTTAACTGAGTTAAATAAACCAACATTTTTGCTAAAAGGTAAAAGTTTAGATTTATATGCTCCAAAAAGATGATTATTGTGAGAAAGTAACTATAAGTTATTATTATCTTAATGTAAGTGGGATTAGACAGGAAGCCAATTTTAATGTAAAAAGTTTGAAATAATTACAGTCGGCCCTCCACATTTGCGGGTTTGACTTTCACAGATTTGATTATTTGTGTGTTTCTTCAACCCTTGCCCCCCCCCCCTCAGAGGCTGCTTTTCTGGGGGAACCTTCCCCGCTCGGCAGCTCCAGCCAGGCCTTGCAGTACTTTAAAAATCCACCTCTGGTTCTCCTCCACCAGCTGCTGCATGGCCAGCTAAGAATGGTTCACAGCTCAATTTCTGAGCACCACAAACCTTCTCCTGATGTCCCACATATTCAAGGGAAGAAAGGGGTGAGAGGAAGCATAGGGCCACCATGATGACCCACCCCTCTTCCCTTTGCTTTTCTTGACCTGGTTTGAACCCTGGCTGTCCATTTTCCACCATGTCTCAGCCCCCCTTCCACAGATACACTCATCCATTTTGATATTTGCAATTTTTCCCCATTTGCAAGAGTCTTTTGCCCCTACCCTACCAAATGTGAAGGGTCAACTGTATTTCATGATTCAAATAAGATGAGTAATATAGTTCAGTGTCTTTGGGAATAGATTTTTTTCTTTTATAAATATGGAAAAACTCATAATAGTAATAGTAGTAGTAGTAGTAGTAGTAGTAATAACAACAACAACAACAACAATACAAGAATTTTATATCAATTTAAAACCATGTGCCAATTTGGATGAAATCAATTAGACACCTTCCCAAAATAAAAAAAAACTCATGTTTACTTGGCACCAGAATTGCATCCTCATTGCACAAGCCAGACCTCTAAGGATTCCGATTTTGGACACCACAAACAAACATATATTTATCACAAATGCCCCACTCCATTGGTAGAATGTCCTCTCAAGAGACATCTACCTGGAATCCTCACCTCAATGCCAGGACAAGCCCTTTCTCATCCAGAAGGTATTCTGGATTTTCACTTTTCTGCTTTTATGATTTATTATTACTGCCTCTTTACACGCTGAACATTGCACTATTTTTATGGTATGTTACAATTTCAGCTGATTGATTCATACTGGTTGTCAAATCTGTCGTTTCTTTTTTAATATTTTTAAACTATCCTGAAACAAAAGATTAACTAAATGACATATTAGACAGACAGACATTTGAGTTGCTAACTCAAAACACTTACTTGGACCAATTGTAGTTCACTTTCCAGTCTGACTCTGTCAGCAGAAACATACTTCTCTGTAGGTCTGGCTGCAGCTTCACATCTCTCTATCCAGGTTAAAAAAGTTGAAAGCTCCTTCTCCAGTCTAGTGGAATAGGCAGGAAAAGACAAAGTTGTGGTCCGATTAAAGCAAAATTAAAGCAAAAGTTGGAAGATATCTGCAGGTATTGAACTAAATGCCCATGGCTGTCTCACCTCTGCCACTGTGCTAGGTGAGTCTCCAGCGAGGCCTGTCTATCCTTAGCTTGTCTTATAACATTGTCATGTCTTTGCTGAAGCATTAAAATATCCTGGATTGCTTTCTCTTTGTTTGTGATCTTACGAGAACTAGAGGACAGAGACGCTAGGGTTTGGTTCATTTTTTCTACAGCTTGAGAGAGATCCTGTACATTTGATGGAGAAAAAAACAACAACAGAAAACAATTACCATCACCTACTGAAGGCCATAACCTCTCAAATTTCTGTGAAGTTTAGGACGTAGATTTTCAAAGTGAACACAGAAAGATGCCATTTAATGATCAGATTACCTCTCCATTTTACCCAGTATTGTGAGCCTGATTTTCAAATAGTCAAATTGTCAAATGCCCACGCCTTTCCTACCACCTGTTGCTCAATACAAACTGTGCTGCTCTTTTATTATGTATGTGACCAACTATAGCAATTACAGATAGCACACAAACTTTGCCAGAGTCTGTTCTGTTTTCAGCCAAACTATACCTGTTGAATAAAGGACGTATTTAAATAGTGGAACACCATCTGTCATGTCATGCAGATATGAGAAGCAGGCTTATATGCTTATTCCAAGCCAATTTCTGCCATGTTTGGACTTCCTTTGAAGTTACATGGTGTAGAGAGCACTCACACTGCCACATCAATGGCTTTTTGAAAAAGGCTTCTAAAGGCTATCTTGTAATCAGAGTTTGAGAAAGTAAAGCAATTCTGGATGACATTCCCAGAACTTCTCAGTTGGCATGCCCACTAGCTATGTTGGCCTAAGGATTCCAGAAATTTCAATAATAATTATAATTATATTATTATTATAATTTTCTACTTCTCACTTGTAGGATTGCAAGGTTGTAATCTAGGTATTTTTTTAACTCCGACCCACACATTTTTTTTTGTGAGTTCTGTTTTCTATTACTCTTTACCTTCCTCTACTTGTTAAAGCAAATGGAATTTATGTTTTGTTCCCATAGCAGGCAGACTGCTAAGTATAGGACTACAGTTTTCAAGCACAGTCCCTCAGATGGGGATTTCTGGTTAGAGTGCTATTCTGAAAAATACAAATGCCTTTGATATGTTGTTTATGAAACCAAGTCACAAACTTTTAAGAAAATATTTACCATAAGATCTTGGAGAACCTTGTAAGTCTCTGCTGATGAAGAACATGAAGTATCAAGTTCTGCCAGTCTGGCTTCATATTTGCACAGGTCTTCCTGGAACTAAGTGAGATGAAGAAAAAACATCAGTCTTTCAAATAAGTGTCTTTACTGGTTCTTCTGTTACCCTAATCAAATATTTGTTCAACATTTCCCAAATGTATTTCACGAAGTGAATATTCTTACAAAATCAACATGATTAGAGGAAGCTGGTTTAAAAACAAACATAAAATTTGCTACTGTCCATGTGGTCCCAAAGCATGGTAACATATTATTATTCATTATATATTTATTTTTTAATTCTGCAGACTCATGATGACATATTTAAAACATACAATATTGCAATTCCAAAATCAGAATAAGATGTACTCTACTTTTATCTTATATTTTATATGTACATTGAGCTGTTTTAAATATGAATGCCTATTTAATGTTTTTAATTTTTATATCACATATTTGTTTTAGTTTTTTTTTTTAAAAATTGATTCTACAGCATAAGATACTTTGCTTCCCATATTAGGAGAAATTAGGGATATAAAAGAAAACAAGAAAGAAAGGGAGGTACATCCAGACTGATTGAAAAATCCCACTTTTGTCCCTGTTTTTTCCAATTTTATACTGGGTTAAAATAAACCAACCTGGTATAAAAGCTGGTATAAAAAGTCTCTGATCGTAGTGGTTGCTGCAAGAAAATATTCTGGGATAAACAAAATATGCATGGTTCTCCAAAACAAAATCAGAAATAACATGAACAAAATCTGGGACTCTGGTCTTTTAAAATCATTCTGGATGGGCTAGAAGGAAGGAAGGAAGGGTATAACCTCAATATTCATACTAGTTACTACTAGAAAATACTACCACTGTCATCATATACTACAGATGTACAAACATACATCCCGTTCCAGGAATTCCTGCATAAAACAACAAAAAAGTGAATGCTCATGTCCCATTATCTTAAATGTATGTGACAAGCACATGCCTATGGCAGTATGAACATGTGCCAATCACATCTGTTGACAATAACAGACGTGACACATTGCACAACCCCAGATTCAAATATGCCAAGGTTGCACAAGTTGATGCACTATATGCACATTTACTTAATGTGGGAGCATGTACTACTGAATTTGAGGGGATTTACATGCAAGTAAAGATGCATAGGATAGAATATCCTAATTGTCTCAATACACTGAAGTAAAATCAGTATTCTAAAGACACAGTGGCTATGTTGGTAAATGAAAATAAATGATGGTTTGTTGTGACAGGAATATATTTCAGTGAGTATCATTCTCACACTCTCACTTTCTGCTATCTCCTCTAACACAGAGTATTAATTCTGGTCTGGCATTTTGTCTGTACTCTGTATGATAATTTGTTTGAAGTCAGGTTTAAAACATTGATCAGGAACATGGTGTGATTCTACAAACCAAAATTAAGATTAATCACATTTTTGGGTTTGGATATAAATTTAAACCTAAAGTTTGGTTAATAAAAAATGAAAGTGAACATTTTATTATAATGTCAGAGCATAGCTAATGACACTTCCTGTCATGTTGACAGATCCATCTCTTTAATCATAATTTTAGACTACTTTTAAGATAATTTTACTGATGGAGGGTTGGAACTCACTGTGCTAAAAGCTACATTAAATTGCATCAAGGTATAGTATGAAATAACAAGAATCTTCAAATGAAAAATATGTGGCTTACTCTGGCTACATGTAGTGATCTTCACTTACTTTATGATCAAATGCAAGAATAAAAAATACCAGGATTTTTGTTTCCATTTTTCCTGATTTTTCACATTTCAGGACTTTCCCACAAAAATGATATGAATCCCCCCCTTTTTTTTTGCACTGAAAGCACACTTTTGTTCAAAGAACTATTTTACAGAAAAACATCTTTGTAAAACTTTCTCAAAAAGTCCCCAAACAGAAAAAAAATCTTAAAGCTACTGATTCCTCTCTCTTAGAAGTGGACATACTTTCTTGCTGAGGGTGGAAAAAATTTAAAATGTTCTTTATATCTCTGGGTCTGTGTTCACCTGACATTCTCTTTTGTATAATTTTAAAAGGCTTTACATTGTCTACCTTTGTGAAGTTTTCCTCAAATTTTTGCTGAACTGAAGCCTTTCCTGCAATTGCTCCTTCCAGATGCTGTGCATGATCTCGAAGTTCTTCCCAATACCTTCTGATCTGTGTCAGCTTGGCTTTAATATGTGCTGATTCTCCAGATGTAAGATACTGTGAAAATGACTGAGCATCTTCTTCTAAGCTTGGAATTTCATTGTTCTTGGCATCTATTTCTTTAATTATAGCCTAAAATGTAAATAAATTTGTCCATAAGGAACCTATATCAAGTATTCACTTCTTCTTAACTGGACATTTTCCTACAAATCATATAGATTTTGTTCTTGAAGTCATTGTAAACCTTACATGGAAGTCAATTTGGCTCCAAAGAGTAATGACAAAGCGATTCTGAACCATTCAGACATATAGTGGCTCTACAGATCAGAATACCTTTCCCTGCAAATCCTAATAATATCACACATACCACAGCAATGAATTATTATTAACTATTTTAACTGATTTTACAGTTTAAGATTTTTAAAATGCTCTTGATGAAGATATAATAAAAACTGACTTTCACTTTTTTTCTTGTCTAGAATGCTTTGTGAGAAAAATATGTACGAAAACCATAAAGCTAATTTTTAAATCAATGGTGATCCATGGTTCAGTGAGATAACAAATCATCAGTTTTAGTTTCCTATTTTTAATATGCATTTAGAATCAATTAATATTCTAATTGCCTATTGCTGCTTACAGGAAGCAGTGTTGCTGTGACAACTGTTGGTCTCCCCATCTCAAAACAATTTTTTTTCTTTCCAGAGCCACCATGGTGTAGTGGTTTCATGGATGGACTAATTCCCCACTTGGCCTTGGAAACCCACTGGGAGACCTTGGATGTGTCACACACTCTCAGGCCCAGAAAACTCTGTGATAGATTTGCCTTAGGGTCACAATAAGTTAGAAAAGACTTAAAGGCACACAACCACCACCACCACAGCAACAAAGCAGGTACAGGTTGTATTTATTCACACACCACACTTATAACATGGAACAATTAGTGATGAGTGTAGGTGGATTATACTGAGGTCAGCATTTTTTTGGACTGTTATCTACCAACTGTTACTGAGATAATTACTAGAGGCTAGCTTATACGGATATAGAAATTACCCACTTGTCTTTTTCAGGCTAATGATTATGTCTGGCATTTAAAAAGTGAAAAATATAGTGAGAAAGATACAAGTGGTTCTACTTCTTTTTCCACAGAACAATTCAGATAACCCCAGTAATAACAAAATCCAAATGTTCAAAAAAAATTCAAATATGTGATGAATGCTTTCATTACAATCACCCCACAATTCATTCCGCTTATCCTTTCCTCCACCTACATATTAGGCAGCAGGAATTCTGATTCTTATTCTCTCTGTGTGTCACTATATCTACCATGTATACCTATACTCATGCACAAACACACACACGCATTTGGAATCAGAAAGAGGCAAGGTTCGCCACATAGCTGGGTTATGCGTAACTGTGTTACTCCACCCTTGAGAAAGGATATAGTAAGAAATGTCAGGAGTTTAGATAGTTAGTGTTCTGTGGTCCCACTCAAAAAGATCCTCAAACACTTCAGGCAAAACTTTTTACTCCTGAAGATCTTTGGATACACTACCTTGTGGTCAAATAACACAATGGTGTTAGGGACAAGTTACAGATTTCTAATGAAATTAATTAATCTGATTAAAAAAACATCAGGGTTCACTGTATGCATACACATTTTCATATGTCTAGGTTTCATGGTCTTGAAGCTACAGTGAAGACACACATGCACACTGGCTTTTATTGCTACAAACTGCATTTTCATTACATTAAATAATATAATAAAACATAATCTAGCAAATTATATATTGCTTTTTGTATATTATTTTATAATATAAATAAATAAAATCTTATTGGAAGAATAAAATACATATGTGCACATGTGTGCACGCACACGCACATACACACTTTTACAGCATTCAACTTCTATTCCTTCCTTGCTTCTGTCCTTTTGGCTTTCATGCACAAAACCACATAAAACATGGAAAAATTCACTTGTACATGTATGAACATGTTCTATATGTACATGTTCTCCATGTACAAAAACATTAAGACCTAGCTCCACACTACAGAAGTATATACTTTACACTAAACATGACAAAAAGACCAACTTCACCTGCAGGGCCAATCTTACAAAATACCTGCACTCAAGCTTTCTCCTCTAAAATATATTAGAGTAAAAAAAAAAAAACCATCTTTCCCACTTGTAGAATTCAAAGATAAAAGTTGCAACACATATGTCCTTCAGAAATGACACAGCATTTTTCTATTTTATACTTGGGATTTATAATCAAGAACAAATATCTGAAAAAAAAAAAAAGGTACCCTGACATTCATGAATCGGAAGAGAAAAAGGAGGCCATAGTCAGTAAAGAGGTTCTCATCTTGGGATAGTTTTGTGGGAACATGTGTCCTAAATGAACCCGCTTCCTATATTTTCAGAAATTATCTTGGTCCAGAGCTAGAAGCTCGACTGTTCGTTTGTTTTTTCTGTACAGTAACTTCAAGGTAATTAATCTCTAACAATGAAATTGCCTTTTAAGCCTCTGCAACCAAACTGTGCATTCTTGGAGCACATGTATAAAAATGCCAAACAAGACAAAACAACACTGCACTGAAAGACAGAAAGATATATAACACATCCTTCCTTCACAAACACCTATGAAAACACTTTTTTTTCTTTACAGACCACTGGATATGTTGTCTCATGCTGGTAGGGCTGAAGAAGTAAAATCAAGTTGCTTTGTTGACCTCTAGTTGTTTCTCCATACATCAGCCAATATTTATCTCAAATTCAAATACTCTTACTCTTTGACAGATCAACTAAAAGTACTTTACTATGCAAACATGCTTTGACTTTTGTATTACATATTGTTTTAATTGCATTTTGTTTCCCTTTAAATTTTGTGTAAACCATCTTAGGTCTCATTTTATATATTTTATTTTATATTACTTGTTTAATCAATACAGATCTACCTTCTCAAATGTGTAATCAATATATCAATGTATTGCATGCCCAAAGAAGGAACAAAGCATACTATGACCTGAATCCTTTTCTTAGTGCCAACTAAAGCCATTTCCACACTACACTGTCATAGTGCTATTATTCTACTTTCAACATCCTGTGGAATTCTGGAGTTTGTAGTTTACTGAGACCAAAGAGCTCTCTGACTGAAAATTCTGAAGGTTCCTCTCTAAATTGCAAACCCCTGCATTCCACAGGATGTTGAAAGTGGAATAATGGCACTATAACAGAGTACTGTGGAAATGGTATACAACAGACCAACAGCATCAATGAGGCATACTTATGTTTTAACTTACCACTCTCCAATTGATTCTGTGGAGCTATTCTAGATGGGAATAATCAAGAGGACTCACATCCACAGTTAAGAAAACTAAACCAAGCAAGCCATCACATAAATCGTACATTCCCCTGATATGGGAATGTGACCCAGGGAAACAGAAATCAATTAGATTGTGAAGTCTTGAGATTCTGGTCAGTTTCCTTTGTGTGTGCATGTGTATGCCTATATATTTTATAAATACTTGAAGTGCAAAGCATTATACAGTATATTATTTCTGAGGATATATTATTGTTCAATGGTATATATTCATATTTGTCTAGTTAAGATTATATTTCTAGTCCTGTTTTCTTGGTATCTTATACTCTAACAGTGTTCATTGGATTCTATAATTTATGTTTAATTTAGTTGACAGGCATAGAGACACACATTAAAACACAAAAACAGACCACAGAAAAATCCTTGAAGAAGATCTAATGTAAAATTATTTGATGAAGATATAAAGATTTGCTATTTAGATTGTAATATAATGTTAATTAGATGTTTTCATTTCCAAGAATTATTTTTCATGAATCTTATTCCACAATTTTTAACAAATAAACCCATTTAGCACACAAATATGACCCTCAAGACCAGGGTTTGATTCCCCCACCTCAGCAATGGAAACCCACTGGGTGTCCTTGAGTGTGTCACACAGCCTCAGAAAACCCTACAATAGGTTCACTCAAAAAACCCTACAATAGGTATTGCCATAAGTCAGAAATGACTTGAAAACATGCAACAACAACAATAATGACAACAAACAAACAACAGTAGAGGCATGCATTTTTCCAGTAATTGCAACCACCTCAAGTCCCAGTTTTGGGGGAAAAGTAGGGTATGAAAAATGTATTATTGTTATTGTTGCTATTATTATTGGATGATGTAAGGATGAGGATCAGGGTTATTCTTCCTTTGGGGTAATTCTTCCTCCACATAGTTAACAAATGTTAGAGAACCAATCATTTTTAGACGTATTACCTTATTTTACATATACATTTTGGCCATTTTTCTACTCCTGTCCTTCTGTAGTGATTTCAGAAATTCTATGAAAAGTATTATTTCATTCTTCCTCCCACCCATAACACTAAAAGAAAATACAGAGTTTTGTAACTCAGTAGAGTTGGATTTGGATTTGGTCAAAGAAACTTGCAAAAGATGAGAAGGTTGGGCTAAAATTTTGTATCTCTTATGCTACAAGAGCAGTGTTGCACATCTGAAACATAACTAAAAGTATTTAATGAAAGAAGGGGTGAGGGAGGGACAGAGGTCATATTCTCATTCCCAGGAGACATGTGCCCAATCGAATAAAAATTGTATATCACGCTGGCTCTTATCCCATATGTGTACCAAGACACTGCAGGCAGTGGGAGCTCTCAGATCCACCTCCCAAGAGTGCAGATGTGGTTTTTAGGCGCTCCTGCATTTTAAAGTATCTTAACACACTGATTAATTTTTAATGATGTTTAATTTTCATTTTTAATTTTTAATCCCCACAAATAGTTTATCAGTGTTTTCAAAGACCTAATCCCATGCTACCTGCTTGCAGGATGAACTCTAGGATCATACTAATTGCCTAGCTTTCAGTTGTAGCAAAGCATTCTGGATTAAGGCAAAGTGTGTGTGCATTTGAAACAAAATGAGACAGAAATAATAATAATTAAAAAATCATACTTTGAAATGGGCAACATTTCCTGTTCACATTGAAGAAAAAACTGGACATATTGTGTGCATCTGAGATTTTATTAATGCACCAGGAGTCTGTTATATATGATATCAAGAATTCAGAGTATGTAACAAAAGGTCTAGCTACTGATACTGTAGTTCTTTTATTTCAGTTCTACTAGAGAAATAAAGTACACAAAATTCATATATAAATTATCTACCATACTGAAATAAAATACTGTGGCCACTTGCCATGATGCATATTACAACATAAAACATTCTACATTACGTGAAAACATACCATGATGATATTTTTCAGGTAAAGAATACTAAATGAAAAGAGATTAGTCCATTAAAAACTGTGACATGTTTCATACACACTAAAGGATTTGAGCATAAATTAATTATTTAGCCATAGAAAGAAATCTGCACATTCTATAGGTGCCTGCAAAACCTCTTATATTGGTATATTTGTCTTAAAGTGCAACACATTTTTTTCTTTTTTACAGTTTTGTAGCTGTGAAACATAAGTTAAATGCCCATTCCTCTTCTCTGAAGCTTTCTAGTGAAGAGAAAAGAAAACAGTATTTTAATGTTTAATATAATGTGAACCAATCACCTTGATTTGGTTGATTTGCACATCCAAGGAAGATGATGATGTTTCCAAGGTATCCAGATCTTTTTCTTTTTCAGTGATCCAGATGGACAAAGCTTCAAAACTTTTGCCAAACTGATCCCACTTGTTTCTCACCTTTTCCATGGTTTTAATACTAAAATCAACCATATTTAGTAGAAAACATAGATTGTTACTGTGTGGCTGTGCCAATTTTCTCACATCTCCAGTTTAAATAAAATAGTTCTACAATAGTATACCACTTTTCAAAAACCCTATCTGTTGAAGCACTGTTTAGAGTTTTATGAGGGGTATAATACCTCAGGAGCCACGCCTTAGATAACCCAACAGGTGTATGGATTGCATGGTTATGTCCATGTTCTGTAAAGGACAACGGTGGTATGGAAGTAACACATTATCTTTGCTAACATGGATTTAAAATATATTTACATTACTACCACAGAACGGTAAGATTGCCACATTATAGCAACTATCCTATTTCTAAGACAACATAAAATTGGGTTCTTAATAGCTTTCTCTACATTGCAGTTTTTGCCACTTAAAAGTTTGAGTACCCAAGAATGCAGTCCAGAGTCATTGAAATTAATATGTTCTGACAATGACTTTGGAGATGGGGCTTATTCTCTTTCTGTACAGCTCAGGACAAAAGTGCAGAGAAGCAAAAGAGAGATTTTGAATACACAGAGTTGCATGAAGAATATTATGTTAACATTGTCTGCAGTGTGGTCATTTACAGCACCAATTTTTAAATCCATTGACATCTGTTTTAGGTAACATAAAAGGAAATATGCTATCACTTCAAGTGTAGTCAATAAACACTACATACTTCATATTTTGTGTGAGTAGATAACTGCTTCACATACTAAGTTATCTCAAACCTATGTGGCACCCTTAGAATTACATCCACTTCTCTTCCTTGAAAAATGCAAGTTTCTGTATCTTAAGGCTTTGAAGAAAATTTTGAAAGCACATGTGAAATGTAGCGACACCTCAGATGGCAAAAGGATTTTCAGAGGAGACTTCAATACTCAAGAGAGCTCTTTGTCACTGTACCTCAGTTACAGTTTCATAGGTCTACCTTCAGATTATTAGTAATCATCCACAGATACAAAATTCCCACTCCCTTCCATTAGATACATTGTTAGGAATAAGCATATGTGGCATACTGTATTATGTGTGGCATATTTTTTATATTTTGCTCATGCTTCAAGTACTGGAAGAGAGGTAGAATGCTTCTCAACAAATGGTGTGTAATGGCCTAAAGTCTGCTAAACTGGCACATTTTGATTGCTTATCTCAGTTCACTCAATACACAAAATTTCAGTTCCAAAGGACTATATTTGACTTTCTGTACCACCAATGATGCATAGTTTGCACCAGCCAGTCTATTTATGTAAGTTTTGCTGAGGCAATCTGGGCATTTTCCATAATATAGATCAGGCCAAATGCATGAGGTCACAAGGAAATCACATCACTACACATGTGAAGCTTACATCTGTGCAAATACATATTCAAGATATTCAGTCAGTCAGCTGAATATTCATGCATATTTTCAAGATTAATAACGATTGTCTGTACTGTATTGATAGAAAAATCACATTACATTCAATTAAAGATCTTTTCAAAATATGCACTGAAAAGGAGCATGTTCAGAGTAGCTACTTGCAAAGAAGCACAAAAAAAAGTGTTGTGAAGAGAATATATCTAGTAGTAGTAAAGAAAAAAGGTGCTGCTTAACAATGTACACACACTGGAAAAGCAGGAATCAGAGAAGAGAACTATAATATCTCACTTGTAGATAGGGAGAAGAAGTGGTAAGAACAGTATGAAAAGAATAAGCCATCCCAAATAAAACAGCATGCAAAATTGCTTTTTTTCAGTACATCCATACCCCTGGGGATGAAGAAGGAATGGTCAGATTAAAATTTAGCTTTACTTTAAAAATTGTTAAAAACCAATCATAGCCAGATAAACAAATTCAGTGTGTGTGTGTTAAAATATTTATCCAAGTGTAACGTGAATCCAAAGGCAAAAAAGGGAACTAGTTCTTTCATTGAACATGCATCACAGAATGAATTCCAAAAGGCTGATCCAGATTTGGGATAATGTGGTCCAAATCCCTGCTTGGTCATGGAATCACTACTTGCTTGGAGCGTGCTATTATCTGTGAGCCTCATGTTTTCAGTTATAAATTGGGAATATCACTGAACAATCACACAAAAATCATGCCATGATAAGTCAGATTGTAAAAATCACGTAGACTATGGCCTAAATCTGGCATGATGCAAATGGTAGCATTGTGCTTTTTATCCCCTACCTTCTCCACTGCTACAAATCAACACTAAAGAGTTCCTTGTCTTCTTGATCAACTTTTAGAAAGTGTTTAGAATATGTGGAGGTTCCAGGAGAGAAGGTAGATTGTGTCCCTTTCACTAATACTCATGGGTGCAATGACAGCACTAAACTCTGAAATTGGTGGTCAAAACTTTGAGTGCTATGTATAAAAATTGAGAATGCTTTTAAGAAAGTTCTGTGAGGTAGCCTGAAATATGAATATGTAACATTTTGCAAATCAGAACCCAGTATGTGTGTGCAAGATTCCATGCACCCCATTTAAGTAATTAGGTATGGATAAATATGTTTTATATCATTTTTAGGAGCAGCAGCTGGGGAAAAAAAAAAGAACTAAGCTATAATTTCAGTGAGGGAAAGGCACATTCTGATGTTTGTGCACACAGAGCTGAAAAAAAAATGTATTCAAAATGTATCTCCAAAAACTAGGTTATTTTTTTTCCCAAGGGTCCAGGCACTTTAGGATATGGCACTATTGATTTATCCTAGCCTGAGTCAATTAATTTTACTGTGTACTACTGTAACACATGGCTACGACTTCAGTTCTGTGCCCAATTAACAGTGCTTTGTGGCATGAAGTTAATTGGTTTAAACACTGATAATTGGATTAATAATTGCAGCTTAACATGGCAACTATAAGGACACTTATATGGAACTATATACGAATAAGGATTTTCCAAGTGTGTAGGGTTTGCGATTAAGGTGTTTGTCATTATTTTCCTTACTCACTACAGTAACTATTTTGAAACCTATTAAGACAGCAGTTGCTGGTGTGTGGATTACTATTCCATGAAAAACTGGAGTTTACAAAGCTTTGTGACTAAAACATTTGATAGGACAACAGAAGCTAAGTTTCCTATGTCAGTGAGGAAATACTATGACTTTGTAAGGACATACTCTTCTTCAGTGGTAGCTTCCACTTTTTCGAGTTGTTCCTGGACTGACTTTGCTTGCTGCTGAAGGTTTTGCTTGATCTTCTCACCAAGTTGTATTGCAAAAGACTTCCTGACAAGATTCTCAGCTTCCATAGCCATGGCTACTGTCTGCTTAGAAAGTTCCTGTAAAAAGTTGTGCAGTGTGAACAGAATAATTTGGGCACAAATCCTACTACTATTTTGTGAAGAACTGCCCAGCAATGGTTCATTATTCATCTTTACTCGATATATTCATAAACAGAAAACTCAACATTCCTTTATTTATAAAATCACTATTTCAGCTATAAGGGAATAATCTTCCACATAATTTGAGAACAGCACTGTGCAACTTACCATGTGAGCATGTTGGCCGCTGGAGCAGAAGTGACATAGTGGCAGCCTCCTCCACCCTGCCTGGCCATTGAGTTCTTTCTCCTAGGGGCCAGCACAGCTTGGCATGCCCCTGTGAGGAAGCAGGAATGGGCAGCCAATGAATTCAAACCATGGTTTGAATTCACTGGCTGCTGAAGCTTTACTGGAATCACCCAGTTGCAGGCTTCACTCTGGTCAGGTATTTAGCCACTTCTAGGATGTTTGCTCAGTTCTTCCTGAGCATTATCCCCTCCCAACATTCTTTCAAGTGTCATATGGAATTCTGTAATTAGGCGTAGTGTACTTATGCTCCTTTATTTGTCAAACTGTCACAACTTGTAAGGGGTTGTCAGCATGGATCTTGGATCTGGCATAACAGTTACTGATATGTCTCCGGCATTGGTAAGGTATGGGGGTCCTCTTAAGGAACTCAGGGGTTCTGGGGGGAATCAGTTGTGTCTGGTTCAGAGGTGCATGCCATTCCTGAACCCCCTGATGGCAGGGGGCACACAGTGGATTGCTGGGTCAGGTAGATCCCTCTTTTGTCATTCCAAGGATCCCAACAGCAGGCTGGGTGGCTTGGCTGACAGGGTGGTTAGATGCATGGATCCAGACCCAAGCAGGTGTCAACTCTGTCAGCAATTGTAGCCAATAAAGTTGTGGTGTATTTTCTTTCAATGTAATTTTGTATACTGCTGTTTCACCATGCCTAGAAGATTTCATCCCTAGCATGAAACAATTTTAAAAAACATAGTATATCAATAAGTTTTGAAGTAGAGGTTAATCAGTGATTGCAGTAACCACTATTATTTTAATTGTCTCAAGTCATTAGGACTCAGTCTCACTGTGGAAGTATCATCAACTTCACTAACATTGCCAGAGGCTTTCGGAGTCCAGTTTACACTATTACAGCAGGTAGTCCATTAAAACATGAGTGACTTGAAATAGAGAGAAACAAAGTTGAAAATTGCACATGGACTTCCTCTTCTCTATAAAAGCCCGCTGCATTGTTTATAATGGAGGTAGAGAGATACTCCATACTTACCTACATGCCCAGGTTGGTCTTGTGATCTTTTTTAAAAAATTTAACAAATATTTTGGAAGTTACTATAACACCAAAACCATACTTTCCAAAGTGAACAAAGGTAAATAAAATAAAAATAAGGTTTTTTTAAATGATAAGTATACAAGATTTTAATAAAACAGAGACACAACAAGCCATGATTCAAACACTAATGAATGGCATGAGCATTCTAAGATACATACTTTTGTTTTCTCTAGTTCTGATGATAAACTCTCTAAGCTGCTGAAACTTAAAATTCGTTCAAGGGCAGAACTTGCATGACTAAGATATTTTACAATTGTTTCTTTGTCTCTTTCAAACTGCTCCCATGTGTTTACTGTAATCTGGAAGAAAGGAGAAAAATAATTTATTTGAAAGTTACTTTTTGGTATTGCTGAAATTTAGAATTACCTGCTTTTCATAATAAACTGGTTCTAGTTTGTAACTCTCAGGTGTGTCATGAGTATAAATTGAACACACAGAAGGTCTTCACTTGCTCAGAAATATAAAAGGAAGTTGTGTGTATCTGTGTGTGATGTCGGTGGGTTTTAAACAGTCCTCCACAATTTTATCTTAACTTCATACAGACAGCCATTCAATTACACAGTGTGAGGTAGCTACTACAGGTAGCAGGCACTGGGATGAAAGAAGAAGCAACAACAACAACAACAACAACAACAACATGGTAGTAGAGATAAGAGTTGTGTGTGCTGCATGGCCTGCTTTGTGCCTCAGCAGTGCAAGATGGCATTGTCTTATTGTTAGTGCACAGCTGCAAGTCTGATTATCTACCCACAGATACCTTCTAAGCTGTTCAATCACTGAGCTTGTCTGAACACATTCTAGGAAGCTCTCTGATCTTTTTGAGTAGAACCTTGAGCAAAATGTCTTCAAGTTCTCTCTGGAAGCCCATCTCTAAGCCCATGTGACTGGTAAGAGCCCATCTTAGCCCTGTTTTAACTGCAGTTTTATGCACTACAGCAGAAAAGGGGGACCACCATCTCATGCACTTAATTTGGCCCATGATTGGGCCTTTTTTTGGCCTACTCAATCTCCAAAATGGGAAGAAAGCAGAGAAAAGAGAATCCTCATTATCACAAATAAAACATTATCACTAATAATGAGAACAGGCATTCCCTTGCATCACTGTTCATCCTGTCAACTAGGAAGGCTAATGATGCTCAGAGGAATGCCTGGCATTATCAGGAGGTTCCACTCCATCCTGTGTTCTCCCCAGTGGGAAAGCACAGGATGGACAAAGCTTCTGAGATCTAAGTGCTGGCTACAGGAATTCTCCTGGGTGTGACTGGAGCATTCTACTGGTCTGCTGGTCTCTTCACCTTCTCTCCTATTATCTATGTGCTTCTGACAATTTTCCATTCCCAGAAGTGAGAAGGAATGGTTTAATAAATTTTATCCTCAGTATGAGTATATCCTTGAGAACTGTGCAGCTTTTGAAGGTACTGTCACAGGGGGAAGTGAGTCTCTTCCCTGGAACACTCACCGTTTTCCTGCCCCCCCCCCAATATCCATGTGCCTGTCAGAGGAGGGTGGGGGATGCAGCTGGGAATTGTCATACTGTTCTTTTCAAATAGTCAGTACACAATGAGGCAAGGATCATCCAGAAATCTTAGATGACAGTGTCATCACTGCACACTGGCTAAGACAACAAAGGCTTCTTCATCTACCGTCAATGGTAAAATGGCATGCAGAAAAAAGAAAGTGACAGTGTTGGGACCATAGCATCTACGTATTTGCTATCTTACCCCACAGAAATCAGCTGACATGGAACAAAGGCAACAACAACATAGGCAATAAATCCTTGCTTCTCCATTTGAAATTGCAAAAGTACATCAGACAACTGTATTTACTCCTGTCCATTATGAGACCCCAGACCATCAGGACAGAAGAACACAGTATGTAAGCACTTTCCTACTTGTTCTGAAATAGAGGAAAGGAGGGAGATTGAGAGAGGACTGCTTGCAATGGCAGGAGCAGGGGACTCCTTGAGATGTTTTGGGCAACAACAGAAATGGAGAGTGTATGTGTCGTCTACCCCAGCCTATGGAGATCCTCTAAGGAGGACATGAATACAACAGCAACCTCCTGTTTATGTTTCCCAGCAGAAACAGATATGCAGAAATATGCTGCCTTTGATAACATATTTTAAAATAAATATTTTATTTAAGGTACTCAATATATAGCCATCCTAAGTATTAACCATTGTAGCTGAGTCGTTCATGAGTCTGTCTAACCATATCCTAAGCTGTCCAAGTTAGCGGCCTCCACTCTACCTTGTGGAAATAAATTTCACAGCTTAACTACAGTTGAACCTGGTAGCTGAACAAAATGACTAGCTAGGAGAAAACAATGCAAAATACCCCATCTGAATTCTCCCTGTATTTAAAAATATGCCCCAGCAGCATGAGAAGCTCATAGTAAGCATATAAGAACAGAACACAAATATATTAGTGTTTGCAGACAAGAGTAGTCTGAATTTTCTTAGGATAGATGAACTCTTGATGTTAGTACAAACTTCAAAGCTGTTGAACTACTTCCCCCAAACAGGTTCAACACTTAGCATAGCCACTTTAAAGTCTGCACTAAAAACTAGGGTAGATTTACCAGCCTCACTGACATGGACCCTAAAAGCCAGTAATCTTATAACATAACTCATTATATTGTTCAAAATAAAACTGAACAATTAAATATAGATAAAAAAAATCAAGACAGATTATTTTGGCAGGCTTACATAAAGAGTACTGACCTTCAGTTGATCTTCTTGTTTATCCATAGCTTGCTGCACATTTTCTAAAGTACTCTCCAATTTCCATAAATCTTCTTGCCCAGTGGGAGACAGCCCACCTTCCATCTGTAGCTGCTTACCTCGAGCAATCTGCTGTTGCACATCTTGCCTTTTTACATGAAGCTTCTTTGTCTTTTGCTAGGAAGTAATATATGAAAAGACAGCAGTACATAATGATGACATACTGTATTCTTCTCTACAGAAATCTATTCTCTATATATATCAGAGATGGGCAAACTGTGGCCTGTAGACTGCATGTGGTTCCCAGGGCCATTTTGTGGCCCTCAGGGCCCCTCAAGGAGTCATAAATATTTGCAATTTTTTTCAAAACACTTTTTTTTGTCTCAAAATGTCCTCTGGGGCCTAGAAATGCCCCTAAACATGCTGAGAATGTCCCTATGGACCCTTGAGGGCACTTGGAGCTTAAAATTGCTTGTTTGCTTGCTTGATTACAGGAGCAGGTGTAGTGGGAAGGATGCCCTTCAATATTTCCTGGGGAGCTTATATGGCCCCCTAGCCTCCCACAGTTGCCCACTCCTGCTCAGTATCAACAAATGAACATGCTTGATTTTAGAGAATAAGTATCACTATTTCTCTATATGTACCAGAGAAGAGCTAACTGGCAGCAACTGTAAAGCTCACTTAATACTTTTCATAGTGCCAGTCCTCCTTACTTCTCTGTATATTCCATAGAAGTAGCCTCCCTTGAAATATGGATGCTGCTCTGTCTCCCATTTGGGAGAAAAGCAGCATATAAATAAAACAAAATAATAAATAAATACAATAATTAAAAAGGAAAAACTACCATAAACTACACCTGTGGAGTATGCATAACAAAAGCCATGATGATAATTTCTCAGAAATTGATGGCTCTACACTTGTTCAGTACACCTCTGAAGTATACAATTCAAAATGCACAGCAATACAAGTATTATACAGATCAGCAGGAAGCCAAGGCTCTTTCACATTATCAGTTATATTGTTATGATTCCACTTTGACTACCATGGCTAGACCCTACTGAATCCTGGGATTCGCATTTTAGGGAGGTGAATTTAGAATTCTCAGTCAAGAAAATCTAGTGCCTCACCAACCTACAAACCCCCGGATTCCACAGGATGGATCCATTGCAGTTAAAGTGATATCATAGCACTATAACTGTGTGGTGTGAAAAGGCATCAACATTAACTGATGGTGGCAGCCCCACTTTTGTCTTGTGTCATATATGAAATGGCCCTAGGAAGCACATGGCTTCTGCTTGCAATATAGGGGAAAGGGAATGGTGTAAACTGGTATGGCAAAGCATAATTCTATCATTGTAAAAGCAAGCCTCTCAAAGAGATGAGATGACAAGAAGATTATTTATGCCTTTCACTGCTGAAAACATAGCTATTCTGCCTGGTACCTACTAACATAGCTCTAAAATGCAAACTTCCAGTCTGTGGACTTGATATGGCCCACAGGGCTTCCACATCAAATTGCAAACTTCTTGTGCTGTTTTCTCCTAGTCAGAGACACAAGGGAATTCAAAAGCTGGGAATCTCTTGCATGGAAATGAATGGTGCTTTGCAGCTCAAGGTGAGCTGTTTTGCAACCTACCAAGCTAAATCAGGAACTACCAAGCTAAATTGGAATGTTTTTTAAATATGCAGATTCTACTTTCCCTAAAATAAAATTAATAAACGTCCACCTTCCTCCCATCCTTAACCTGAAATATCTTATTTTGTTTCCTCAAATAAGCCGGCAAACTGGGAAACAGTATTTTGCAACAACCTCAGATATTAGATCTGTAACAAAAATATACACCTAAAACTACTTGCTACAAAAAGAAATGAAAGTTCTTTGGTGGGCAGATATCCTACCTGATGATATCGAAGGAGTTGTTGTGCCTTCAGTAAGCTTTCAACATCTAAAATTCTCTCAGCCTCTTCTTGAGCTTCTTTTGAATGTGTGATCAGTTCTTCCAATTGGCCTTTCACTTCCTCTGTATGCTGGACACAATCACCAACAGCGCCCAATGTCTTCTCAATCTGTGTTTAGGAACAACATTGCAACTCTCTGGAGCTTTTCAAAGTCATGAAACTAACACTTTTATTATTTTAAATAAATTCTGAAATAAATTCCACATCAACTATTGCTATAATCTTACATTGACTAACTTTAGGATCCCCTCAGTCACTTGGTCTAATTGTGAGGAAACATGCACAGGATTACAATGCAATAATAATAATTTCATCATCATCATCATCATCATCAAGAACAACAATTGTTATTATTATTTTACCCTTGAATAGACCAAAATATCTATCCTCAAAATGTGATCTGCAGATAAGAACTTTTACTTTCCAGTTGCCTCATAGTCATCAAAATTTTCAAATAGATGTAAGTGAATATTCCATTCTATTCCCCTCCATGATGGTTTTGTGTCTTCTCTGTGTCTCATTTTGTTTACTTTTCAGTTTAACTTGGAGATTCCTAAAGTTAACTGCAGAGCTGGCATTGCACTTATGTCTTCTTTTATGCCTTTTTTCCTCCGAAGTTTTTAATGTACACCAGTATATATTCAATACACTAACAGGGAATACATTCTTCATGTACAGATTCTTGTGCAGTCAAATTTGCACCATTCATGGACAAGGGGAAAATCTCAATAGGCTCAAGAGTGCCCTTTGTGGAAGTAGAAAAACATTTTTTTAAAAACCACACCCAGGTAGGAGAAAAAAACCCAAAATGAAACAACCCAACAAGAATGGAATATACTCAGTGGCTACCAAATACTGAATGGGTTTAGGGGGAAAATAAAGGAAACCAGGAGGAAGAATGCAATGGAATATCCTGGAAAAGGGCATGGTTTGAGGGTAGCTAGAACCCTGAACTTCAGACTGTAGCACTGCAACACAGTATTTCAGGACCCATTTGTACATATTAACCACATATGCATACTAGTGTTTATACATAGTGCAGATCCAGCAAATGAGAAGCTTGATGAGGTTGCCTGGATCACATCACATCACATCACATCACCTCACATCAAACTCCACAGAGAAGAACAGAAGGGTTTCTGGATTTCCATGATATATATACCTCTCTTTTGTAATAATATGATGAGAAAAGATGTGTATGAAAACATGAAGAATGAATACCCCACAGAGGAAAAGAGTTTTATTTAGAGTTGTGTAAAGATGATGACCATTTAATTTTAAAAGTGTACCAATTGCTTTTGAAATTGAAGACAGAAGACTGGCAAAAGAATATATGATAAGATGGGCCCAAAATTTGGAGCGTAATATATGGATGTATAGGAAAAAAATGTAGTCCAAAGATATAAAATTTACTTTGTGCATTAATTTAAAAGAAAACTTGTATAAGATGATGTCCAGATAGTATGTAGCCCCAAAAAAAGTTATCCAAAGTGCCTCAGAATCTTTCAAACCAACACTGAGGATGTCAAAATAAGCAAGGCTTCTCTTTTTCATATGTGGTGGACTTGTAAGACAGTGAGAAGCTACTGGTCCAAGATTTATATGTTGATCCAAAAATTTTAATGGTAGATCTTGTAATATTACCAGAAATGTTTCTGTTAGGCATTATGGATAAAGAACTGGATAGTAAATAAGGATCTCTCATAAATAAGGATTCAGTACATTACAACAGTAGTAAGAATATTGTTTGCTCAAAATTGGAAATGGACTGAAGCACCAACAATTGAAGAATAGATTGCTAAGACTGCTGAATTAACTCAAATTGCGAGATTGATGTGAGTTTTAAAGAATAAGCTGACTGAAGACTTTCTAAACAACTGGAAGCCATTTATGATTTTTTTTGAACAATAAGAAATATAACAATGTAATAATATGAAATTATGATAATTAGTAGGATTAATTAGTTGGATGTTCAATTGTAGAATCATATCTTTTTCTTTTTCTTGCCATTGCAGTTATGACTGGGGGGGGGGTCAGAGTCCTATCATGTTTTAGTTATACCTTCCTCCACTTTTCTTTCCCTTTTCTTTTTTCTTTTATATCCCCCTGTTTTCTTGTTTTTTTCTTTTTCTGAATGTATATTATTTTGTTTGTGAATAAGCTGATTAATGTCAAATATCAATCAATCAATAAAAAGATATATATGCCTTGGATTCTAGTAGCTGAAATTCATATACTTTCCCACAAATTTGCACATATGTTTTGTCTTCAAACATTGCAAACAAGATATAGTTGAGACGTGGAAATGTGGAGAACCATATTTCCCAGTACATGGTGAAGCAGATTTTTCGAGCGTTCTGTGGCTTTTGTTGTTGTTGTTATTGGTTTTTGTTTGCTTGTTTGTTTAGCTAGTAGTAGTTGGGCTTGGCTATGTATTCACAGGTTACAGCTAAGAAAACCTTGCCATTTTCTTTACTACTGGGGGTGCTGCTAGAACTGATCAAGATGGTAGCAGAGTAACTGTGCTGACGTATGAGGAAAAAAATTAAAAGAAAATAACATAGTTTCCTCTGAAATCACAGTGAAATTATTATGTACCTCTGTCAGTAATATCAAGATTCTTTTAAAGTCATTAGAAAGTTTAGAAAGCTCATCTTCTTGCTTTTTGATTTCATTCTCAGAAGAAACCTCAGAAAGGACAGCAAGCCTGGATTTCAACCAGATGAGTGTTTCTCCTTGCTTGCAAGCTTCTTGCCTGATCTCCTGAAACAGAACCAAAGGGGGGGAAATTAGCCTATAGTAGCAGATCGCCTGTGAAGTTCTGGGTTACCAAAGGTTGCACCACAGTGGCAGCAAGTCCCTACACACAAAATGTGTATACTGAAAAATATGGTCATCCTACACACAGCTGAACTGCAGTTACTTCTGCTCAAAAGAATCTCAGAGATAGATTACTGGCAAATATGGAGGAAGACTTACAGATGTAGCATTATACAAGGTACAGAAAGGGCCACCAATTTGGACAGCTTTAAAAAGGTATTACTAAATTAATGGAGTATATCAACAGCTATGGTAGCCATATATTACATCCAGTATCAGAGACAGTATGTAGCTCTCTGTACGTGTGACTGAGAAAAATGAGTGAGAGGGTGGCCCCTGTGCAGACAGAATGGTAGAATAGGCACACTTTTGTTTGATCAAGAATGGCTCTTCTTATGTTTACATATATACCTTACATTCTGTAACAGAACTTGATTATGTGTTAAGTGGACATTAATGTCAAATACAATTCCCCACCTGTAAGACGAGAAGACTAGCATATCCTCTAGTCTAAGCCATTCTGATAATACTCATGTAAAAATGTGTACTGTGCACATTTGAAGCCAAATATCAAATTTAAAATCAAACGTCTCCCCTGTACTAAACCATGGCTATTTTTTAAAAAGGTTATGCCAGTAAAAATAAGAAGACTGTCTACTGTTAAATCTTGTCAATATAATTCTGTAAACCATATCCATGCGTGAGGATCTCTGTCTCTGTGATTCAATAAAGTCACTCTAACTGTTTCTCTCTGTATATCCATGCTTTATAATCTGTCATATGGTTTTCAGAGGCTTCTGGAAACCCCAAGACATAGTACTAATTCTGTGCATTCTCTTCTAACATAGTCTTACTTAGTTTTGTACAGGAGGTACTAATTCTCTTACATTTCACTTCATATATATGGAGTGGAGCAGTGGTACTGCAGCCACAAGGTTGTGAGTTCAAACCTGCTGGGCCTTCCATTCTTCCGCAGATCGGTAAAATGAGTACCCAGCTTGTTGGGGGCAATTAGCTAACACATTGTAAACTGCTTAGAGAGCACTTAGCTGATAAGCAGTATAGAAATACACATGCTATTGCTATACACACACACACACACACACACACACACACACACAATTAACCCAATTCTTACATGTCAGCATCAGAAAGGGGTTTATTTACTGTTACTTTCTACCGTCTCAGCTCAGCTTGTTAGCATTAGAACTAAAAACATCTTCCTTATTTGAAAATAATTCTAAATATACCTCTATTGATGTTTTCAAGTGTTTATATTTAGCAGTATCTGTGGCACCATGCTTAATCTTCTTAAGCTGGGACTCCCTTGATGAAATCCAACCTTCTAATTCAGAAAATCTGAAACACAACATAAGAATAAATGAGCATGAAATGGACAATGACAATTACAAATAGATTTAATGCAGGGCTGAAGGAAATTCTATCTGTGGGCCACATGTACTTCCAAAGCTTTTTTGAGGCATCCTACCACTCTCAAAAATGTTTCTGGAAGTTTTTTTTTAAACAATAAATGCTCCCTACAGTCCTCAGGTGGTGCATGGTGCAATTTCATGTTTTATTTCCAGGAAGCAGGTAGTAAACCACAAAAACGATGAAATGGTCTCTGGGAGACATTGGCAAAGGGTTTGGGGTAAAAAAATTGTCCCCTGTGTCCCTAAGAGGAGGAATAGAGGAACCCTGCAAGGTACATTGCAGGGAAAGGTGGCCATATAATCACCTGCATTTACGTCCAAACAATGGACTTTTAATCTCACTCTGTAGCAAAAACCTTCTAATTGACTAGAACAGCCATTGCCCTGTTATTTTCTTTAAATAATTTAGTATTTGAATTGGATACATATATTTCAAAATCACTCTGATCTAGGCTAGTCTAATCCACTTTTAATACCATTTGCTATGATATCTATGTAAGATTTTGAGAATTCTTCTAGCACATAATGCTGCATCTAATATTTTTTACGTGAAGATTTTGCAATGCCTTTACCACAGCTACATTGATAATACCTGTTCTTGTAGGCTTTCCATTTATCTGGGTGGCCCATTAGTTTGGCATAGATGCTGGAAACTTGAGATTTTAGTTCACTGAGATCTTTTTGGCTACTTTCAGAGGTTTTCTTAAGTGGATCCCATTCTGGTAGTTTCAGGCATAATTCTTTGATGAGATGTAATCTTTTCTCACATAGTTGTAAGGGACCTTTATCACCAAAGAACAACTGTGGGCACAAAAAGAAAATACTTGCTAACTCCACTGACATGGATGGAATAAAACTATCATATCTTCTATCTAATGTTTGCATGTGCGCTTATAAAAGGTTAGTCTGACACAAATGATCTTAAGAATGTCATGTTCAGATCATGTTCAATGATAATTTAAAATCTAGAATCATAAGATGGACAGTACTTTGGAGGACATTTTCTTCCAAGTTAACTCACATAAAATTCTATTGTGACTCTAGCAATATTTAAGGCTAGTGAAAGTCAAGTGAAAATGTATATGTGAACTAAATGGATCTGTTCTCAGCGTACAACAAAGTAATCGCATGACTGCATACATATTCAGTTCAAAAAACAACCTATATTTGTTCTGCAAGTCACTTTTACATATCTTTTTGCTATCCTTACTGCACCATTATTGCTCTTGAGATTGTATATGTAATGTTGTACAACTGTTAAACTGTTAATGTACAGTCCTCATACTGTCATTACTGTCCAGACATTAGTATCCTCAATACAATTTCCAATATAAGTTAAAGAATTCCTTCCACCCATTTAACAACCCATTTATCCTCAGAGTTCCTGCTGTGCCTGTTGCATGGAGAAAGGTATGTATCTCTTCTCTTTTTTCTATTGGAAGTCATCTTGAACCTTCAAGGTGTAAGGATATATGCATCAGGACGAACTACTACTGGCATCCACATTATTATTTCTGAGGCTTACCTTGTGCTCTCTAATTATTTTCTCACTGCTCTCTTTGGACATCAGGTCCTGCTGCCGAGATAGTTCAGTGCGACATTCTTGCACAGATGCTAGGAACTTGTTTTTCTCCACTTCTATCTTTAAGCGAAGCAAATGGTATGGGGCTTCTGACTGGAGGTCCTGCATTCCAGAAATGGTGTGGTAAGGAGAGAGGCAATGAACATGAAATGCATTCAGGAAGCAATTATTTTAGAAAACAGTTTGTCATGAATAGGAAAAGTAACAGGAAACTCACTAGTTGAGTGAATTGAGGCAATGGTAGCTTCTACTCAGAGGAACAGAAATTGACTTATAGGGAATTTATAGCTGCATTTGAAACACTTAGCTGTACAACTGGTATGTGGAAGATAAATATAAACATTCACCAATTAAAATATGTGAAATATCTTGGGCCAGTTCATTATACAGAAAAAAGTGAATTATTTTATTGATCACCTTACTCATTAAGGGTTAAACAAATTCTGCATCAATTCAAATTGCATAATAAAGGATTATTATACAAGCTGCTGTATGAAAACAAAAACAAAACATAGGTCATACTGAAAGTAATGCCTGCCAGGTTGTAATTCCTTTATTAACAACATGAGACATATGGAACTACACACATTGTAAAGTAACTCTTTGTCTACAACCTGGTACTATTCAAAGTAGTCTCCACCAGTGGCAATGTCTTCTTGCCACTTTTGAGCCCACTCGTCAAATCCATTTTGGAAAAACTCTTCTGGGCATTCCCTGGTCCAGTGTCTAATAGCATCTTCCACATCATCAAAGCACCAACCCCAAAGGGTTTCCTTCCTCTGACTGTACAATCGAAAGCCTAGGGGTGCCACACTGGGGCTGCAAGGTGGATATGGCACAATTGACCACTTCATTTCTGCAAGAACCTATGATATTGCCAAATAAATTATAGGGTCATTTATTATCTTGGTGTAACAAATGCATTTAGTTGTTTCTATGGTCTCTTCTTATAGACGGCTTCTCAAATTTTCCAGAATGATGTAAGGTAGTGGTCACTGTTCATTGTTGCCCTCCCTCAAAGAGATCAAGAAAAATCACCCTCTTGTCATCCCAGAAGACATTCATCATAATCTTCTGTGCTGAACACTGGCTTTTGAAGTTCTTTGGTCTAGGAGAGGCAGAGTGCTGACAACTTCATGGTTTGATCCTTGGTCTTTGGTTCATACAGGGATGCCCAGGTCTCATCACCAGTGCAAACATTTTCAAAAAAGATGTCCTCATGGGCTTCAAATGCTGCCAATAGTTCTGAACACACATGCAGTCTCTTCTCATTCAAATCAGTTGTTAATTGATGAAGAACCACTGCCACACACTTTCCTGTATCCAAGGTTGTAGAGAATCTGCTCAACAGCAGTGTGGCCCCAGCCAAGTTCTTCAATCATCCCTCAGATAGTCATTCACCAATCTGAGTGAATCACGTCATCCACTCTGTTTTGATTTTCATCAGTGACTGCTGTCAATAGCCTTCCACTACATGGTCTGTCTTCAACACTGGTTTCACCTTCTTAAATTTTTTCACCCATCTTCACATATTACTTTCATAAATTGTCACCTCACCATACACATCTCTGAGCCTTCTGTGGATACTGGCAGCAGTACATCCTTCTTTCATCAAGAACTTAATGACTGCTCTTTGTTTCTGCTTCATATCCATGGTTATACAACATCTAGAAATACATAATTATTCTATCTGGTGCTGTAATTGCATCACATCTGGATTAATAGTTTCAGGAAAAATAGCACAGGCATTACTCTCAGTACAATCCTTGTACAATGTGTAACATATAAGGATTTTTCATTTTGCTTGTTCCGTTTTTGAGAATAACAACTGCAGAAAGAGGTCAGCAACTTTAGAGTGGGTTCCAGAGCTACAGTATGTAACGTCTGCCCTGAGATCAGTGGAAACACTAACCTTCCATTGCTTATGTAGCTTCCTAACAGCTTCCTGGAGAGTGTGTTGTTCTTGTTCAGGAAGGATGTCTGTAAGTTCATCACAAGCTTTCAGGAAAGCATTTAGCACTCTCTGGTCCAATTGACTGAAAAACTCCTGATTTTGAAAGATAATGTTACATATTCATAAGGTTAGTTCTGTTGCCTGGGAAACTATGAGGTTTGTTCCAAAATCTCACACTCTGAACTAAAACATGCCGTGGCTGTTCAGACTGCCTTTATTAACGGCATCTTAGTCAGCTTTTCTCTAAACCTGAATTCAGCCCATATTCTCTTTTTATTGAAGGCAGCTATACTGATACTCTTTTGTTTACTCAAAAGTAAGCACAGGAGACTTGATCCAGCCTGGGACCCTTTCTGGGGGGCCATTTTGTCCTGATTGTGTTTCCACCTTGTTCTCATATTTTGCATAGGGGAAAAAAAGAGAACCCATTGAAGCAAAGAAGGGCTTCCTTTTCCATAGTTAACTGCAGATAAGGGGGCTTACTTTAGATCAGACCAAGGAACAAAGTAATAAAACTCTCCTACTACCCAACTTAGCTATCTGGATTGGGTCACCATTCTTAGCTATAAGGAAAAAAAATACTAACTCACCAGTATGCTTCATATTAAAGATAACTGGAGTCTGTCCCACTGTCAACCTATTTATCCTTAAGTAACCATATTTATTCTCAAGCAAGTTATACTGAACTGAAAGACTTATATTGTGTAGGGGGAGCAGTTATAACCACAGGATGAATCATATTAATTTTGCTATGATCTCCAGATGTTAAATTAAGCCACAGTCCATTACTATGCATTTGATTATGGCATTGCCTATGCATGGCCCTTTTTGCCTTTCTTTTCCCATTAATGAAATCAGAGAGCACAATGCATCAGTATTTACTATGAATAGGGGGCCAGTGAGTTTCTTCCACACAACCTTCTTTCTGTCTCTCTCTTCTTATGGGCCATAGAGGAAAGACACAGAAGCACACCATGGAAGTGAACACTGAATTATTACAGTATAGGTGGCACATGGCCACCTATACTGCGTACAGGGTTGGGGGTCAAATGGGAACATTTGTCTCTCAACAAAATTTTCCTTCAGTTTCCAAACTTCTAGCACTTCAGAGAATGAGAAAACCATTCACACCTGGATCTCTTTTATTTCCTGTGTCTGCATTACTTTGCCTGCCTATTTATTTTGGCTCCCATACTATATTTCAAAATTGTCAACTGAAGTTTTAAGCTACTGCAATGTTTCAAATTTGGAGGCTGAAGGAAAGTTTCATTGAGAGCACATTTACTATTTGGGGAGAGCAATGCTCTCATCTCACCCATCCTCTATAGTTGCACCCCTGTACATGGTAACCCACTGACTTCCAATTATGTCAATCTGCAAAGAAAAGGGGATTGTGCATGTCAGTTGTCTTTTATTTAAATTTCAGCTTGTTTGAAAAAGAACATATCAAACTCAGCACAGGCCCACTAAAGTACTGGTTGGAACAACTGCTAAGATTTTCTGCCAGAAAAACTACTGATCAGATCTTACAAAATTTTGTAAAAGTCTTTTGAAATCACTTCTCATATGCACTTGCTCAAAAGAGTTTGGTGGCAGCTTCTAGCAGTTATTGGACTGATCTCTCTAATTTTGAGAGGTTTGCAGGAGCTGAGGAGTTGTACTTACAGTATGTTTCCGGAGAAGTTCTTCAGGATTTCCCTTTTCCTTTAGACAGCAATGGGCCATCTGAAGAACATTTTCCAATTCTGTTTTAGATTCTTCAAATTTCTTCATCAAACGACTATTTGCCTCTACATTTTTCTTCCAGTCACCTGTCTTCTTGACCATATTCTTATTTTATGAGTGAAAATAAAACAAAACAAGAAAAAAAGATATTTACCTAACATTTCAACAGCATGTTGTATAGTACTCCAAAAGGTATGTGGCAAAAGTAATGGACATTGGCTCCCTCCTTGCATTTCTAGGATTTCTTTCAGGTGAAATTTTAAAATAATCCACTGTGAAGTAGGATTAGTTTTGGACTGCTCTAACTGGAATGCAAACTGAAAATTAGACCCTAACAGGACTACAGTATTGAAATCCCACATTTGTAAATTGAAAACATCGTTTCCACCTAAAACAAAATCAGGTAGGACTTTGATAAATCAATAGTATTGATGGGGGAAGAAAGAGTACAGATTTGGAACAGAACAGCAATAAGCATCAAATAAGCATCAAATGGTGATGCATCCCTTCCTTTTACTCTCCACTGCTTGACTAATTTCACTTTTCATCTTATCTTGCTGCTATTTTACCTGCATTTGACCCTAATGTGTATTTAATTGCAGATGCCATGACTTTTTATTTGTTCCTGTCTGCATATATTCCTTAATTTGGTGCATTACACTGTTTTCAGTCCAAAAATATTGACAAATATTTTCATTTAGACCTGATCACTGAATCATTTGTCTTTCTCTCCTTCCATCTGAGATGGTGGTATAGTTCTCTCATGCCAAAAATGCTCCAAAATGTATTATCACTTCTTCCAACAAATTACCTGAAAAGCAGCTTGAATTTCCACAACTTTCTTCTGAAGAACTGATACACTGAAGTGATGTAAAACTTTACTTGAAGCCACCAGTTTTGTAATACTCTGGCTATTTCTCTCAATTAGTAAAAAAGCTTTCTTGCAGTTTTCTTGATAAGCTACTAGATCCTAAAAGAACATGAAAAATAATTAAAGTAAAATCAAGGACATTTTTTGATCATTAAGGAAAAGATAGTAGTCTGAATGAGCTTACTGGGGGGTTCATATATTCTGACTGCAGGTTCTATTTTCAACTTTATTTGGTATATAATATTAATGCCTTAAGATTATAGATGCCATAGTAATGTGATCTAAGGATAATTTAATTTTTAAAATAGGCTATAGTCTTGAGTGTAGGTTATGTGTATCAAATTCCTATGGTTTTTATTGTTCTTGACTGTTTGCAGTGAAACAGATTTCAACCTATGTACTGAATGTTTTAATGCAGGTCTGTATTTTTAGATATATTGGTTTAAGATTTTATTAAAATGAAAGGTCAGAAGGCTCCCCTCATCCCTGTTCTGTGTTGATGTGAAATCAGTGGGCATCCATGAATCTCAACTCAGTTTCTAGGAATGAGATCATCTTGCTCTGAGACTTCCAAATTATCACTTCTATGCAGCAAAGGACCATCTTCTAAGAGAAGACTGACAGGTGAATTCTTAGGTTTAGGTGGCTCATATCGCAGTTAATGATGAAAAATATTCACATAACTGTTCTCATCCTTGACAAGAATGGCTGTCTCAACACATCAAGTCACACTGGTGGGGGAAAAGGTTAATTACTGTGGGATTTTTGTGTTTCAGAACTTCTTTTTGCAATAGTACTGTTCATGAAAAAATTAACAAAATGAATTACAAAAACATTTCTGTGCACAGAAAAAAATTTATGCCGCACAAAAAATATGAGAGGAGTCTTGCAGAAAAAAAAATATTTTGGCCCAAATGTTTTTTTCCTCCACTAAAATATTCTGAAATACAATCAAGAGGACATATTGAATGAGTATATTTATGATCAGTTTTTTACTTTTTTTAAAATTACTCCTACCATGTCCAACCACTGCAGTCACCAGAAGAAAAACAGGACAGCTTTGAACTCTACTTTTAAATCTAAAGGGTTCAAACAAAATTCCCCAGCCAGCCTGGCCACAAAGCCATTGGCCATTCTGCTTGGATGATTTAGGAAACTGTAATCCAAAATACCTTTTTCAGCGTGATAATTAGCCACATCAAAACAAAACAACCCCCAATATTGAATTGGTTTCCTTACAGACAATTATCTGAAAGATTTCAGATGGATGTAAAAACTTATGGAATTGAACAGAAAGAGAAAGAAGGAGTGATAAAATGGCTATCTGAAAATCCTCTACATTTATTATCTCATATATATCAAGAGGGAAGAAGAAACAATAAAGACTACAATGATCTTATGGGCTCAAAATATAGGACACTCAGTTCAGTTAGAGTCTTGGGAACAGAGTTGGAGAAGAACTCAGAAATTTACAGTAGCCCAAAACTTAAAAGAAAATTATTTTAAAGTGTTTCATAGATGGTACATGACACCAGAAAAATTGATGAGAATTTATAAAATGGGAACAGAGCAATGCTGGAAATGTCAGACGGAGGTTGGTATGATGTTTCATATGTGGTGGTCATGTAATAAAGCAAAGAAGTATTGGGGAGAAATACATAAAAAGATCTGTACAATTTTAAAGGTACAATTTGACAAAACACCAGAAATGTATTTGTTAAATATGACACATATGATTGACGGTACTGTACAAAAGAAATATTGGTGAGTAATATTGTATATGATCACGACAGCTCGAATAGAATTTGCTAGATTATGGAAAACTCAGCAAATACCAACAACTGATCAATGGTGGGTGACTTTCATTGAAAATAGAAATGCAGATATAGTCTCTCAGAGACTAAAGGGAAAAACTGATGAAGAGATTAAGAAAGAATGGGAAATAATGATGGGTCATTGATGGGTACTAATAGGGAAGGTTGCTTAAGAGGATAATCAGAAAATACTGTACATAATGAATAGGTAATGAGATGGATGTAATGATACAATATATAATACTTAATCAAAATTGGATAAACAGGGCAAAAGGATATATTGCAGGAACTATCATTAATAATATCATGTATTAGTGTGGTTCATTTAATTTTTAACACGTACAATATAAAGGAAAAACTGAATTCTAGGGAGGAGTGGAAGAATAGCAGAAATATTGCTATGATATGTACAATTATAGATGATTATTTTATGTATTGGAACCTTAATAAAAATATTTAAAAAACAAAACAAAACAACCCCCCATTGAAAAAAATACACATTGAAATATCACCAAGTCTTACAACATATAAACCATATCTGTTTTACAGTCTTACTTTTATGCAATACAATGTACATTTGATGGTGCTATATAAATACATAAATGAATTATAATATCTAATTTGTTTTAAGATAGCCACTCTATTATGACTTTAGGAAAGATTCACAAGTCTGGAATTATCTAGCAGGTGGTCTTGGATCTTCAAGGTTAGAAAATCCAGTTAAGGAACAATAAACCTATTTAGTTTAATTATGATGGCTGTGGAGCAGCATAATCTCTTCTAAAAGGGTCTGCAATAAAGCAATGGCCTCACCAAACCCCTTTAATATCACATTATTTTAATTACCCACAAAGTTTTACTCAAATATGCTTGTTATTAATGAGATTTATCAGGGTCCTACAAACTTTATGGACATACTGAATGAGAGATGAGCTGCAAGTGAGGTTAAAATCAAAGCATCACTGTGTTTACCATGTGTACTCAGAATTATAGGATTCTCTCCCTCGATCATAGAATTCATGCCTAAAGATCAAACCAGATGTTAAAGCAAATACAGTTAACCCTCATGCTTTTTTTCACAAAAGAATTTCCTTACATATACATCCCAAAAATTAGGGATATATTTATTCACAAAACAAAGCATATCAGATACACTTTATTTTGCAGTAGGTATTTACTTGGAAGGTAAATACAGACTTAATTTTAAAGTCTAAAAGCTGAGAAATGTATACATTTTGTATACAAATGTATACAAAACAAATTGTTTTGAAGGACAAAGCATATATCTGGTTTGATCCTTTGATATCAACTCTATGACTTAGGAAATATGTTGTATACTTCTGAGTATATATGATAAATGTAGTCATGATCTTACCTTATGAGAAGAGGTGGATGTGAGGAAAACCACATGCTATGACAACCAAACATCTTTTACCAGTATGGTGCGGGAGCTCTACAAAAATATGCTAAACATTTTGGTTGATACTCCTTATTGTGCTTGGAAGGTATAAATATACAAAGTTACATGGTTGTCAGGCTACACCACTTTTCTGCTGAATACAGGCACCGTACAATTCATTGTGTATCTGCCAGTTTGTCTGCTTACTATCTCATGGCTCACTGTAATGAGGAACGTGCAGTGGCAATTGCTGCTATCCCAGTGAACAAACTGAGACTTCTAGACAATGAGGGTACTGATAATTATTTATGTATCACCCAAAAGTAATCAACTGCATGGCTGGAATCCTGTTTGTAGCCCCAGCTTCAACAGACCCACTGAATCAGTTCTTGGATGGTGAGTTACCATACGGATAAATCCAAATGATTCAGTGGCTCTAGTCTAGTCAGGATTAACTACAAGATTTAGATCAATGGGGAATAGTCATATGTGTGGAACTCCAATCACACAACAATGAATTGAATAGCTTCACTGTGCAACAATTAAAAAGTGTAAACATATGTTTAAGGGAACATAAAAGGTTTATAATACCAACATGATTCCAGTGACAGTTTAGTTTGACTTTCACTATCAGTGTTTTGCTGTGCTAGTGAGCATTGCATCTGCACGATAGTACACATTTTGTGTAGCCATCAGTTGCACTTTCATGTGCAGAAAAAGCCATAATAGTTTTGTATGATAGATGTAAAAATCAATGTATGAAGTTGCCTTATATTCAAGATCAAACAATCTCAAAAGATTTTTCTGCTCTGGGAGAAATGATTAGTAGTTTTGAACATTTTTCAATGATTTCTAAGATTTCAGGATTTTCTTTTTTGCAAAAAACTATTTTCCACAGGTGCTTGAATAAAAAAGATTTGTGTAAAAATATTACCTGGAACCCTGTTGGGCAATTATGATTGTGTAACCTGAAGTTACACACTCATGAATGTTTTATATTCCCAATCCCTATATAGTCCCTAGTTTACAGCAGACACAGGAACCGTGAAAGTTTTCCAATTTGCAATGAGGGTCTGCTTTTCTGTCACTCAGGAAGTGTCTGATGGTCTCATTCCCCCCATCTCCCTATGTGAGAGACCTCCAGCATGAGGTGGAATTACAATAGGGGTCCTGATTCTGCCTGTCACACCAAAGATTGCTCACAGGGGAGATGGGATGTCAGCCAGCAGCTTCCCAAATGACAGGGGAACTGACCTCCATCATGGAGATTGATGGAAGAAGGAGGGGATTCATTGTTTATGCATTCATATCTCCAAACAGGATTCCAGCCATTCTCCTTTGTGTAAAATACTATTCTCTGCATGAGAGTTATTAAGCAGGAAACACTGCTTTTCTGCAAATTTCTGCCCTCCGCAAAAAAAAAAAAAAAAAAATGAAACATGACACATAAAAAGGCTTATGATGCTTGACAATTTTTTTCAACCAGGTGCCCTGGTTAACTAAGACACACATTAAGGTCAAGAAAATTTGTGAACAATCTTTATTTCCACAATAGTGAGTCCACAATTTTGGTCCATCTATCCCAAAATTGTTTAATCTTAGATTATTTTTTTCTGAACTCGGGTGAAATCTTTCCAAGCCCTGCTCTCTGAGATCTAGAACTGAACATGGAGATGTCTACATGACAAGAATGTGCTGTAGCACTGAATTAATCCTTTCTTTCTTCAGCTATATGTTGAAATCAATTAGCAACTTTCTTTGAATATGTTTTAAGAAAACTGCACAGTGCAAACTCCAACTTAATTCCATCCAATGAAAGGGAACTTTATCTTGTCTAAAATGAAATGAAATATTCAAGATTCAAATATTCAAAAATATTCAGTGGGTTCCTGAATGGTCCCTGTGGTCTCCTCCAGGTCTCCCTTCAAATAGGCATTATTTCAAAATTATGAAAAATACCACAGGCTTTTTAGTAAAAGGTTCAAACAAACATCATTTTCAAAAGTCATGTAATTAATACCTGATGTTGCTGTTTAAAAACTTCAGCAGGCTGGACTTCAGGGTCTAGGACAGAAATAATTTCATTCACTTTTTCAAGAGATTCATAAAAATTTGTAATTTGCTTCTCTAATTCTTCCAGGTGAGGAAGTAGCTGTTGAGATTCATAGAGAACTACTGGGCAAGATTCATTAATCTGAAAGGAATAGAAATATTGCTTTCAAATCCCTATATCAAAATGACACAACACTGCAACACTCTCTAGCATTAATGCACTATTTTACTTTATTTTATTCTCTATTAGTGTGCATTTTAAAACTTAAATGGCTACGATCATGCATACTTATTCAGGCCAAAGCTACCACCAACCTAAATGTAAAAAATAGTAACCTGTTCTATACAATGTCACTGGTATAGTCACTTTAATATATCATCATTCAGTATTATTAGAACATTTGTGTGGGTGAGATGTTCTTCTTCCATCCTATATGCAGCATCAGCTCCCTCCTCCTCTGTTTTTCTCCCACGCTTGTCTCTGTTCCAGCCTTCCAGGCTCATTTTGCCTGTCATTCCCACCTATTTCTTCCTCTGACACTCTCTTTCTTATGTATTATGCTCTGACCCTCTTTCTCCTGCTTCTTGTTTGCCACTATTTCATGTTTTTGTTTTCCTTCATAATTTTATGTTTACTGTTCTGATCATTTATGCTTTCTCATGAGATCTCACTAAATGTGTGAAAGGGAACCTAAAGGCTTTTTCCCTTCCCAGAGACACCAGTAGAAACTGTGGTTTCAACTATGGCATCAACAATGTGAGAATAGCCATGCCAGCTGCTTCAGGGTAACTGGGGAGAATGAGCCTTTAGCATCTTCCTGTTCTCAGAAACACTAATCTACCAAGAGCAGCAGGGCCCCTACGATCATACAGCACTACTTTATGGGCCACACGCTGTCTGCAGGCCATGGTTAGGCAATTGTGAATGGATACAGGTTACATTATTCTCAGGTTAGATTTCATAGGGGACATGCAGGGACAGTTTCACCAAACTTTTGGCCTCTCTGGGCCATTTTATGCCTTTTTTAACAAGGAAAAGTGAATGGGAATCACTTCTAGTTCACTTTCTGCTTCAAAAAAGGTTATTGTCTAATCCTAAATTGTCCCACTGACAAAATGTGGAAAAAATACCCATTTGAGTGGAAAAAATATTAAGGAAAAAAGTCTTGACCTCTGGAAAGTCCTGTGAACCACAAAAATGACCCTAGGTGGCACCACATGTCCTGCAGCCTGCACTTAGCTCAACCCAGCTGTAGGCCATGGATGCTGCACCCCAGCTTTAAGCTCTAGAGTTTTTTATGCATAATTTAAGTCATTCCTTTGGGATGATAGAAATCTGACTACCTTGCTAAGTTGTCCCTTGATTCCAGACATTGTTGCAAGCATTTCATTGACTTCCTCTTGTGGAATTTCCTTGGTAACAAGTTGTGCTGTCCTTGTAACCATTTTGTACTGAGATTCCATAACAGGCACTTTTTGTTTAATATCCTGCAAAAAAAAGTTCAGCAATAACTATCCACAATATAGATATGTTTGTCTACTGGATATACAAACTAAGCATCCTTTCCTTCACCTACATAGTTAGCATGATCTCACATTACATCCAATATCTGAATATTTAAGTCAAACATCTCCACAGTACGTAAACAGGCATATCACTTGTTGGAGCCTATGGTCAAGACTGTGTCTTCCCAGTAAAGTTGGGATGAAGAGAATAGTACAGAACAAAGGAATAATATTCAAGTCCCCTCATTAGATATTACATAAATAATATTCCATAATGTTACGTTTATTTGGACTGTTCTGTTCTAGAAGGGAACAAAACTTGCCTCCATTTCTTCGACAAACATCTTTACATTTAGGAAGGACACTTCTAATGGGATACGGATTTTCCTCTTTGCTTCATCTGTGAAAGCAGACAAGGTTGCAACACCATCCAAATATTCTTTTCTTATTCTATCTAATTCATCAGCCCGAGCATACTGTGAGAGAAGAACAGTGGAACAGATAAAATAGAGAACACAGATGGTTTCAAGAACAAATGTTTAAATTTCATTCAGTGAGATTTTGTAGTTTTCCCTTAAGAGATACGTATTTGTATTACTGCAATAAAAATAACATTGAAAACATAAATATCTCTATATGGTTTAAGAAGATAAGTTAGTCCAATTTCTGTTGCTGTGTGCCCATAGATCAGAACTCTAGTTTTAAAACCACTAAAGATATACCTGCTTAACTTGCATAAATAGCTCTCTCCATCGTCCATTCAGTAACAGCAGCTGCTGTTTTAAATCTCTGGAAATAGTTTCATCGCATGTTTCAATTAGAAAATTACCAGCATCATTCATAGCAGTATGCTGTTGTATCCACTGTGGTAAATGCCGGAAGAAATCCTAGGAAGAACACAACAGCATTGCTGACATGATATAAACATGAATATGTCATACTGCATTAAAGCACCACCCTTTATGGTTGCACTCTATGGAAGTTTGGTAGTTTGGTGTAGTTTGCAGTTTGGTGAGGCATTAGAGAAGCTCTAAATATCACTCCTAAACAGAAAAACAAAGATTCCATAGGATGGGACCATGGAAGTTAACATGGAATAATAGTGCTATAATTGTGTAATGTAAGTGGGCTGATTTCTTTATGCTATGAAAATTTTGCTACAAATTTATGGGAGGGGCCTAAAACAACGAGTAATAATTTCATCTTTTGGTTCTAACTATATGGTGCTTAAATTACCTCCTCTTTTTAAAAAAAAAAATGGCAAAGGTATCAGGTTTACATGTATGCCGTGATATTTTTTGTTGATGTTGTCAACATTTCATAAATCTCTGACATTAAGTAAAGGCCTACCTCAAACATGACATGTTGCAAGAATAATATTTTGGGATTTGTGCATCACAGTGTCTCCATCACGGAAAACCAACTTTAGAGAATCTACCAGACAGCAAGAGTAGGTTTTTAGGGCCTGGGGGAGAAGTTTCAAAGACCAATAACAGCACCATTCTTCTCATTTGTACTTGAAGAAACTGTAGGCACTCCAGACAGTCATTTTCAGGCAGATGTTCTGTACAACCCAACCTCCCATTCTTTGTACTCCCCCCTATTCCTCAGGCTGTGTCTGGCTGCCTTTGGGGCCAGGAAGAAATTTTTCCATGTTCTTTGAGCATGGCTTTTTTATCCCTCCTGGGGTTTCCACATGCCTTTTGTGAGATGTGGATTATGACTTCTCACCTTTGCAGTTCTGCAAATGGGCAGATTTCTTGTGCTGCTTGTCACAATCCGCAGACAGGAACAGGGAAAAGAGATGTTAGGCACTGGTTAAACTAAGTGGAGGAAAGCCGTGGGGCTGTTGGACATTTGGTGCAGAAGAGGCTAACCTACAATTTGGGTTGTCTCTGCTCTGATTGCCTCTCCTCTGAGGCTCTTTCACTCACCCCATGGATTGGTAAATGCAGCAAGCCTGGCTGGGAAGATAAACCACTGACCCTGGTATCCCTCCTGCACTTCCTTTGCAAAGGCTGCTAAAGAGGGTAATTGTCTTTAACTGTTTTTTATTGTATTTGCTTTTATTTGACATATTAAAGTTGTGGCCATACTGCTCAACTCAGTGTCTGGTCTTTTAATCTCAGTGCAATTGTCCATTTGTTGGGGGAGAAGATACATGCAGGTTCTCATGCATCCACTGCTGCTGTGCAAAATATTGTTTGGAATGTTGTTTTTGCTAAACAACAATGGCAAACAGTTACTGTAGTATTATATAAAGAGCACTCCTCACCTTTTTGGCATGCTCAGGCTGATTCAGCATTTTTTCAGCATCCTCTAGCCAGGCCTGCAGACTGGCCACTGTACTGCTATATCGGTCCCAGTTAGAAATGACTTCTTCTAGCATGCTCTTCACGCTTCTCACTTCTACAGACAAGTGCCTCCACTGTGTTGTGGTTTCATTCATGAATCTTGTAACACTCTCTGTTTCTTCCGCTAAAAGACAATAAAACACTTAACATTTTTAACCCAGTGAATTGACTATTCCAATTTATAAATAGCAATAACAATAACTTCAAATTATTTAATTGGTTAAATTACTTTATTTTGAATTTTTGATTGACTAAAATATGTCCTAATTAATTAAAAAAATGTGTACATGTGTAACCCAGCCATACTGCAGATATGGGACTGAAATGGAATGATAGTAATTTCCCTAAAAAAACCAGTTCTTGGTGTCCAGAAAGAAAGAAAATAAAATATCCTATATGATCAACACAGTTATAATGCTTTGAAATTAAGTACTTTCCCCAATTAATAAAATACAAAAGGAATATCCTAATATGTGTGCTTATGCTTCACATCTTATAGAAGGATGACTTATGGATATAATAGCATCACACAGAAATATGTACATCAGACAAAACAGAAAGCTTGCATTCATGTTTCCACTTAGAAGTACAGATCACATGTATGTTTCAAATACTGATGTGTGCACACATAGTAGGCAAAAATCTCACATCTAAATGTGATTCAGTTGGGGTAGCTTACAAATGAGGTTGCCATGGGACCACTCTGCCTTTTTGTAGGGATCTTTTCCTTTGATATGCTTTAGTGCAACAAGGCTGAAAAAATGCATACTGCCTACTGTATTACCAAGTTGTAACCTATCTTCATCAAGTCACTCATGCCCTCTGTACCACACATTTGGACTCCAATTTTGTCATTTTCCAGATTGCTTAGCAACAGCTTAGCTTAATCACACAACAAAAATGGAATCCAACAGCATTTAAAAGTTACACTGAACAAATACAGTACTTACGTGAGCCATTAGCTTTTGCATACATGTCAGCTGCCTTTTTCAGGATCTGATAGGTAACTTCATACTGCTCAAAGAATTTGTTATTTTCTATAACAGACTGAAATAAAAATAGATTGAAAATGATATTCAACAACACTGCTTTTTGGAAGCCAACCAGAGTTCTGTCAGATTAATTTTTCCCTTTCTCTGTAAGTTTATAAATAAATATGTGGAAATTCCTCTGAATATTAACAATCCTTTTACTATCTTCAGACTATTTCATGGGAAAATATGAGGGGAAAGTTTCAGCAAACCTTGGGCCTTGATTAATTAATTAAATATTAAATACTCAGTTGGAATGAATGATCATATGAGGCTGTCTAAAAACAAGTAGGGTAACTGGTTCATCTTGTTCATCTTATTCGGTACTGTCTACGCTGCCAGTATTTGAGGTGGGTTTTTCCTAGTCATGCCAGTAAGTATTAGGGATTAAACCTGTATGCACAACATGCAAAACTCATGTTCTACCACTTCTCCATAGACTGTATGTGTTCTACTACAGAGCTACAGCTTTCTCTGTACACTGACACAATTGATCAAACATTAAGAAAATTCATATCTCATTGAGATTAAAGGGGTTTAAAATGGTTCCTTTCAGCTGTAAAGCAAGTGTGTCCTATGACCTGGTTTCCAGGATATAAGTACATTTAGGAGAGAGCTAGTCTGGTGTAGTGGTTTGAGTGTTGGACTACAACCCTGGAGATCAGGGTTCAATGCCCTGCTTGGCCATGGAAACCCACTGGGTGACCTTGGGCATGTCACACACTCTCATCCCCAGAAAACTCTGTGATAGGTTTGCCTTAGGATCACCATAAGCTGGAAATTACTTGAAGGCACATAACAACAACACCACTTAGGAGAGGATGTAGCAGATAATCAAGCTGCACCACAAGCTAACTCATTCTGGTATTGTAGTAGCACTGTGACTGAACCTAGATTGGTTCCCACATTGAAGGGAAGGCTGACACCATTACAATAGACACAACCAGTACTATCTGATGCTGGTGTAGAATTACCACATAAAGCACATGTGCATCTCAGATATCAGAAACAGCCTGGAAACAGAACATTGGGCAAGTGAGATGAGAGATCTACAACTATGTAGCTACATTACTCAGTTACTGGCTAATGTATTTTGGCTACATCAGTCAGTTACTCTTGTGTGAACCTTTGCTTTTCAATTTTGTTACAAGTGCTGCTAATATGTGATGCTGAAGAATAGACAAAACCATTATCCTTCCACATGAATAAATGAAACGTTTGTCGAAAGGCAAAGATACTTGAGATATCAGTACTTAATACTATGAGAGGGAGGAAGAGAGGAACGGAGGGATGATAACTTAAAACACATGTTTTGCATATCCTTGTGTATTGCCAAACCAGATTGACCCAGGTTAAAGTGAAAACAAACACAGTTTTCACATCATTCAGATCTATAATCTCTGTTTATCTAAAACTAGCTACAATAGGGAAAGAAAGGTCTTCTTTTCTCTTTTATGTGCTGGGCAAAATCACCAGACATAACTGTCACTTCTGGAAGAATATATTCTGTGGACACTGTAAGATTTATGGAGTTCTTCATCATTCATCTTCACACAGAGACATGTTTTGGCTTGGTAATATTATCAACATTAGCAATCTTACCTGATTTTGAAATATATACATGACAAAATTCCTTTTAGCTGTGAAAGGCACTGCAATAACTTTGGCACATATTTACCATATGTTTGTAGGAGGCTTGTTTTTAATGGCACACACTAGCTTACTAATGGCACACACACACACAGAAGGCTTTCTTGGCCATTTTATTTTCCATATATTTTAACATTGTTATTAACCATATTGGATAGAGTATTTGCATTCTGAATTTGAACTGAAGTTCACAGTTCACATAGCTTTCTTCTTTATTTCTTCTTATCATTTAAAATCCAAAATAGAGACAAAGATTGAGAATGATATGTCAGCTAATAACATTCCATATTTTTATACAAAAGGATGACAGTTTATTACAGTTTATTTTACTTTAAAAATTCTTACATTTATTATCCAACTGAAGCTCATATTAAATGGTGGCGGGGCACTGGACAAAACAGGTCTTTTACCTGGTCCTACTCACCAGTGACTGTATTTTCCCTATTTAGAAGATAGATCAGCATTTTATGATGCTGCATAATTCTAGAGACAACCAAAAAAGTACAAGACCTCTTTAAAAAGGGTCTTTCAAGGAACTCTATCTTTCACCAACCCACTTACACTGATTGCTTCAGTTCTCTGCTTTCCCTCATCCTGCCTTGTTTGCTAGGGGCTTTGCTTACAAGGTGTTCCTCCTGAGCACCCTGGCTATTCCTTTCTTTTAGAGAACAGACCTTTGTGGGTGCCACGGAGCCTGGCCTGCATTGCCATACCAGCCTCCTGACTTAGGATAAGATAAATGACCTGTCCCATTGACAAAAGACATAATATTCGACTGTCAGTAAAGCTGACTTCCATTAACAGAATGGTAGGCATCATCTGGTACTTGACCTCAGGTAGCAAAAAGTCATAGGATGGCTCTGTCTTAATGCAGTTCTTGTATTAACAACTGGTTCATCTGGTTTAGTATTATTGGCACTGAATGACTGTAGCTCTCTGAGGGTTAATACAGCCTATTTTACAGATTGAACTTTGGACCATCTATGTTAGGTATGTGTTCAGCCACAAAATGACAGCGCCTTCCCTAATTTCTGCATTAAATGTAATCATAACTACAGAATGTGCTGAGCCAAATATTAAGAAAGCTGAATGTGAGACTCTTCTCAGTTGGTGCATCTTTGGAGAAGAAGGTCCAAGTTAAAAGACAGTACATGTTAATATTCTTGGTATTTTGCAATATGTTTCTCAATTCAGCACACTTTGCCTAGATTAAAAAAATATGAGCAATGCGACCACGTGTGCTTTTAGTCATCATGATGCAGGAGTCCTCAACCCCACTTCACTCCTTCTAATTCTTTTCTGAGCTAAAGATATTATCCTAAAACTGACTGACTTTTTCTTACTATCCATTTAAAAAAAAGGTTGCTATCATACATGACAAGAAACATCCACTCCATTCAAAAATAATCTAGGATAAACTCACCATATAGTTTTGAAGAAGCAGTTCAACAGAGTCTCTTCTTCCATATTTGATAATCCATGATTTTAATTTTGATTCCGCAAGGACCAAAAGAGATAGCAGACGGTACTTCAGTTCTAAGAACTCCATTTTCAGCAGATGGAGTTCAGATGTAGAGACAACAAAATTGAACCTAGGCACAAATCACACTCCAGTTCAACAGTGAAACATTAAATATAAAGATAATTATGTTTTCATGTTGCAAATGCCTGAAGGCATATTCAGTTTTACATCATCATTATTCTGTAGCTTGCTCATTAATAGCTAACTAATAATTGTTTGTGGAGTAAGGAAAGATCTGTCTTACTGCTCAAGAGTAAACATGTTTATAGAGAACTTAATCGTATTTTTTTCAGGCTTGCTTTGTAGTAAATCTACGTAGATTTTTATCCTAAACTCTTCATTGACAAACAACCTCCTTCTCACTTCTTCGAAAAGGTGTTGTTACATAACATTCTCAGCTGTAAATGGCAACAAGCAACCAGTCTTTATTTTAAACCTCCCAAATACATAGCTTATTTAATTTCATGTTTTTCAATAATTTCAGTTATCTGTAACCATGAAGTACTCACATCATGAAACAGTTGCTGTTTCCATAGTTATCTGAAGCCCACTGGAAACCTAACAGTGACTGATTTTTAACTAGAAAAAAAAATCCTTACAGCAAACAGGTTCTTTAATCACTGCAGCATTTAAGAATTAAACCAGACTTACCTCTCTGCCATATCATCTAACTGCTCTGTTGGAACAGGGACTCCATTGACAGATCGAGTTCTGTGGATTTCCTGGAATGTCTTTTTGTAGCCATCTACATTTTTAAGTACATCCTAATATGGATATCGTTGTGCAGGGTTTTTTGAAAGAGAGAGTGAAGAGGAAAAAAGGTTCACAACAGGCAATTTTAATAAGTACAGGTCTTTAAAGCTGTGCTGATGACTCAATCTATGCAAGCGTTTGATCATGCTGTCACATTTTTATGTGAGGGAAAGCATTTACAGCAGCATGAGCTTCCAGAAAATGAATGTGCCTTTTGAGATACTGCGCTAAAGCTCTGCCTGACAACCCTGTCACGTTTTAAAAACAGGCAATATGGGCAATGCCTAATAGATTCTCAAAACATGTTGCATGGGCTATTTGGCTATCTATCTATCTATCTATCTATCTATCTATCTATCTATCTATCTACCTACCTACCTACCTACCTACCTGCCTGCCTATATTGTCTATCTGTCTCTTTCCCTTTCTTAATCGCTGAGAGAAAAACTAACTGCTGACAGCTCATAACATTTCACATCTATAATTTCCCACTGCCACCCACTTACTGCACTGTTTGCACATTCACCTGGGCTAATTTTCCTCCACACATATCCCTTTGAATGTACATATCATGCATTCAATACATAATGAAGTCTGGCACACATAATAAGAATGACCAGGGTTCATATTTTGTTCTCTGTACAGAAGCAACTGCAGTTTCTCTAACCTAATATTTACAAAATGCCACCTAGAGTCAGTCTAATAATGAGAGGTCTTCTCTATATTATCTCAGCCACAGTATTTTGCAAGGCTTAATGGCTACTTAATGATAACTAAACATCACGCAGGAGGAATCTGCAACAATAACACACTATGTTCTTGGAAGGGTGTCAGAGTGAGGACTTAGTCACACATGTTGCATAGTCCTTGCTTAACATGGTTAGTTAGCATAAGTTGATTTAATTAACAAACAAGTAAAGTTGTTTTTCATCTGTGACTAAATAATGTTCAAATACTGCTTTTTCTCCTTTTTTCAGCTGCATCAACAAATATATATATAGACAGGTGCACATAGCTGATAATATGATAATGGCATTCAAATATTCATTTTCCTTTGTTAATGGCTGTTTCATTTTTGGATGAAGCCAAAGATGAAAAATTAATCATGTGGCCTGATTATTATTATCTTGTTCATATGGAGAGCAATTCAAAATCCGGTCCCTATGTAAGTCTTTGAAAAAGTTCATTATTACTTCTACATAAAGCAGCTGAGTTACAAGAAGATTGGGGGTACAACAAATATAGCCAAAAGTAAAGATAAACAAAAACATTTAATAAATGTTTAATAAATGTTTGCAAAGTTACACTGTCACAATCACAAAAGAGTGCAAGTCAAAGTAGGTTCCACTGATTTCATCTGGTCTGCTACCTAAACGTATGTGCCCTACCATGACCCTTTCTGCGCCTTATCTTTTTGCGGTGCTGGGGCATGGGAATCGCGTGAGCAGCCTCTTGTGAGAGGCTCTCGTGTCCCCGCTGCTTCTCCTCTGCAGCCGCTGCCTACTGGCAAGCAGGCAGCATGAGGGTTCCTCCCTTCCACAGTGCAGCCTGGGATTTCCCCAGACTGCACTGGGACAGGAAGCACGAGTGCTGCGGTTCTGGAGGCTCCACAAGCATGGTAAGTGCACGCGGAGCCTTGGAGCGATGCCCGATTGTGCACCATTTTCAGCTACAAGCCGAAAATCAAATAGTGCGCGATCAGCACCTGCCAGCCCTGGCAGCATTGCGCAATTGCAAGGACGTCATATGGACCTCTCCTCACAATTGTGCAACACTCCAGAGGCCCTTTCACATGGCGAATGCTGTGTGAAAAGGGCCCTTGTGATTCAGTTCAGATTTCAATCTGAAATGTCAGAAAACCACACTGAAACAATATGGAGGTGTACAACTTGACTTGACTCCCTAAACTGAGGTATGATTTGGAAATCTGAAGATTCATGCCTCCTTTTGCTGATCAATAGAATCTTTTTATAAAATCTTCTATTTGTCAGAACTGGATGAAATTTGCAAGCACAAACATCTCTTAGGAGGGTTTTGTGCCTGCCAAATTTCTGGCAATAGATGCAATAATTTTTAACCTATGCAGCTATAAATCTGCTTTTTTTTTTTTTTTTTTGAGGGAGTACAACGGAAAAATTGCTAACTTTTTTTCCCCCAATTTCTTGGTTAATTTGGACAAGAGGTGTAGGTATAGCAGCTTCTGTTGGAGGAATCAAGTCTGCTAAGTTCCAAATGAATAGAGTCACAGATCTTTCTGCAAGTGCAATCTTTTCATTTTGAGGGGATTAAAAAAAAAGACATGATTATCCTCTGGGTATCCTGCCTACCACTCTTCTGAAAGTGTGCACAGAAGGGGCGTAAAATAGCAAACTGCCTATGTGATTACAGAGGCAGGACCTATAAATCCCTATTAAAATTGTCATAAAGCAGCAGCGGAGGTGGCGGAAAATAATCTGTAAATAATCAAATCCACGAACGTTAAACCTGCAGATGTGGGAAGCTAAGTGTAATTCTAAAATGGCGATTCACACTGAGAGAACTGAAGGACAACAGGAACTGAATTCAACATTTATTTATTTTTTTAAAAAATTCTTAACTAGGGGAAAAGAGGATGGATTCAAAAAGAAAAGTGTGACTGGGTCAGCATCTTCTCTCTCAGATGGGTAGGGCAGCTCTGCCCTCCCCAATGTGATAAAGCACCCTGTCACTTCACACACACAGCTCTGCCTTCCCATTTAAACATTACTTCTGCCTAAAAAGTGAACCATTTCGAAGGTTATTTAGAAATTCTTTAGACTTTTATGACAATGTGTTTTCTATTTGAGTTTAAAATACTGTGTATTACTCAGCTGAGTCAGAATTAAAAAAATAAACTCTAATCTTTGTTCAAATAACAACCAGAACAACGAATTGGAGGTCATATACAGATCAAAACTAATACAGTTTTTCATATTTCTTTTAAACAATTTCTTTATGTCCTGAAATCCTCATATAAGTACCGGTATGCCAAACAGCCTTTTGGCTATACTATCACCAAGGGCTCAACCCTCAACTCTAGGTCACATTTTCTGACCAGATTCCAAAATGGTTTGATTTCTCCTCTGCCTCTCTCCCTAGGTGTTCCCCAAGAAACAAACCTTCCCACTCAGATACACCCCCCCCCAGCTGACTGAGAAGCTATATTCCAGAGCTCTCTCTGGCCGACAGACTCATTGAAGGACTGTAAAATGACACTCAGTGCTTGCCTTTTTATATATTCTCCTCTTGAGCCTGTAGCCCTCCCTCTCACCAACATGCTGGTTTTCTCTCTTGAATACTGGCTCCCTGGCAACCTGTTGCTGGGTTACTCTGGCATTTAGGATAGCCACACACCCCAGAACTCCATCACAGAAAGTAATTTAAATTAATGACTAAATAGACCTTGAAGCTACCCTAGAACCCAACAGAGCCTACCCCTAGATTGACTACTTGCAGACTTAACCACTGAGCAGAAGAAGCTGGAAGCAATAGGGGCTTTATGATTAGAAGGTATATATATTTCAAACAGTGCTTTAGGTTTTGGTCACTTCAGCAGAGAGTCCACCTTGCTCTTCTGAGCACCTGAAAGATTCAGCCAAATCTGATGCACTTCCCTGGTTATTAGGGCAGCATGATCAATTCGTCTGATACATGTGAAAGCTGCTAAGCTCAAATGTTGAGATAAGGTACACTATGGAAAAAAAGGCACTCCTCCCTGCATCTTGACATATTTTTCTAAATTACTGACTAATGAACCACAGAGTAATCAAGAATGCAATAATAGAACTCCCCCTTTCCTCTTAACTATACAAAGTACACAGACTGTCATATTAAAAGAGACACGTCATGCTGTTTGAGATCACAAATCTGTTCTCCATAAGACAATTCCAACAGAAATGTTAGCAATGAAATTTCTCTTCTTAAACTGCATAAAGAGCAATATATTTTCCAAGAAAACACACAATGAAAACAACAAAATTAATGAGTTATAAGAACCTCACTGATTTAACTTCTGGACACTCCACTTCTCAGAGTGCTGTAATCACATCTGCAGAGATGGCCATTTCTAGTATAATTTATAATTGTAAAACTTACTGTTAATTCCCATCATCTCAGTTATAGAACTTAGACTACAAACTTATAAAGGGAAATGTTTAGAACATTTTGGATTGTATTTTGCTGTGTCCCCTCTGCTTTGGGAAGGCACATCCATAAATAGATACTCTTTGACTCTGTAACTGTCTGGACCACCCAAATCTGCTGTTCCTACATTCTGCAATCCTCTGGGCAAAACTGGATGCAAATTTTTGTGTATGACACATTTCCTCCTGGCTTGCCCACTACAGTCATTATCTGTACTGGGATGGATATGCAGATATGCCATGCATGCACCCAGTTTTCCTCTTCTTCTGCCTCTACCTTCCAGAAGTTACGCATAGTCACAGCAAATGAGGCATTATTAAGCCCTAAGTTCATGTCCTCTTACACAAAGAACTGCACCCATGGAATCAATAATACATCTTTACACTTTCTAGTAAGCAAACTAAGTTGCATGATTACAACTAAAGTTACAGTATACTAGTGATGAACAAGCACCCTCCAATACCTAATTTTGGAATGTGATCTATTAAGGTATTGTTTAGAGTGGATGGCAGAATGGATAACGTTGAGAAATAGCAGATTACTTAATCTTGAAGGGGAAGGATTGTATTTTGGCTGGCACGCCTACATATGGTATGGTAAATCGTTAATAGATAAAAGAATTCGGAACCCACTTCTTGAGGAAAGCTTTATTAACAGTCTGGTTAAAATACAAAAGAAAACTGTACTTAAAAACTCCGCTGTGGGTTTCGACCCATGAGGCCTTTTATAGAAGGGAAATCCCTAGGAAAGATTCTTGGATAACATATAAAGATATATTGCAGATACATAGGGACACCATAACATTTAAAACTAAAGACGAACTTTCTGCTCAGGGTTGGTCTACACATTGGTTGTTATTTATGAAATTATTGGACAGATTTAAAAAGGATGGATTAGAGGGTTTTGAAATAAAGGAAAGAGAATTTGATAGGATTTTAAAGTCTGGTATTAAACATAAAGTCAGTCTAATTTATAATATCCTATTGGTTTTAGAGAATGAGACAGAAGCGGTAAAACACACTATGATAAAATGGGCCAAGAACCTGAATTGTGTAATTACTATGGGAGAGATTGTGGAAAGATACCTGGGAACTAGTAAAGCCAGCTAGTTTGAGAGAAAATTATTATAAGATGCTCCACAGGTGGTATATTACCCCTGTTCAGATGGCAAGGATACAAGTATACAAGGAAACCACAGTGATGCTTGTTGGAAGTGTGGTCAAAAATGTTCACTTTTCCATATTTGGTGGCAATGTGATTCGGCTAAGAAATTTTGGAATATAATACATGAGAAAATACAAGAGGTATTAAAAACAAAATTTCAACTGTCCCCAAAAATTTACTTGCTTAACATGTTGGAAACTATACAAATAAATAGATCTAAAAAGAAAATTGTCCTCTATATGATCATGGTGGCTAGACTATGTTATGCACAGATGTGGAAAGAGAAACAGTCACCAAGACATGAAAGCTGGTTATTAAAATTATTGGAGTTTGCAGAAGCTGATATCACTATAGACAAAAGAAAAAGGGAGATTACTGATGAATGGACATTAGTTGTTCCTATTTGGGAAGAATTATGGGGTAAAAAGGCAGTCTTATTTTTAGAGTAAGTATGGTACAGTGGTTATAACTGAGATATAAATGAGATATAAATGAGGTATTTATCTTATCTCCTTTCTTAAAATAAGTTTATAATAGAACGTAAGGATTGCAGTATTATGTTATGATGGAAAAAGAAGGTGTGTTTAAGGAAATCAGTGTGTAATATAGATTAATACGTTAGTTTAAATAACTAGAATAAAGATTGATAAAAGGTATGTAGACGCTATGTTATTAATAATATTAAACTGACCATTTAATTGTAATTGGATTTCTCTTAAATATGATATGTTCTATGAAATGAGACGGTATTGACAGGTAAGGAAGTATATGTTAAAGTAAGTTTCAGCAAAAGGGGGGAGGGTGTAAAGGGGGTGAGGGGTGAACGGGGATTGTATGGTCTGTATGTCTGGTATGTTTGTTATGTAGGTATGTATTGTTTAAGATAGTGTTTAGATTGTTTAGGTAGTTTTGTTTAGAAGTAGTATTGGTATGTGTTTTGTCTGTATGTATATATTAATTGAATCAACATCAATAAAAGTTATTTTTTATAATAAAAAAAAGTAGATTAATTTGGAGGACATCTGCCAGATACCTTTCAAATTAATCTGAATTTAAGAATGACTCATGCAATCTGGTATCCAAAATTCAAATTTCTGAAAATATAAACAAAATATTGATTTATGTTCTAATAAAGAATATATGTCTAAACCATATACCTGTCTTCTTCTCTTTTTTGTTGTAAAGAGATGTTACACAATTAATGAAAACACCTATCTTACATTAAAATTCTTTGAAATTGGTTAACTGTTTAATCTCCCATGTGAGGAAAGTAATGTTCAACATTTTACAACACAGTCTTTTACCATACAAGCAAGAAATGCCAGATGCTCAAGCTAGATTCAGAAAAGGTAGAAGCACTAGAGATCATATTGCAAACATATGATAGAAATCATGAAAAGATTTCTGAAAAAAAGTAGCTTATGCTTTGTATATTAGAACAAAGATTTTGACTCTGTATGTCATGAAGAATTATGGATTGCTCTAAAAGAAGTGGGAATGTGACAACATTTGATTGTCCTGATGCATAACCTATCCTCTTGTTATAGATTATGCTCTGGACACTTTCAGGATAGACCACAGAGATTCATAATAATTTTTGATTGGCAAAGGGGATCAGAAAGGGCTGCATCTTATTACCCCATCTGCTTCATTTATATGCAGAACATATTGCATGGAAAGCAGGATTCCATTCAGAGCAAGGAAGCATGAAAAAATAGTGGGGAAAGAGGAAGGTCACATTACAAGTGGATTGATGCAATCAATAAAGGCACTGAACTACGGCCGTTTCCACACTACACTGTTATATCCTGTGGAATTCTGGGGTTTGTAGTTTACTGAGGCCAAAGAGCTCTCTGGCTGAGAATTCCAAATGCCCCTCCCTAAACTGCAAACCCCAGGATTCCAAGGACATTGAAAGTGGAATAATAGCACTATAACAGCGTAGTGCAGAAATGGCCTGAGTCTGCAAGACCTCAGCAAGAATAGCATCGGTTAGACATCATCATAAGTCAAAACTGCATTGCAGAGGATGATAACAATACAAACTGCTTCCTCCTACTGTGACTATTCAATCTTCTTTATTGACAGCTTTAAAAGAAACTTATTTCATGCTGGGCTATACTGGAGGAGTTTAAATATTCCTCTTTTGAAGAATTACACTATATACAAACCTTATGCTGCTCTAGCTTCCTGTGTATTATATTTGCTGTTTCCTCATGAGCTTGCTGGATGATGATTTCTTCTCTCAGAGAAGTCTCTGCCCTATAAAGCCAGGCACCAATAGTGCCCAGAGGAGCAGGAAGTGATTTATCAAGATGCAGGTGCCATTCAAATAGCTGGAAAACATCAAACAGTAAGACTGCTGATATTGTGCGTAGGCACAGCATTAAATGTTTGACTAGCACAAATAGAAATTTTGATATAAAACATTATTTATGAATATTCAGACAAAACGGTAGATGCATAACTAAGAACATTCAGGCAGTTAAAAGTCTGGTCTGTGTTTTCAATGTACAGTATTAAAAATTCAGTAAAATGTATGTAAACCAGAATCAAGAAGCCTCAAATATACACTGGATGATATACCTCACCCTGCTCCATCAATAGTTCTGGCAGCCCCGCTCCCCTTTCTGCACTAATATCTCCAGGCTCTTCCAGTTCCAAGCTCTTTTGTTCTTCTGCCACCACCAAGTATGTCAAAGCACAATATCACATTCACGCCCATTTTCAGTCTTTCTCCACTTTCTCTATAGCTTATGCCTTTATAATAACTAGGTGCAGCAATGAACCATTGACAGGAAGGCTGTCTTGCCTTCTGACACAGAAAACATTTGAAGAAAAATTCTTAATAGTTACTTATGTTGATCCAGGAGAAGGTTTTAGGAAAAGATGGAAAAGTTTCTTAGGGGTGTGGTAATTCCCAGAGGCACCTAGCCATTGTGACAACTGCGAGTCAGGGAGTTGTAGCTCAAAAGAATAACTTTTCCAAGTTCAGGCTTTAGAAGCAGGTAGCTGGTATTATGTGCTTGAATAATCTCAAGAATATTCATGCCACATTTTAAAATTTCATACGCTAAAGTGCAAATTTTGTCTTTTTTAAAAAAAGCCTTTTAAAGCAAAAATCAAGAATAGATAAGACTAACAGGAGGGTGAGGTTCTCCAAGTTTACTTGGAAATACATGGGAATTCCAGAGATCCTTTGCTCAGAGGTTTACAGCAAGTAATGTATAGATTAACTCAGGATTGCCTAAATCCCTGTAGGATTAGAACTCTCTTTGACACTGTTCTCCATTGTTCTGTTTTATTTTTTTTCTCCTTCTGAAAGATCTATTAAAGCTTTGATGAATCTGATGAGAACTAGAAAACATTGGTTGCAAGTTTTGAGCCATCTGCTTAGCTGGTTGACTAAAAGTAACTAATGGTTAAACATGCATATTTGCGCACGAAAATTAAAACTTACAAAATGTTTGATTTAATTTACACAGTACTAAAAACAGAAGGAAGATTATACAAGTCTTCACCTGTCCTAAAATTTCTTATGACTTTTTTTTAGTAAACTTACCCGGGAAGTAACTCTATCCCATGCTTGCTTCACCAGGGCTTGATCAAGTGACAATTTGCCATCCTTCCTTAAAGACTGGATTGCAGCTTCAATTTGTTTCCTCTTTACTTCATATTGCACTCTGTAATACTTAAATGACTGCAAAAAAATATGGATAAGAAAGTGTCAGATGTTGAAGAAAAGAAAAATTGAAAGATTATTTAAGACTTAGTCCTTCCCAGCCCAGAAAACAAATACAGATATAAGACATAGTAAGGAAGCAATACTCACCCACAAGAAAGACAAGAATTATTGCATTATACCAACAACACATATGTTACATGGGTACAATCACAACAGACCCTTTCTGTCATCCATGCTAAAAAGAGAAAAAAGTCATCTAGAAGCAGCAAGGTTACAGGGCTAGGGCCAATACTTAAAATCTTTGGTATATCCTAGAACCCTGTACCTGGGCAGATCACTTTATAGACAAAATGTGATATTATACCTGGTATTTTTCTTGCAAGCTTGCCTCCATCATTTGTGCTCTTGTCAGGTCTCGTTCAAACTGTTCTACCCAAACTTTCAGGTCTCTTAGCATTATTCTGTCTTCTCTCTGTGATAAGTATAAAAACACCCCCAATCAAAAACTGCATCATATTTAAGATGTAATATTGTGTTACCAATATAAGAAAATACCAAGCAAGAACAGTTCCATTTATATTAAGTACACATTTGAGTCTCATATCCTCTTCCCCGCATCTAATACCTGTCTTATTAGGGTTTTATATAGGATAAGAAAGCAGACATTAGAATAGAGGTGGGCAAAATGTGCCCTTTGGGCCACATGCCAATCATGGGCCATTTTTGTGGGCCCCAGAGCCCCCAAGGATTAGAAAACCTGTGTCCCCTGCAATGCCACCAAACCCTCTAGAGAACGGGAGGCATTTTCACCAGATATTGTGGGAGTGGCTGAGCCATTTTAGGCCCAGGAGAGGCTTTTGTTTTATTTATTGACTGTAAAGAAAGAAAGAAGTGAACAGGTACTTCCTGTTGTTAAAAAAGGCTTTTCCTGGACCTCAGATATCCTGGAGGCTCAAAAATGTGCCAAATATATTACCAATACCACCTACAGGGCATGTAGGACCATTTTGGGACCCCACATGCATGCAGGGGTATGCGGTGGTCCTCCACGATCTCCTAAGGAGACAATGTGACCCACTACCATCTGACAGTTGTCAACCTGTTTTAGACCATTCATTTTGACTGCAAAGTCCATCAGCTGCTGTATTGTGAAGCTTTGTTTTAAAGGCTAAAAATCGCATATGGAATGCTGTTCCAGGAAAGCAGATCAGAGATGTCCAATTACAGTTCCTTCAAAATATCAATACAAGCCTCCTGTCAGATATTTCAGTGATGTCATTGGACAAGCATCTTGGATGTCTTGTGACACAGTGTTGGAAATTTAGGAGGATGGGAGGTTTATCCACTTGATCTGTGTAGATCCACTGATACAAACGTTTCCCCTGACACAAAATACTGTTAGGACAAAATGTATAGATTCACATACCTGAAGATTTGTCACACTGGTGGGTATAATTTGCATGTGGAAGGGGGAAGGGACAACCTCAACCCATATCCATGACTAGTGATGGCTGGTGACCCCAGAGCAAGTGGTTCAACAAATCTGTTCTGGGTCTTAGCCTGACATTTAAAGGAGCTTTGAAAGGCACTGAACCCTAACCTCCTAACAGGTTCAGCACCTGGAATAGCTCCTTTAAACTTCAGACTAAAACCGAGAGTAGTCTTATTGCTCCACTGGCCTCAGAGCCAGCTGGCTTCAATACCCATGGCTGATTTCAGTTAGCTGTTCCCTTCCCCTCCCCTTCCCTGCCCCCTTCCCCTGAAAAAAAAATACTAGGAGGTACATTTAGACATCTTCAATGCTATATTTAATCTGGTGCAACAGCAATCATTGTTGCTCCAGTTGCACAGCATGTCATCTGCATATATGGAGTTCTAGGTTCAACCACGTGTACCTACAAACTGTGACTGAAGTGCTTACTGAGAACTTTTGCCTGAGACCTTCATGAGCAATAGTATATAACAGAATGCTACAGGATGTAACATAGCGAATAGCCTGGACTGGCATAGACAGTGATATAACTTATAATAGGGTAACAAATTCTGATCACAATTTTAGATGAAGCACATATACCACAATTAAAGGCTATTTAGCAGAAGGTCAATAGCTTTACAACAGAATTCACATGTAACATTTGCATATATTTTATATTTTTTCCAAAATAGTACTATAGACATATTTAATTATATGTAAACTCATGTATGAACTACCTGTCAGTGTTAACACTTAAGACATGACACAGGTTAGACATGCACTCAACTATGGCAACTAGTCCCAACTAGAGTAAAGCCACTGAAACAATGGGAAATCAGTAAGTCAACACTTATGTAAGTTCCATTGATTCATGTGGTCTACTCTAAAAACTGGGTGTAGACTTCAATATATCTCTATATTTCTCTGTGCTGATCCGTTGTATATAAACTTATGAATGACTGAATTGTTGAATTCAGTAAAAACTGAACGTCAAGAAGATGGATTATTTCATCATGTTGTGTACGCTCTTCTAGATTTATGTTTTGAAATTTGTTCATTTTTGTCAGTTGACAGTTTTGCCATGATGTGAAGCAATTGAAAACTTAACTGAATAAAACATTGGTTTTAAAGTATGAAAGTTTAATACCACAATAAAAAAGCCAAATTTATTAATTGATCAAGAGTCAGTTGGGTACAGAAACAATCTGGAAGCTTGCATCCAGCACCTATGGCTGTGCATAAGTCTTCTCTGTTGCTAGACCAATGACACTTTCACACTACATCATTATAGTTTTAACTGCCATGGTTCCAACTCATGGAATCCTGGGATTTGCAGTTTAGGGAGGGACGTATTGAGAATGCTCAGCCACAGAGTTCCAACACCTCACCAAACTACAGACTCCAGGACTCCATAGGATATTGCCAGGGAACATAAAGTACCCTCGGAATGGCTACACAATAACTGAATGTAGTAGAATTGTAGTGAAGGCTTCCATGTCAGTGGGGTAGTGAATCCACTCTGGGATTCTTTCTGAACTTTAAAGGAGCTATCCAAGATGGAAAACCTATTTAGTAGGAAGAGCTGCCACCATTCTGGATAGCAACTTTAGACTGCAGACTAAAATCAGGAGTGAATTCACCATTTCACTGACATAGTTGACAATCAAAGCATCTTAAAGAAAATTGTTATGTAATTAGTTTTAGAAAAGTAATTCCTTTCTGCAAATGTTAAAAATTTAAATAATTCATCACACTGTTTACTATTAATTAATTTTGATTATGCCTTAGTTTTCATTACTTTTGAAGGAGGGAGAACTTTGAAAACTTCTGCTCAAAACTTCTGCTCAAAATGATTAAATTCACCCAACATACCATGAACTGAAGTAACTAAACAAACTAAAGAACAAATGTGAAAACATTACATGTATAATGACATTATTCTTAATAGTTGCATTTCTTTTCAAAGTAATGTCATTATGACCCTGTTATAAAAACAGTGGAATAAGTTATAGGTTGGGACTTTACTTGTAATCTATATTCGCCAAGCTCTGTTAGCAATGGTTAGTTAGTTCCCATCTTTAACAGTTCCTATGGACTACTGAAATAAACTCTACATGGATTGTCTTTAAAGATTGTTGCATTATTATACTCTACATTAAAGTGAATGATTTATTACATTTAAGTAGAACTAAAGCATGTCAATATTTGTTGACATGCTCTGTCTCACTAATATATGTGGAAGATAGGTACCGATATGTACTATTTACAATGAAGATAAAATGGAAAAGGGGAGAAAACTAGATGAGATGGTTAATATGCAGCAATGCCAACTAATAAGTTAATGCAAATCCATGTTTGTTTCCCTTACCTTGTATTTAGGTTTAAAAAGAGCAAAAGATGAAACTGCTTGACGTGGCTCCTAGCAGTATGAAGAAAATGGATAGCAGGAGGGGCAAAAGGAGCAAATAACAAAATGAAAAAATAAAGAACAGCAAAGAAAGAGAAATGTATTGAGAAATGTAGGTACAAAGGAGTTTGAGGATTAGAGATGCTTCACTTTTCCCATTCTTAATCCCACTGCATTATTTGTCTTTTCCAAGACTATTACCAGAAAATACCCCTTTCACTCAATTTGCACATGCATTTGTTAATGGGAACTCCCCCTCAAATTCTCCAGATCGTATCCTCTTTCCTGTTGGATCCACACAGAGCTCTAGAAACTTATAAAATGGAAGACTCAGGATTCTGGATTCTTCTTGAACAAGAGTTTTCAGATACGTCAGTGCTAAGCTTAACTGGGATGCTACCGATTGGGAGCCATGAAACCCAGGGAGGCAGTGGCAGGTCAAAGGCTGAGCAGGGCAGCACATTCCCCTGAAATGATTGGACAGATGCCATTCCCCTTGCTCTGTCCAATAGCTGCCCATGTATTGAAGTAGGTACAAAGTTTTAGGAAAGAATAGGAACTTAAAGCAAATGGTGCTTTCTTCAACAGTCAAGATTTGAGATGCCTTTTACTAGCTAGAGCCTTACATTTTTGTATGTCGTTGTTGCTGTTCTTGTTCTTGTTGTTGTTGTTGTGTGCCTTCAAGTCATTTCCAATTTATGGTGACCCTAAGGCAAACCTTTCATGGGGTTTTCTGGGGCTGTGTGTGTGACATACCCAAAGTCACCCAGTGGGTTTCCATGACCAAATGGGAAACCCTGGTCTCCAGGGCTGTAGTCCAGTGATCAAACCACTAGGCTATGCTAGCTCTCTAGGATAGTAGAAATGGCAGCAACTTTTTTCCTTCCTCGTATCAATGAGATTTCAGGTTAAAATTACCTGTTCCATGTGAATTCCAATCCAGGGGAAAATTCTACAGGTAGAAACATTTAGTACCTACCGTCACCACACTTTGAGACTTTCAGATAACTGCTCATATCCACTAACAGAACAACTGGAGACATTTTTTTTTAAACCTCACTTTTTAACACCTCTTATTGTTATCTATTTAGTAAATCTTGTCCAAGGACACTAATGTTCTGCTAGCCAATGAAAATGAAACAAAAATAGTCTCATGCAAAATACTATGAAAACAGGAAATTAAAACATCATAAAATAGTCAGTGGTAAAAAATATAATAGAAGATGCCCTCTAAAGCATACAGTCAGAATCACTTAAAGTCATTTTTCTAATACGTTCATGGTTCATGGATCTCGGGATGGCATGGAGGAGAAATCCACAACATTTGGGTTTCATCCCCGCATGCCAACCGGAACCAGCAGAAGTCAACATTCTTTTTCTGTTATAAACATTAGGACTCTCCCTCCTCTGACAGTTTTGTTTCCTGTCAAGCGAACCGGACACTATCATCCCTTTTCTGACAGTTAGGTGTAGCGATAGTGGTTAGTAGAGGAGAAATGGAGAAAAAAAAATCAAAGGCAGTAGATTTACAAAAAGGAATATGGTCCCAGATGCCCACCACTCCGCAAGGCTCTGAGGAGACAAAAAACAGAGAGTGCTAAAAGTGGTTCACCTCAGGGGCCAGAACACTGTGCTCCTGAGTCTAAGATGAAAGATAAAAATAAAATAAAAAACTCCCAGATGGCTGATCCACGTGTCTCTGGTGAGGAAAAAAGAGAAGAGCTCAGAAAGTTGTTTCCTCTAGCGATAGTGATATAGAAGAGGTACACAATACGACTAATATTAAACAAAAAGAAAAACTTGATAGCAATTTTGGAAAGATGGTGAGTGTTGACCAGAAGGTTATGATTAAAGGTAAAAAAAAGATACCTCGAAGAAGTCAAACGGGCTGGAACCAAGGCAGCTAAAGCAGGTAAGGCAGAGCTGAAATTAAAAACTGTAGCTTCGGGCCTCCATCTTGAATCCTGTGATTTGGAGCAGTTGGGAGGGGCTCGAGGAGAGCATCCCTCAGAATCTGGAATATGTGCAGAAAGCCTGACTCAACGCCCAGATGTTAGAGAAGGAGCGGAGTCAGAGCGAGCCTCAAAGCAGCAAGGATTGTTTTCTCCACAGCACGTTCATCCTCTGTTAATGGCCGCAGTTTCTCCACCTTAGGCCCCCACCTTTCCTATATGCCCAAGGAGCAGAGATGCCAATGTGGGCTGATATGGGTATCCTGCTTCAAACGTAGAAGGCTGGACACCAGAAAGTATGAGTTATTTCAAACATATGTTCGAAGGATCACAGCGACTGCAAATCAGAGGTGGTGAAGATCGGTTGTACATGTTTAGAGAAGCTAGACAATGTCTGGAGTTTGCTAATTTTTCTAATGCGTATACAGCTAATGTGAACGAAATACAGAGTATGGTTAAGCAAGCAGTGTCAAGTGAATTTAATTCAATAATGACTGCAATAAAAGCACAATTTAATGAATGGGAAAAATAGTTTCTCCAAGTGGTGAAGTTAATGTGCATGGAACCACGGAGAAGTGTCAGAAAAAGTGGACATGTACACAGAGGAAGTAAGACAATGTGGTAAAAGAATGAGAGAACATCTAACAGAGGAAGTGAAAGCATATGGGATTAAGGCAAAGTAGATTGGAGGTATACTCTGAAGATCAGGTAGAAGAGGAAGATGGAAAGAAGAAGAGGTCCAGTAAGAAAAAACATATGAATACAGAGGAAGATATAGTTGATATGAAACAGGAGGAGTTGATGGAATAAGAGAGAGAGATTTCTGAGGATTCATCTGAAGATGGGGTCTATGAAATGGAGTCATATTGTTTGCTTCCAACTGAGAGTTTCATAAGTATTTTAAAAAGAGTTATACGTGTGTGAGGTTTGCAAGCTAGCATGGTTAAGGATAATAGTGAAGGAAAGGAGGATAAGGAAAAAAGAGTGGCATCAGTTATAAGAAACACGGAATGCCAGTGAACTGACATTCCTCTACCAGATATGTTCAAAGATTTAATTCAGACAGAGTGAGAAACTTCCTTGAATACTCATAGAATGCAGACATATGTGAATAAACTTTATTTTTTTGACAAAAAGGAATTAGAATTCCTTACAATTCCTTTGGTGGATGGTCTGATAGTGGGCCTTATTTCAGGAGCTTTGGTTCCTAAGGAGCGTGATATGGCCTTGAAGGATGCAGATGAGAACAGAGCAGACTCTGTATTAAAAAAGGCTCATGAGAGTTCAGCAATAGGTATCAGAGCTTCAATAGCTGCATCTATGTTTGCAAGAGCAGCAGTTCTTTGGATGCAGGAAATTATGGAATGTGAGGAATTGCAGTCTAGATCTTGTTCTAAGGTGCTGGATAGGGTTAATAAAATGTTGGAATTTGTGCCAGTTATGGCACGTAATGCCAGTTATGTTTCTGTAGGATTTGTGGCCAGAAACATAAATGCATTAACAGTGGCAAGGATATCTTTGTGGTTGCATCATTGGGATGCAGACCAGAAGTCAAGAAATAATTTAGCATTTGTTGCTTTCAGAGGGGAACTGCTTTTTGGAACTCATGCGTTGGATAAGGTATTAATTAAGGGTAAAGAGAAAAAACAAGTGATGCCAACCTTGCAGAAGAAAAAGGTGGAAAGGAAGCCTTTTTGAGGGGGATATGATCCTTTTCGAGGAGGAGGAAGAGGAATGGTTAGGCAGACAGAGTTCAGAGCTGGAAGGCAACAGTGGAATAGCGCAAGAAGTCAGTATAATAAAGCAGATTCCTTTGTTAGATAAAATCAGCAAGGAAGAGGAGGATCTACCCAGAAAAGAGATAGATCTTCTTTCTGACAGTTCAGTAAAGACTGTAGGGGAAGACTACTGCATTTTGGGACTCTGTGGACTCAGATAACAACAAACCAGTGGGTGATTCAAGTTGTGACAAAGGAATACAAGATAATATTCGACAGAGTACCAAAAAGCAGATATGCATCTTCCCTTGTTCCAAGGGAACTGGGGAAGAGACAGATAATATTGAAGGAAATAGATCATTTGATAGAAATCAAGGCAGTGGAGGAAGTGCCAGAGAGTCAACGTTCTCTGGAATTTATTCCATATTCTTCACGGTGCCCAAAAGCAATGGGACCTTTTGTCCTGTGTTGAATCCCAGGTATCTCAACCGGTTTGTGAAATACCTGAGGTTCAAGATGGAAACTCTTCAAACAATAAAGCAGAATTTGAGATTAGGCAATTGGTTGGCTTTAATCAATCTGACAGAGGCATATCTCCATGAACCAATGCCAGAAGGAGACAAGAAATATCTGCGGTTCCAGTACATGGGTCATCATTACCAGTTCAGGGCTCTGCCTTTCGGATTGGCATCGACTCCAAGGGTGTTTACAAAAGTACTAATACCTTTGGTAGCATTTTTGAGACAACAAGGGGTACACCTTTATCCGTACCTGGACGTATTTTGGCGAAGCTGAGTTCTCAAGAAATATTAATTCAGAATGTAAGGACAACAGTTGTAGTGTTTGCAAAAATTCAGATTTCTGATCAATTATGAAAAGAGCCATCTTGACCCAACAAGACGTATTACACATTGGGGTCCCAGATAGATATCAAGCAGGGACTTATATTTCTTTCAAAGAAAAGAAGAGAGAGAAGGAAGCTGTGAGGTTGTTGAGGGGAAGAAAATCAGTAGATTTGATGTTGTTGCCTTGAGTAATGGGCATGTTAGTTTCAACAATTCAGCTAGTCCCATGGGGGAGATTTCATTGCAGGAGTATTTAGAGACTATTAATTCCTCACCAGAGAAATATTGGCAGATAGTGGCACTACTGAGTGTTGTTGCCTCTCCGTTTGAGAAAGAAGTTGGCCTGGTGGGGGAAAGATGTCCATTTGTGGAAGAGTGTGCCCTTGACAGTGACTTACCATGTAAAAGTGACAACAGTTGCAAGTTTGTCTGGCTGGGAAGCTCATTGCCAGGGAAGGTCAGCGCAAGGTTTGTGGACACCATTAGACAAGACTCAAAACAGAAATCATTTAGAGTTGAAAGCAGTTTATTTAGTGCTCCTTCACTTTGCTCAGGTAGTGAAGGGTTGCCATGTGCAGATATGGACAGACAATATAACAGCAAGGGATAACATTGCCAATCAGGGAGGACTGCATTCGAAGTTACTAATAGAGGAGGCCTGTGATAACTGAAGCCCCTGTCAGAGCTGCTGATGACGAGCAGCAACTGTTGGTCCCTGTTGCTCAGGGTGGAGATGACAAGCAGCAGCTGTTGGTCCCTGTGGCTCTGGCTGGGGATGAGTCCTGCAGCTCAAGAGCTCCCTCTGCAGCCATGGACCAAGCAGGCACAGACGTCCCTCTGCCTGCTCGTTTAGAGCAACAGGGATCCAATTCTGTGCCTGCTCCTTTGGAGCAACAGGGATCCAGTTCTGAAGAGGCTCTGGAGCCTGGTTCAATAAGCCCCCAATCAGGGCGGAGACTCAAGAGGGCTGTGCAAAGGGAGGCTTCCTTCGCTAAGTTTAAGAAGCGGTGATCGGACACACCTGTGCCTGGGGCTATATAACTACCTGCCTGGAAGCTTCCCTTTGCTTGTGGAAAACTTCTTACAAGCCCTCCTCTTGCCTGTACCTTGCTCCTAGCACCTGGTTCCTGATACCTTGAATTGATCTCTGGACTCTTGACCCTTGGCTTTGGAACTCTGACTATGGCTTTGCTTGGCACTCTGGTAAATGAACTTCCTTGAGTAAGTGCTTGCTTGTCTCTTCCCGGCTGGACTTTGCTGGCTCTCCCACTCTCTTCTCTGGGCTGGCTTCCCACCCAGGTCTCTGACCGTGACAAGGCCAACAAGTTGTTCCGTTGGGTGGAAAGAAATTTACAATCGATAACTGCAGTTTATTTGAAGGGGAAGCTAAATATAAAAGCAGATTATCTGAGTCAGTACATGTTACATTCAAGAGAGTGGACATTGAACTATGTGATATTTCAGAAGTTAAACAGAAAGTTAGGTCCATTTCAGATGGATCTGTTTGCTTCAGTCAAAAATACAAGCCTGAGGAGGTTCTTTTTGATAGATGGGAGCAACTGAGCGGAGGCAACAGATGCTTTCTCAGTACCATGGCTGAAGGGTCGCCTTATGCATTTCTGCTGGTGCAGATAATTCAGAAGGTACTTTGGAAAATACAACAGGAACAAGCAGAGGTGATCTTGATAGCACCATATTGGCCCAAAAGACCATGGTTTTCACTTCTAAAGCAAGTTGTCAGTGAGGAAACCTTGGAAGTTGCCATGTGAAAAGGATTTATTGAGTCAGGGGCCAGTGAATCATCCCAACCCTTAATGGCTCAATTTGATGGCTTGGGTCTTGGAAGAAAGGCTTTAGAAATAAGGAATTATTCATCAGCAGTGATTGATACTATGATGGCATCTAGAAAGAGGTCAACACAGAATATCTATAGTATGACATAGAAGGCTTTTGATAAGTGGTGTACTTCCAAGAGTTTGAACACGACTGATATAAAAGTTTGTCATGCTTTGGACTTTTTACAGGATGAATTACAAAATGGTTTGAGGCCAAATACACTAAAGCAACAGGTGTCTGTGCTTTCAGTGGTATTGAGATTTGAAGGTGTGGCTTTGTAGCTCATCCTCATGTGAAAAGATTTTTGAGAGGAGCTACTCTATCTTCTTTCCCAACAAGGCATAGATTCCCAACATGGGATCTGAATTTGAGGTTCTACGGTCTGACAAAATCACCATTTGAACCAATTAGAGGGGCATCATTAATAATGTTGACATTTAAAATAGTTTTTCTAGTAGCCATTACATTGGTAAGTTTCAGAGACGGCAGCTTTATCAATTAATCCAAATTTGTGTAGGTTTGATGATGACATGTTAACATTAGTTTTGGATCCATCACTTGTTCCAAAGTGTGCCTGGAATAAGACTGGCCCAGATGCAATTCATTTACCAATTTTTTGTCCTCGGCCTCAACATCCAGAGGAGAAAAGGTGGCATACATTGGATGTGAAAAGAGCAATTAGATTATATATCAAGAGAATTGCTCAGATGAGGCATACAGAGGCTTCGTTTGTTTCATTTAATCCTAGGACTTTGGGGCAGCAAGCATCAAAGGCAGTCATAGGTAGATGGATCAAAACCTGTATTTACCAATGTTATGATTATATGGGTGAGCCAAGACCAAAGGATGTGTGGCCACATTCTACAACATCAATGGCGACTGGTACAGCTTGTGCTGTTAATTCATCATTGCAGGATGTATGCTGTGCAGCTGGCTGGTCACAGCCTTCAACCTTTACAAGGCATTATAAAATTGACAAGTTTAGTTCATCACAAGCAGCTTTAGGTAGAACAGTGCTGCAATCAGCGGTAAAGACTTAAGAGTTCTCGCCCAGGGAGTGGCTTGGGTATATCCCAAACGTTGTGGATTTCTCCTCTGTGCCATCCCGAGAATGAGAGATTGGACTTACTGTGAAGATTCATTCTGGGATGGCAGGAGGAGAAATCCACGCCCACCCTGAAATACAATAAAAAAAAAGGGGGGGAGTACAGATGAAACTGAAGAAATAGGACCTGAAGGGAGAGATAATAATTTGGTAGGATTCAGTGGCTGGTTTCACATAGCTATATAACAAAACTGTAGGAGGAGGGGGAGTCCTAACGTTTATAACAGAAAAAGAATGTTGACTCCTCTCAGTTCTGGTTGGCATGTGGGGATGAAACCCAAATATTGTGGATTCTTCCTTCTGCCATCCCAGAATGAATCTTCATGGTAAGTCCAATCTCTCATTTTTCTAGTATGTTCATGGTTCATGAGAAGAATGACCAAGTGAATATCATATTCCTAACACCTTGTGTGTGCGCCCAGCAAACTTTAAAAGCCAGCCTTGTAGGAGATAAAGGAGCGCTATTATCTGGTCCACAAGACATAATTGCTATAGGCAATGAACATTTGCCAGGCTGCCTACTTAGAATTATCATTTTCTGATTTTTCCAGTGATATCTGTCTCTGATTTCATGCAGGTACATACTATTACCTAGGATAAGCAGAGTTCTTCAAATTGGTTCATCTGTTTACTTGGTTCATTAATTTCTTTCTTCCTTAGAATGAACATCAGAATTCCATTGATAGTCTTTACTACAGTAGAACCATTGAATCAATGGGAGTTACGTAAGGGCTGACTCATCATTCCACAATTGACTCAGTGGGTCTATTTTGGTTGGGTCTACACATTTTGGTTAAGACTACACATCACTACTAATCACATCACAAACCAGTCTCCTGCCAGATGACATGATAACATATTTTGTTCCAATCTGAATGCACTATAAAACATCACCTGAAGGGAAGACAACAGGGAAACCACAAAAATGTGATGTCCCAATTAAGTATAGTCTGGATTGTGGACAAAAACTGAATTTTTGACTCACATGGTATGAACCATAAGTTGGAATCCTAAAAGAGAAAAAAAAACTTCAAGAACACTAAATATGTGTATCCTGGAACAGCATTGAGGCCATTTCTGCCTCTGCGTGGAAAACTCATGAACAGCAATGAAGGTCCATATAGAAACAGTATTCTGCCTTCAGTGCATCTGGTTGTCATCATTCAGTGAATAATGTCAGCATACTAACACTAGCTCCAAACTTCTATCTATTGTTTAGTCTCTGTTCAACTGCCCCTGAAGCAATTTGCTCCTGCTGGGAATATATGCATTGACATAATGAACTGATTGTTTAGTTGAGAATTCACACACAAAAATATTGTTCTGCTCTTTTGATATACCTATATGCATATGCTAAAGATACATAAATATTTAAAGGATACATTTTGTTTCACTTTTTTCATTGAGTGTATCATAGCTACTGTTAGAAACTGGAGAAGATAGAAGGCCAACCTCCTTCAGCTCCAAAACCTCTGAGTTATTGCTAGGAAGCACCTTTTCTGTCCAGCCATTTGTGAGAAGCTGAACAGATTGTCACAGTGGTAGCATTTATAACTCTTGCCAACTAAAAGATGACATAACCAGGTTTAAAAGCCAAATAAAGTCTCATTGTTGATAAAAACACTACTATTAGGCCAGTTTGGGAAGCAAAATCACATGGATGAATCAGGTTTTCTAGAAACACCAATCCAAGAAGATTAGCAAGGACAGATGACCTTATATCTTCATGTTACTACTGCACACAACAATCAATTTTACATTCTATGGTTATATTTAGCTTAGGTCCTGTAAGTCAGTACAAAGTCCTGCTGAACTAGATTGGACTCATATTTCAGTATATCTACATAGTCTTGGGCTATACATATGTGAGGATATGAAACTTGTTCAGTCTAATTTTCATTGAGTTTCTTCAAATCTCACCTGCATTCTTCTTGTCTTTGTTTATATTCAGTTGAAAGACATTGTGTTTTCTGCCTGCACTGAAATTCACAAATTTTTACACATTTTCCCAAATTTATGCATTTCTTTGTAGGATTTACCTGATTTATGCAAATTTTCCTCATTAACTTTCTGGGTCTTTTTTCTTTCCAGTTATGTACATTTTAGCTGCTCTAACTTTAAAACATATGCATTGTTTTGTACACATTTTATTTCTTGGAAATGCTATGTAAGCTTTACAAATGTACAAATGTTCAAGGTGAGGTACACATTCTCTTACAAGTTTCAGGAAGTGTAAAAATGTCCCTATTATCAAAACTGTCAAGTCCAGCAAAATTTCTATTCTTCCCTACAAATACATTCATGGGAGATCACACCTGCCAGGAAAAGAACTGGAAAACATTTATTGAACTGTGCTCCATAAAGTGAAATAAAACACCTCTGGTTTTTAAAGCTGTTCTTGGTCTCCTTTGAACTTACATCACAATTCAAGGTAACTATCACCTCTACTTCTGTTGAAAGCTTTTATCCAGAAATTTTCTAAATTGTACTTAGCCATCCTCTGCCAACAGATAACCAAGATCAAACCATTCTTACTTGTTCTTTAAAACCCGTAGTGTTTTTTAAAACAGAGGGGAAGAATACATCCACAGCAAAAAAATGAGGTCTATGTAAAATATAATTAGGAACATACATCTGCCTCCTGTGCATCATTTGCAGCATTGTGAGGATCTGGATAGTGTTTCAGAAACTGCGCTACATAGGTCATCACCGATTTTTCATCTGGTTTATCCACATCCACATCTGAAAGAATGAGAAAGACAGTAAATTAATACAAAATTGAACTGTACAAAGCATTGTGACAAACATTGCCCTTTCTGCAAAAAGAAAAGTTTACCAAAAAGAAAGAGAGAAATAAGAGAAGTAAAGGCACATACATCATGAGACAATAAATGTTTAGGTTTATATTTAAAAATTGCATGCATAACATTTTGTATTACCTTCAGGATCAAGGAGCCTTGGGATTCCCAATTCAGACTCTGCAATTGTAAAAGCTTCCTCCAAATTCTCCCTGTTTGATCTTGTTTTCACCCTCTCCAAATCCACTAGTTCTGGGCGGATAGCATGAATGACTGAATGAAAGGCAACACCACTTCTCCAGCTTTGTCCAAAATCCTTGACTTCAATTCCAGCTTGCCTTAATAATGAAAAACAAATTGGTAACCATCTGTTCAGATGCTTGACACTGCACCTTTAGACTTGAATCATCAACCTGGATTAGAGTAACAATGCTTACAATGTTCCTAGGACATAACTTATTCCCATTGTGTCTTCTATAAGGCAGAGGATGAAGTTTTGAAGGATCATGAGAGCAAAATGAAAGCCACATTTACAACAGTGCAGTTATGCAAAGTTATAGGAGAAAATTTGTTGTTGCTGTTGCTGGGCATCTTCAAGTCATTTCTGACTTATGGCAACCCTAAGGTGCACCTATCACGGAGTTTTCTTGGCAAGATTTGTTCAGAGCGGGTTTGCCATGGCCTTCCTCTGAGGCTGAAAGAATGTGATTTGCCCAGTGTCACCTAGGGTTTTCATCGCTTTGTGGAGAATTGAGCCCAGGTCTCCCAAAGCCCTAAGCCAACACTTGAAGCACTACACCACACCAGCTCTCAGGACAAAGGTACCAGACAGCTATTTCCCTTTGACCAGCACATATTGATTATTAAATATCAAGGGTCCAAAATCCTAGGCAGTCACATTACAAGCAATCCAGTCCTGAAAGCTGTATAAATGAAATACAGACTAGTAAACAATTTTTGATATTGTATATGTTTTATAAATATTGCATGGTTCAAACAGGTATAGTTGCACAATTATAATTATCTACTGATTCAGTTCTTTGCCCTATTCTATAGTTTTTCTTTCTTGCTACTTTTCTTTGGTCTCTAATGTTTCTTACCACCTTCTGCTTTCTATAACTGCCTAAAATTTCTGGGTAAAACCACTGGGCTAGTCACTGAAAAGGGTGAACTTATTATCAGCAATATATTTTCATCACTTAATTTTACTTATGTTTTCACAAATTCGGTATGTTAAACTTATACTATTGTCTTCTGAATCTTAAGTAGAGCAACAGAAATAATAAAGTAATAGAACTAACATATCAGCAGAAATGTTTAAAGCTGCAAACATCAAATTATACCTGCTGTGGGAATAATACTTTGGAGTTTATAAAAAGAATGCTATATTCAATCACTGACTATACGGACAATTTGAATAAAAATTCAGCTGATCAAATAAGCCCCTATGGTATCCAATTAAAATTACGTTCGTGGTCTCAGTATGATAGAAAAACTGAAAGTTCTTTCGACAGTGGGTTGATTCTTGCTTCCATTCTAGGAGAAGCCAATTCCTTTCTCAGCTTTTATGGATCTCCCTGGCACAAGTCATTACTGCATTATTTAATAAATGTCTTGCTTACTTTGCTGCTGTGTAATGCACCCATTTTAGCAAAGCCTTCTTCGCATTTCCTTGAACTTTGGTTATCACCTTCCGTTTGGATGGTGGACTGGCAGTTTCAGAACTGACAACACTGTCCACAGATGAGGTACTACTGGAAAGTGATTGCAGCTGTGGAAGGTTGCTTGTAAGTTCCTCAATCTGTATAAAAATAAAGACAGCTAAGTATGATGGAAATAAGCAATTTAACAACGTTCTGTCTCTTTCAGTGGTTCATTAATACAGCACTGGTCTGGTACCAGTCAATTTGTATCATGAAAACCGGGCACACTTGAAATTGTATAGGTATTTAAAGTCTGAATTCTAAAATGATAAGCCTCAAAGAATAAAGGCCACATTCACCCTTTCCAGTACTGTCCATATAAGGACATTAGCCTTGCTCTCCTTTCATTTGAGTTGATTTGTACTTCTACAGATAAATGGTACGTATGACTGCTAAAGTCTCTATGACTATAGAGGATTTGTGAGTTCTACTATCATGAAAATCATGGGTATGAGAAACATGTGACTGCCTAGGCACAATGTTAACTTGTACAGTGGCACACAAATACAAGTAGCACTGGCTTTTGGACAGCCATAGAGCATCCCTGAAATCTTTGTGGAAACAGCCAGCACTGTAGCCTGGATCTATACCTGCAGCAGTTTCATGATTGCACAGTCACCATTATAGTCGGGCTGCTTCACACAACCAAGTTTTTTACTCTTTTTTAAACAAAGTTATTCCATAAGTTTCTGGATATAGGCTGAAAGTGGTATGTGGTATGTGTGCATCTCCAAATTCTGAAAACCCAATTTTGGCTAGCAATTCAGCCTCTAAGACTACAATGCACTCACTGTGCTAAGGTGGGTGAATACTGAAGAATGCATTGTGGCCTTTCTCTTTTCACTGCCAACTACAGGAAAACATGAAGATATAATCTGCCAAGTTATGGAACTTGCATTCAATTAATTTTCATTAGGTCTGAAGCCAAAGCTGCCTGGCTTTTCAATAACATTCCAGCAACTCCTCCTGCTTCTCACAGATATGACTGAATGATGGAGTGAGGAACATCTGGCCCGTGAGTCACGTGCACCACTCTGGCCATTTTCACTTTCCACCCCCTCACTTATAATTTAATGGGCACTGTATTTATATTGTTATCACTACCACTACGACCACCATCACTATTACTATGACTTCTCCTCTTCCTCCTCTTCCCTCTCATTACTAAATTCTATTTATATCCCACATTTTTACCAAATTTGAGGCTCAAGGTGGTTTACCATTTAAAACAAGTACAATACTGCTAAAAACATGCAGAATAGAATTCACATGCAAAGTAGGGGTGGTAGTTTAAGTCTGGAATAAGCAGCAGTGTTTGGAAAATTTGTAGATCTTTTAATTGCCCAATGTTGCCACACTCTGGAAAATCTGTTCTACAAAAATAAGGGATAGGAGATCACGTAATAGTTTGATACACGTTCTTCAACAGATCTAATTCTTAAAAACAATGCATGTGGGGGAGGCAGCCTTTGGGATCTCTCTTCAGATTGCACAATCACTCCAATATTTTCATAATTCTCTGAAAGAAAAAAGTCTCTCTTAATCATAAAGATATTTAAAACTCCCTGCCTAAGGATACATCACTTCAAGAAACAGCTGTGAAGAGCTTCAAATTTAGTCAAAGCAACAGCACTGGGAAATACAATAGGCTGAATAAATCAGCCTGTTTGCAGTCCGTGTCACTTTCACATGGATTCACTTATAAGTACATTCCATCTAATTTCTGTATCAGCCTGTGAAGCCTTTTTAATGAACATTTTTTAAAAAAAATTGCATTAACTGTCATATGCATTTTTTCCTAATAGGGCCTTTTATATGCAGTTTTCCTACAAATTTTACATGCTACTTTCTGTCATATGTGCATTTTAAAACCCTCAACCTTTTATAATACGAAATTTTTGTATATTTATAAGCCAAGAACTGTTTCAAAACATTCAAAGAAGCATGTAATCCATAGGATTTTTTTACATACATATCCTTCCAGGAAGAAGCTCAGTTTTTGTTTTAAAATGCACAACAAAGGAAATCATATCTTAAAGCAGCTCACTTAGTCTCAGTACTATGACAATACATAATTGTGATAAGCTCTATTATGCAACTTTCCCTTCTCAAAACATTTTTTGAAATACTGATATGACCACTATATATTTATTTTATTGGAAAGGAGATGAAAAAACTTACCTGAAAATATAGAATTATTGTCCACACCAATCCAAGCACAATAGAAGGTCTACCATCAGCTATATCAGTTGAATTAATGTTGACAAGCTTGATCTGTTTAAGGAGAAAAGGTACGTGGTTTATTAGTGCATAAAATAAAGAAATCACAATTGAATGGTCTCTACAGACATGAAGTTTTAAGGGCTTAAAATTTGAAGTGTTATAATTATAATTTATAATTACCCCAGAAAAGGAGGTGAAATGATTAAATTATAAAGATATGCATGCATTTTTATATTTAATTATTCAGTGTTCCTACAGTATAACAAAATGGACATCAAAGCAGCAAAACAAGAAAGAAGAAAAATCACTTTACTGTGGAAACAATGCTAACACACATATACAACTACCCTGGACAGATGAACATACAAATCCCTCCCCTTCCAAACTTGTTGATTGCTGCATTCCTTCCCCTGCTGATAAAATAAGCAAAGCTCCCTGAAGGCACAAGTTGAAAATGGGAGCTTTTCCATTTTAGCATCCCTGGTTGATGGAGACTTTTTTTTATTTATTTTTTAAAAAATCACACAGGACAAAGAGAAAATGCAAAGAAAGAGCAAGCAAGAAGGGAGTGAATGGTTGAATCAATGGCTATGCTGTCTGGGGGCACTGGGGGATGTAGTCCAAAAATTGACCTTTCCAACCTCTTCCATTTCCTAAATTATATTATCAAAAGCCACAGCAGTTCCTCCTTATGCAAAGCATTCAGTTTCTAGCAACTTGGGTAGCAGCACTATTTAATTTAACTGAAGTTGTTATATGACTGAATGTTCAATAAAAACGATGTACCAACCGGTGATCCTCTGTACACGGACTAGCATGAAAAATAAATAAGAATAGCTATTTAAAATGCTCTATATGACTAATTACTACCAAAAACACATGAAACTAGGAGAGAAGTTATCAAACATGAGGATTGTTGAATAGATACTTCTCCCGATTCACATATTTCTTAATCTTCCATTAAACTATAAAGAACCCTAACATGCATAATACAAGAAGAAATCTCTACATTATAAAAATGGACATGATGAAAAGCATCAAAATTGTTTGCCTATATAGAAGTTTCAGTCTCTATATTTCTTATTTTTAAGTTTCTGTGACTTAATATTTTCACTTCCTTCTGTTTCTGTAAGAGCTCTTCATAGTATTTTTATTTGTATTTTACATGCCAGGAACATGCATTTTGTTTCTATCCTTGATTGGCCACAAGTTAATATTACACTATACCATTAATTCTGGTTTAATAAATTGTGATATAAACAAACTTCTAGGACATGCAGACCTTTCATTCACCATCTCCTGTGACCAGATAACACACTTTTGTGTTATTTCCAAACCGATTGTATAAGTGTACACTTATAATCATATAATCCTGGGTTTGGATTAAATGCAAAACAACAGATTTACATTCATGATAATCTCATGTTCATTGTGTGATCCCTGGTTACCTAGAATCACACACAGAAGGGGAAAGAAGAAGCCCCATTAAGTTTTAAAATGGTGCTAAAGTAACAGCAGATGAAATAATAATGGTGCAAAAAGCATGAAAAACAGCAAGAAGTGAGAAGTATAAGTGTTTCACAGTGCTACACAAGAACACCAAATACACACTTCTTACCTTGAATATCTTTGACAAATGAACATTTAGCATAGTTTTGGTCAGAATACAGATATTTCATTGATTCCCTCCACAGATACCAGTTCTTACAGAAATAACCAGTATGATATTCAGCACTAGAAAGATCCCGATAGCAAGTTTGGAAACACTTTCCTACATCCAACTGTTAGACCTATACAATGTACTTATGAATTCTTGAATCAATGGGGAGTTGGTAAATCAACACTTAGGTAAATTACATTGACTCAATTAACAGTTGGATTTAGGCCACAAGATAGCAAGGGCCAGCGTATCAAATCCACTTTCTTGTAACTGGTCTCAGAAATTGAGCTTCTTATATGAACTTGTGCACAACATGTAGAAAAAAACCCTGCTTAATACAGTGTGCAACCATGGCTTCCATACTTTGGTTCTGGAGTTGCACGTGGTCTGCAAAGAGTGCATTAGCTGCCTCACACCCAATCAACCTTTTTATGGCTAAAAGAGTAAATAGCCTCTCCTGCAAACCTATAAGAAAGGAAAACTACTTTTTAAGTAGGACCTATCCCCCTTGCATTTTCTAACACACATATACACAAAAGGTTTTCCCCTCCACTCAATAATGAACTTCTAGTCACTTCTGGTTTCATCTGTACAGTTCCTAGTGGGACCCAAGGGTCAAAAACGATGCCCCACATCTGCTGAAGTTGCTCCTTCCTGTCATACATAAAAGACTAATTACCATTCTGCTGGAAAAATCCAGATTTTTGGAAGATATTCTTTGAGTGAGTATTTCCAGCTTGTGAAGTGATGCAAGTAGATAATTTTACATTTTGGCCTGAATATCCTTTCAGAGTGCATGTGCATATAAACGCATAGATAAGCAGATAGACAATAGACAGATGATGCTACACAAAGACTGGTATTTGCACTCGTCCATACAAACAAACATATTGTTTGTATACAAGGAATGCATGATACCATGTTATATGTGAATGTATCTTGAGACACTCTGGAGAATGGGAAATCACAAACTGTTTCCAGCCACATAACAATTGTCCATATGTAGTATAATAATGATTATTTTGTGCATGTGGTTCATGTTGTGTGTTGTGCATATGATGGCTCTCCATCTACAGTTTCTAAGGCCATTGTTCTTGTTCCTTTCCAATGACTACTTAATTCTCTTTATCCCAAATGAAAACGGAAGTTATTTCCAGAATGCAAGTGCTGTTTTCTTTGATGTGAGTGTGTATGAGAGAAAGAGAGAAAGAGGTGGGCTGTGGAGTATCATATGGTTGAACTCACCCTTCGTCCTTCCAAGAACTTAAGAGCTGTGCCAATGTTGGCTACTCCATGAATCCTCTTCAGTTTTCGTCCCTGTTCACAAGGCTGTAAAAAAGTATAAATCATGGAGACAGTCAAGAAAAGAAAAGCCACAGTAGCCATAGTGCCAAACTACTTCAAAACTGAAATGTTCAACACACTAAAAATAAACTCACTGATTTCATTGGGCCCTTTTACAAGCACATGTACCAATGATAATGACTTCTTAACGTCCCTATTTCACCCTCCTCCTCCCGACTTTCTTCTGTTCTGTCTTCTTCTAGTAATGGATGTATTGATCATAATCCATTTCCCTGTATATTCTCAGGGTAATAAAATGTCCAGTCAAATAAGGTAGAGTACAGATGCTTTTTATATTTGTTAATTCTTGTTCACATCAGAGCATCTTTGCAGGGCAAACGGACATACAATTCATGAATAATTGTATACCAGAGAACAGTGGGGTTTCTGTTGGTGAGATGAGTCCTAGATGGATAAGAACTCTTGCAATTTGGGACATATTTAGTATGAAAATGCTGCGGGGGGGGGGTTGTACAGAAAATGCTGTTTTCAACAAACAAAATGCATGCATCAATTTTTCACAGAACAAATCCCAAGCTGTGAATAATCCTTGAAAATTCTTAAAGTGGTGAGAAAAATAATTAAATTATTCATCCTTACAATGAGAATGAAATTTATGAAGATTTACATCCCTGCTTTGCAGGTGAAACCTTCAAGAACATTCTGGAAAACTAGAACTAGTTCTAAAAGTCGTCCAGTCTTGAACTCTTTCATGTCATTCTACAGATATATACAGAAAACTGTTTAGGGCATAGAAAGTCACTATAAAATACTGTATTTAAGATTCTACCACAAGAGGGAGTGTTTTCTGGTAAAAATAGCAGGCTGTGCTGAAAAGTATAATTTGACCAAGAAGAAAAAAAAATCTCTGAGAATCATACATTTAGGAGGGAGTTGCACTCAGAACATTCTGGATTACTTCACTAAGAAATTTGTAATTATTTCTAAGAATAAAATAGTCGAGGGATAAAAAGGATACAGCTTAATTTATGTTAAGGCTGTTCACTGCAGAAACACTGGGTCACATCTAGTAGGTCCCAGGTATTATGAGTATCAAACCTGAGTCTGCTGGATGTAAGTTTCCTAACTCAGGAAACATCTTAGGGGTCACATACCACAAATTCAGACACACTTGATTCCTTACTTGTATTCCAGCACAACCTGTTGTTGTATGCCTTCAAGTCAGTTCCAGCTTATGGCAACCCTAAGGTAAACCTATCATGGAGTATTCTTGGCAAGATTTATTCAGTGGGGGTTTTCTTGTGCCTCCCTCTGAGGCTGAAAGAGTGTGACTTGCACAAGAACACCCAGTGCATTTTCACTGATTTGAACTCTGGTCACTAGAGTTGTAGTCCAAAGTTCAAACCACTCAAACATAGGCTCTACACAGAATATCTTATAGAATATCTTAGTGGCTCTTTATTTTGGATGAAAGTGCTCCTAGTGAACTCTTACTGCAGATCATCACTCATACTTTAGATATATGCACAGAATACTTATTTGTTGACTCTGATTTGCTCTGGATAGCTATGGGTCAATTACATTGAACGCTGGAATAGATTTCCAGTCTCTGAGAAATGGTACTGTCCATTCATGCATGGTACTGTTTCTCACGGAGCTTTTCTTGTTCTGCTCAGTTCTCCCCAAGCTAAAGCAGTTGATGGAGCACTGAATTGACTCAGAGATTTAGTCTGGATGTTATATGAGCATCTGAAGATGTTGACTCCTATCCACAAGGTAGGATCACCATCTTGGAGAGCTGCTTTAAATTCAGACTAAAACCCAAAGGAGACTTCCTGCCCAATGGCAGTGGAACCACCACTGCCCCTAGAGAAACTTCGGATTCTGTCCCTGAAATGACCTTCTGCATTAAATGTGAACTTTCTGAAGGTTCCCACTCAACAACTAACACTGCCCACTGAGATAATCATAAGAACCAAAAGAATGACCCTTTTCATGGAATGTTGCTAGGGTAGGTGCAGTTCAATGAGGAACCATAATCTAAACAAAGAGATGAAGTTGCTACTTGAAAAGGCATCCTCATGTACATCCATGGAGAGAGAAACTCTACATGTGTGAACAGTTATGGCACAATGCTCTACAAAGTTAAGTGATATCAAACTGTCTACTTTTTCTTTTATCTTTAAGTTTCACTACTGCTCCATCTTAGGAACAGTAAATATCCTTGATAGTTAGATGCAGACTTTATGGTATTGTAACAATCCAGAAAACCAGGTGTTACTATAGCACAAACAACATGATACAGAATATACACTAACATAGGATGTAGCACAAAAATATCAGTATTTTAATGCCTCAGAAGAAGGCATTGTTAATAATGCAAATTAATAATTAATACAAATTAATAATTTTAAAATAACTATCTAATGTGTAACAATACAAATTAATAATATACTTTTTATAAAAAAAATACTTGCCAGTTTTTGTCCTGAGAGAACCTCTAAAAGGGCAATCAATATTATTCCATCTTTGATGTCTTCAAACAGATCACTCACCACCATGGGAGGGTTGCGCTGAAGGTGGGTGGGTGGGTGAGAGAGAACAGAAAGAATGTTGGAGTTAGGCTATCCATTGTTTTCCCACCATAGGTTTATCATGTGTATCTTCTCCTTGCTATTGGCTGTTATAATGCATATCTGAGTGGCACTTTCAGAATATATATATATATGGATGGAACACCATGTGGCAAAGGTGGATAAAACTAGACAGATATCGTAGTAGTGGAATGCACAGATAGGCAGAATACACAGGCTTTCAGGATCCACTTTGATGTTTACTGAAATCCTGAGATCTTCCAGCTAAGTGCAATACAATGGGAAAAGGGATGATCATACACTAAGGACGAAGGAATATAGTGCTTCTGAGCACGTGACTGGCCCAAGAATTTTTGAACAGAATCACAACCAGCCTTACAACTCTTTTTCTCTCACAGCCACCTCTTGTTTTCCTCTAAGAACAGCAACCTAATTTTGCAGAGGAGAGGGTACTTCAGCAATATTGTGAAATAATGGGGGTCAAATCACCATGCCTACATCCTGTTGCTAGTCCCAACTAGACTAGTCCCATTGAACCAACTGCTGAATAGTACATCAACATTTCTGTAAATCTCATCCTTTCAATTATTTTATTCTTGTTGTGACTACTTGTTGGATTTAGGCCAGAGAGATCAAATCACTGGAGCAATGATGAGCCAATTAGCCTTAAATCCAGTTACCATATTAGTCCTGACTAGAGTAGATCCACTGAATCAATGTAGTTTACTTATATGTGGACTCAGCATTTAAAAACTGATTCAACGGATCTACTCCAGTTGGAAGAAACCAAAAGGATGCTTGCCATAATATGTCTTTTACAGATTTTTTTTTAAAGAATTGTTCCAAAAACTGTCTTGTTAAGGTGCTAACAAATTACTTACCATTATCTGTGCCTCCTGTACTTTTTTTTCTAACTCTACAGTTCACAATCATGGATGTATTGATGCATATGTATGCATATGCACACTTATATCAAGATAACCTTCATAGATCTGCTCAGGTGGACTATAGTCCAAAAAAGCTTATGTCATAACAAACATGTTATGCCACAGCACTTTATTATTTGCTGTTTTTACTGCAACAGACTAACACAGCCAATCCTATGCAAACAGTATTTAATTAGGCCCTAGAGTTGCACAAGCTCTCAGTATAATAAGAGATTGCCTTGTCTTATGTATTTAAACACCCTGTAGTAGATACTGAAAAGTGATATTTGGTGAAAATTAGTGCATTTCTACCCCTACCTTATACACTCAATTCTCTCTCATTTTTACATATGGCAAATGTTTTTAATTTTTACAAACACTTTGCTCAGCCCCAGTAAATAAACTTGTTTGTATAGATCTTTGTGTGCTCTTCAGTTGCTCACTGCGTAACAGAAGAGCAGTGTTATAAATCAAGAAAGGTACTTTAATATCTACACTCTATGCTTATGAGAATTCATGCCTGTGTAGCCAGAATGATAACTGCCTCCTTTGCTGCTCCTACAGATTAAAACTAGTAGGCTGGAGGTCACATAAAGAGAGTTTTCCCTCAGGATTCTAAGAAGATGAAACAGGGCAGAAGAAATGAAAAAATGTTCCTGTTCCATAATAATGGCAGAAATCTGAAAATATTCACTGCCTTAGGGTTGGATGTAATGTAACTGAAATTACATTATTTTCTAATACTCGAATGTTCTATCCTACAGTGCCCTAGTAATATAAGAACACTGAAGTCATTGAGTGGGCTGGTAATGTGTTTATCCCCCACATTAATTCACACCTTCCTAAGGGAGAAAAAAAATACTAGTATAAAAAATAACGATGCTGTAGACTCCTCCCACATAAGTTTAATGTTTCTGCAGTGATGTAGAAAGGAACAACAGGGAAGCAGAAGCCACACTTGTCCTGAAGCTTATCAACTATCTCTAGGTTGCTTAATTCAGTTTTCTTTATGGGAAAAGATCCAAAGAAAACATGGGGGTGGAAAAGTTCACAGAAGATTATTTAACTTTGTTTTCTTATCTAATTTCTTATCTAATGAATGTTGACAGCAAGGGAAAAAAGTAAACATGCATCACTTTTCCTTATTGGATAAGCTATTCAATACTTTGTATAGTTACATAACTTAGCTTTTGCATAAATTGTTTTAATTTGAATACAACAATACTAAGATATAACAGAAGTCTTGAGTTAACAATATTAGTTCTTATTATTCACAGTATGAAAGCAAATGTGTACTCAGCATTTTTACATTTTACATTTTTATGAATACCCAGATATCTTCTACAGTACAAACAATAACTCATTTAATATGGTGTTTTTCCCCTTTAACATACACCAACCCAGTTTTATGAAACTGATAAGATAAAGGCAAGTATAAAATTAATTATTTGCGCATAGGGACAGATATGTTTGTCAGCTATACTGGAGCTAACATTTTGTTATACGAAATATTGTTCCACTCACTTACGTGTATAAGTGAAAGAAACAAATGAAGCAAATAAAACAATAGACAGGCAGGTATTGCAATTGTGAAAAGTTTCTAATATCTTGGGAAAGAATAATAAAAAATATTCAAATAATGGTTGAAAAATGTGTTTCCCAAATTTCAGACAAACCCAATGAGGAGAATCCTGGACTACTTAGAATTTTTGCCATTGAGGACTTACTCTGTGCAAATTTCACATACTAAGCTTTTTGTGCAGAAAAGAAGATTCACAATTTGAAACTTATTCTGCACAAATTTCATGTGTGGCCTTCTCGCACAGATAACAGCATTTTCTGAGCAGAAAAGAAAATGCCATTGCCTATGCAAAAAGGCCACCACCCCGGCCACCACAGCTTCCAAATATCATGGCCTGAATAAAATCTGCTATTTCCTGCAGAAAAAGCATGTGTGAAATTCAAAGAAAGACCTAATGGCAAACAGCCTTTGAAAATGGCAAGGTTTCTGAAGACTTTCTTGTTGCTTTCCCTTTTTACTTTACAGCATGTGCAAGGACCTAGTCTCAGCTGGGGAACTAGCCTTAGTGCAGCAGGAATAGAAAGGCTTTAATTATTTGTTCCTTTGTGCCGCCCCAATCTTGAGCAAGTTCCACAGTGCTAAAAAGTGCGTTGACAGCCAATAAAGTGGTCAGACTGCAATCTGAGATTTTCTGCTTCAGCCCCATCAAAACAGGTAGAACTTACTTTCATAAATACTTTAAGGGTTGATTTGTAAATGCTATCTTTGGATAGCTTTGACCCTTTCTGCAACTCACCCATTTTCGGTGTTGGGGTGCAGTGCTCACACGAGCAGCCTCTGGAGAGAGGCTCTCACTTCCTTGCTCCTTCGGCTCTGCATGAGCTTCCTGCTCGCGCGACAACCCCACCTCTTCCTTTCGCAGTGCAGCCTGGGATCTTCCCAGGCTGCACTGAGACAGGAAGCATGACCGGCCCGGCTCCCACATGCAAAGTAAGTGCGCGCAGGGCCCGGAGCAATGTGTGACTGTGCAGCATTTTCGGCTTCAAGCCGAAAATGAAAAAATGTGTGTGCGGTCCATGTCAGGCCCTAGAGTGTCATGCAAATGTGAATGCGTCATGTGGACCGCTCCTCACATTTGCGCAACACTCACAGGGCCCTTTTGCATTGGAAATGCTGTGCGAAAAGGGCCTATGACTTAAATCCTCATATTGCAAATGGCTTGATTCCATGATTTGATATTCCAGAAACAAACATGTATGTTTTCTGAAATGAAAAATGTTCTGCCTCTAGTCAGCTTTGGAGTCAAGGTATTTCTCTGCTACTGAGAAATTGCTGTTAACACCTACACATCTGGGTATAGTTTACATATGGATAATTCCCTTCCCCATTACATACTTCCATGCTCTGGAACTGCCCATGCAGTATAAAAATTAACTGTAAGGAAAACACCTAGTCACTACAGCAAATTAAGTCCTAGACAAAATGTATCAAGTATAGCACCACCTAAAGAAAGTTTGCAGTATTATGTTACCCTAAATCATAACACAGCTGTGCTTGGACAAGACATTGGTGAGTAAGTCTGTTCTTGGTCTCTACCATTTTTAAATGTACTAATTTGCAGCTTCTTAATCTGCAGAAAAATTCACATTTATGCACATAACTGTTTAATAACATTTTCTGATAAAGACATCTTTTAATAGTATTTTCTTTAAAAATCAGTATCAGTTTCATTTTTTTTAGATCAGACCACTTTTGGAAAATTTGGGAAGTGTTACAGCTGGTTGATAACTCTGATCTGCACATTAGGGAATATGATTATTTTTAAAGACTTTTCAGTTATTTAGATGTTGATGAAATTGTATTTGAAGATAATGTCAGTTCAATTTGAATACTTAGTTGTTAAAAAAAATGTGATCTTGCCATCTATAAGTAGATCACAACAAATCTTTTCACAATCACAGCACATATGGTTTAGGCTTTTGCTTTTAGCAGGTATGATATTTAAGACAGTGTATGAAGATGTAAAATATTGTTGGTGAGCAGCCATCATCACCAGAATTAATTTTATGAGCATAGCAGGAGGCACATGAATTATTCGAAAGCCTTTTTAAAGGTCAGCATTTTGGCTTTTCTTCCACATTGCACATTCACTTAAATGTGCTAATTTAGAACTGATTACTAATTGAACATATTGGTTGTGATAGCTTTGGCAGTGGCAATTATGCCAAAATCACACAGAATTAGAAACAAGTCATGAAATGGTTTCTCCATGACACCTAATTATTCAAGGTGTTAAAAAAAAAAGTGAGGTCTCAAGAACTCTAAATTGAGCTTTCCAAACTGGGGGAATGGAAATTGCAATGGCAAAAATAGCTTAGCATAGGGTAGTGTAAAGTGATACAAGTTGTAACCAACCCCCCCCCAAAAAAAACCCCTAAATTCACATATACATAAGAATGTTCTCAGCTGGTATTAACTAATTGCCAAAGAAATCTTGGAACCACAGGGCATAGAAATAAAACTTATGTGTGGCTGCCATAGAATCACAGAATTAGAAAAGACTACAAGGGCCATTAAGCCCAGCTCTTTGCCATGCAGGAATACACCATCAAATCATTGCCAACAAATGGCCATCCAACCTCTATTTAAAAATCTCCAAAGAAGGAGACTCCATCACACTCCAAAGCAGCATATTCCACTGAATATGCTGAATAAAAAAGGAAAATGACATCATTGTGATCATTAGGATAAGAACTGAACACGAAGCTACCAATATCATAATACCTTTATAGGAGTCAATTAATGAGCCATCTTTGGGATACTGTGTACATCTCTGAAAACTGCACTTAAAAATTATATTATAGAGACAGAAAAGCCCAAGAAAGGACTGACAAAAAATGATCAAAGAACAACAACCCTGTGAGGAAAAGTTACTTCCTAGGTTCTTTGGCTGAAAAAAAGGACATTATAGAGGAACATGACAGAAGAATGCAGAAAAAGAATTCCTGTCTCTTTGTACCAGAACCCAAAGCCATTCACTGAAGCTAAATTATGGAAAAGCTGGGACACATAAATGGAAGTGTAGTTGAACTGTGGAATCCAGATCCATAAGATGGAGCACTGGCTTTGAACTTGGACAGCTTTAAAGACATTATAGAAACTCATCAGACACTCATCTGTGGCTACTAACCATCATGACGACTAGTCATATTACCTTGAGTATTGGAGGCACTATGCCTCCTAGATGCCAAAGGGAACAAGCTAAATGTTAATACTATATTCAGCTTCTGCTTGGGGGCTTCTCATAGGAAAAAAGTTGGTTACTTTGGAAACGGCAAGTTTGCCTATGTCTTTGAAATGAGCCAGTATCCCTTGATTTTATTATGTGTAATAGGGCTGCTTGGTGAAAGCTGTCTCATATAGAACCCATTCAAACAAGACAAATTAATTAGCAGAGAAATCAACAATGTTACTGTCCCTATTAATTTCTGCCAGATAGACTTAACCACAACCTTAATTTTAAATATGTCATCCTTCTGGAATGGTGGAATGACTGTTTTTTAAAGTGAGATGAATCCTATAAAACCAGGGCAATCTTACATTTAACTGAAAATAGGATTGTTAACTTCCATTTTAGTAGGGCAGTGAAATACACTTGTAGTAACTGAGCAGGCAAATTTGAAATATACTTCCAATTTCACCACAGATTGATGCTAGGTGTGGGGCAGGGGAAGTCTGTTCTCTGGATAAGCCAACTGACATTTTCCAAAAAGTAAAGCCAGAATCAGACATATTTTCTTTGAAGAACGCCTTAAATTATGACTTTCCTTTCCCATTACAATGCCAATAATGATAGTATGAGAAAAAAAGATCTGTTGTCTATGTGCTTACTTCTAAGAATTCACATCATTAACCATATTTCTTTGATAGCATCAACTCATAACTGAAATTTCAGTATGAAAAAATGAAATGGAAAAATCTTGAGTGACTTCCTTCTAGAGTAACTGGAGAGTAATAGTATAATAATTTTTTTTCTTCTTACTCACAATATTGTCAGTCTGACCCTCAACTCTTTGATATATAATTAATCTAAATAAGGGATTAGAGAATACAAATAAAAGTACATCTCATGTATTTTTGAGAAATGCAGTCAAAGCAATTTCAAGACAGATTTTTTTGAGGTTGTCAGTATGAAACATAGAAGGAGACACTTTATTCTTAGAATATGAAAATAAAAATCCTTAGAAGTGAAAGTACACTCAACTTTTTCCTTTTATGTTCTTGTCCTGTTTGATACAGGAAACACACGTTCTGACTGATAATAATTAACAGCCTCTACTGCCACACAAATGTTCACCGTAGAGGAGAACTTGGTCATTATATCACTGTAGTTATGGAAAATATTACCCATTTCCTATACCTCAAAAGCGTGAACAAATTGAACTTTTTTGCAATTTAGAGATAAACAGCTTCTCTGTATGAGCAGTAAATCTTGTTCAGTAACTGCTATTTCAAAATTAAATTTAAATGTGTACAAAAAACAAACATTATAATATGTGTTACCTTGGCTAGATGAGTGTTGATCCATTTTGTGAAAGTCCTCTTTTGTACTGATTCTTGTTCATCTAACCAAAGTAAAGAAAAACAGAGAAGAAACAACTGTTACACAAGGCACTCAAAACACCCCTCTCTGGTACAATGACTAAAGATAACCAATTGAGAGTTTAGGACTAGGGATGTAATTCTTCAGTAACCTTCTTCTGAAAGGAAACAATGAGTAATTTGAGCAATTATCACTGAAAGTCTTCAATAACTATGTAAGTTTTTTTTTAAAAAAAAATTAGTATTCACATTTTGGGATTTATTCTGTTAAAAATTTACACATAGTTTTGTGCAGAAAAAAAAAAAGTTTTTGCGCCGCAAATTGTATTTCCTGCAAGGAAACTAACATCTCTGTGCAGAAATATTGTCTCTGGAAAAAAAACCTGTTTTCTGTGCAAAATAACCATGTGTGAATGTGCATAGAATAAACTCTGAACTGCAAAGATTCTCATCAGTTCAGGATTCTTATCAGGGTTTCTTAAGCATTTTTTCTAATGATTTCAAATATTCCTCCCATCCCTATTTGGACACAGGTGTATCGTTAATGCACGGATGTAAAAGTGACTCACTTCTCTGATATAATGAAGAAAACAATACATGTTCAGTTTTAAAACATGGTAGGTTACATTCTAGCTCCAGATTTCCACCTGCCTTGCAGGTAGGTACAGACAAGTTACCAGCAAGTGCTCAGTCTTCTCCACAGGAAACCTGCTTTCATTCCTTGAGGTCCCTGGGTCCTGGAACTTTTAGATTCCACAGAAGAAAGATGACTGAGCAGAAAAATATACTTTACAGCTTAAAGTTAAAAAACCATGAAAGATATGACATTTTAGAAGACCATTTTTTAAATTAGGAATGTTCATATCTCTTCTATAATCAATCTGAGAAAATGTCTTAAACTTGATTCAAGACCAATATCCCATAAGCAAGCTCAGAAGGTTGCCTCTGCCAGGGCTGGAGAGGTTGTGTAAGCTTTCTTGAAATGCTGTGGGGCCATGTCCACTTTCTCAATAATTTGGGAGTCAAATTTTATACCCCAAAATGGTCACTAAGTATCATGGAGGTGCTACTGGCCATTTTGCTTCAGAGACAGAGTTCTGCACCCCCACCTGTTCCAGATCCAGATGGGGCTTCTCTTCCCAACTGCACATGGCCAGACTGTTACTTCCTGTTTGAAAAAAGCCTGGTTCCAGCAGTGTCGACTACAGTTTATTATAAGCCTTGGTGCAAATTATATTTTTACCTCCTCTTGCAATTTAGTCTTAATTTTTCAACACAGATTCTATTTTTTAAATATCCTTTTTTGAGGTTAAAAAAAATGCATCAGTGGTATTTAGAATATCCAGCTGACATGATTGCTTATTTTCTATTAAAAAAATAGCTTGTCCTAAAATTTTGTATTATGCTAGGACTCACTATAGTGCTTCATAGAATCATAGAATCATAGAAATGTAGAGTTGGAAGAGACCACACGGGCCATCCAGTCCAACTCCCTGTCATGCAGGAACACCCTCAAAGCACTCCCGACAGATGGCCATCAAGCCTCTGCTTAAAAACCTCCAAGGTAGGAGACTCCACTACTCTCCGAGGCAGCAGATTCCACTGCCGGACAGCCCTGACTGTCAGGAAGTTCTTCCTGAGGTTCAGGTGGAATCTCCTTTCCTGCAGCTTGAATCCATTGCTCCTTGTCCTGGTTTCTGGAGCAGCAGAAAACAAGCCCCCTCCTTCCTCTACGTGGCAAAAAGTAGTACACCTTTAACAAAAATTACCCTGCCAGAAATTATATAGCACAGCACACCCCCACCTTGTTTGAAGAATCAATCTGAAAATCTCAAAATCTTGCTTAAATTTTGGCACCCTTTGGTTGACCTAGGCCACTTCTGCACTACACTATTATAGTGCTATTATTCCACTTTCAACGTCCTGTGGAATTCTTGGGTTTCTGGTTTATTGAGGTCAAAGAACTCTCTGGATGAGAATTCTGAAGACTCCTCCCTAAACTGCAAACTCCAGGATTCCATAGGATGTTGAATAGGATGTTGAATAGTGGAATAATAGCACTATAACAGCATAGTGTGGAAACAGCCCTAGTAACAGTATTACACTAAAATGAATTTTGGGGAAACCAAAAATGTATATGATTTTGTCACACTCTACAAAAATTACACAACTTTCTTTCAGATCAAGGATCACTGAATGAACTCTGCCTCCTGCCCACACACTGTCCAATACAAAGATATTTAAATTCCACTTTCACCATAAAGCTCACATGGCTGTCGGTGATGATCCTGTAAAGCATCTTTAAGTTCCGAACACAAATGGAATGAAATTTAAAATATACATACCCTATTTGCTCGTGTATTTTTTCCCTGAGAAATACTGTTTGAAAATTGGGTGTGTCTTATACGCCAGTGCATCTTATATCCTGGCAAATAGTATCTGCCATTGTATAAATGGGGTGTGCCTTATATGCTGGTGCATCTTATACACCAGCAAATACAGTCCATACATGGTTGGGAAAAAATGTATTGCAATCAATACAACTCCATGGTCTTTGACCATGTTCCACTTAGGCTGCACTTATCTTATACACATTTATCGGTGAATAAAGAATATAGGCACATTCCTACCCATCCCAACTCCATGATTAGATTGCACTTTTATCCTCCCCTTCGTGGTCCCTGGAAGACTTGGTAATTGATCTTATACTGCTCTACCAGGTTACTTTCTTCTCAAAAGCCACTCTCAAGCCTACCACATCTTTCTCAACTAAGGAGAAGCACATAATGTGGTGCAGGGTAGTGTAGGGGAAGGAAGAGGACTTCATCACCCCATTGTGTGTCCTCATCCTCCTCTTGCAAACTCCTCAACTTCCAAAGAACTCTTCTTAGTGGATCTCATGTTATAGCAGATGTGATCTGACTTTGCAACAGGTGTTCTCTGACTCCCACACCTGCTTTCCATTGGTAGCCAAAACATTAAAAGAAAAGCCCATAGATAGGTGGGTGGTGTTAAGAAACATGCTGCCAGGCATCATGTGATCTATTCAAGTTTTCATGTCCCTTTGCATTAAACTTCTTGCCTACCTTCTACGGCTTGCCCTGTGTCCAGATCTAAAAAAGGCAACACAGTGAAATGGCTATTAGTATTCTAGAAACATAGGTGCACTACTGGCTGGCTTGGGACAGAAATTTTTAGCAATACACACACACACACACATACATATAGGGAGGTTCCAAGAAACCCTCTTGGCATTGCAAAAATCTGTGGCTACACATTCTACCACCACCAAACCCCACACACACACAGTTTATACACCTGGTGTGATTTAATTGTGCTATCACAGCAACAGCTTTGGAAACTATTCTTTTTCAGAAGTGGCTTGCCATGTAGCATTTGGAAAATGCTTTGGAAAATGGACACCCACGTGGAGCCAAAAGAACTGCTTTTGAGATCCTGTTCGTAATTGGTAAACTCTATCACATACATTACAAAGTTCTAATTTAAAAACAAATAATCCATTTTATATATACATGTATATATATGTATATATACGTATGCACACACACAAACATATACGTATATATAAGAGTGTGTGTATATGTGTATGTCTAAGTTTGCATTTAAAACTGAGAATTCTTATAGTGCCGATCTATTCATTTTTTGATATAGATTTTCAAAACTACTAGGAACTTGGCCAAGAGGGCTATAAATGCACGGCGAAGTGCCATGTAAGCTATGGCATACCACAAGATCTCCTGAGAAGAGAGCAAAGTATCTGGCAAACTGACATGTGTACTATGGGCCATTTTCCACTGTAAATTTTCCACTGTTCAGTCACATAAGTCCAACTGGTAGTTCCAAAACATTGAATTGATGAGAATTTCACAAGTCAGCACTTACATAAAGTCCCATTTGCTACAACAGGTCTATTCTAGTTGTAACTAAGAATTGGATTTAGGCTTCTGTCTCCATTTACTCCTTCCTTTCTTAAACTGAAGCTCTTCCCTTTTTTAAAAAAAGATGCTTCTCAAGTTAAATCAGTTGTTTAAAATAAATCTGAAGTCAGATGATACTAGATGGTGTGGGCACATATAGCTGCAAAAGACTTTTAACTTTCCTTATAGAAACTGAAATGTAACCACTTCACCCCATTGGCAGATGAAGGAATGATTTCTGAAATTCTGAGTAGAACAAAACCAAGAACTGCTTAACTTAAAACAAGTGGATGGCTTTGATGTCCATTTTCTAAAACTCCAGTTCTTCAGCTCTCTTTAAAAATCCTCAAGCATGTACTCAAAAGTGTCTGTTACAGACATACAAAACTAGAGGGTTAAAAGGACTTGCTCTACCTTCCTCCCCTCATCCCCATCTATGTAGAAACTCCTGGAATCAACATATTTGCCTCTTTGTTTATGTTCACTGATTACCTTCATAGCCCTTTATCTTAATAGCAACAAAGATTTTTTAAAAGTGTTTTTTTTGGCTATGATATGACTCACTGGGGGAAAAAACCCAATAACGCTCATTAAAGAAGATGACAGTAAAGTAGACTTTACTGCATTACAGGCTGATCAATCAAGGAAGCCATGACCCTGTGTTTGCAAGATCTGAGCCCGGCTCTGGTTTCCTAGTGGTCTCTCAAGTCACTGTAAAACGGAACTGACTTGACAGCACATAACAATAGCGACAGATTGTTAATATGTGTATATTTGTGGTCCATGCCCTCTTTGTATAGTCTGGAATTTACACAGAAACAAACAAATTCCTAACAGAATCTGTTCAGCTATACAAAGCTCTCAACGGGCTCTAGTAATCTTATTCTTTCTCTTATCTGTGATGGTGACAAATGAGAACAATTTTATTCAGAAAAGCACAATCATTCTGAAGCCTCACTTGCTTTCTAGTTTCTAAGGTCCATTATCTAAATGGTATGGGGTGATACATGGGACTACAGATAGAAGTAAGCTCTCCACGTATTTAACTATACAGATGACATTACTCTCTTTGAAAGGATTTGGAGAGCCATCAAACCTGAGTGTAGATTAAATATAATGAAATACAACAACAGAGAGAGAGAGAGAGAGAGAGAGAGAGAGATTGCAATAGAGAGAGAAGAGGCCTTGAAGTATATTCATCCAGTATCACCACCTGAATAGCAGACAGAGCAGGTTACAAATTAATACTTCAAACCTTCTGCTAATCTTTGTGCTTCCTCCCTCCTCCTTTTTGGTGCTGCATTTTCCAGTTTTTGACAAGGCATGTATGGTAAGTAGGTACTATGTGGTTTCTACCAAGATCCCCCATATTGAAACTTGTATCTACAGGGAAAATGAGTGTGGTGGGGCTCATCTTCTTCTCTGAATTTCTAGATGCCATCTGAAAATACTAAGTTTTATTTCCTTACGGAGATATAAGGAGAAATGTGCAAGGTACATTTTACCCAATTGCTCTTCAAGGGATGGAGGAAGGAGAGTGGTACGATTGGCATGGTTTTTGTCAACTGACCAGGCCACCCTTGGATAAATTCTGAAAAATGATGATTCACCAGATGTGGGATATCTCCAATAAAATGGAACTGTCACCTCTCTCTCTCTCTCTCTCTCTCTCTCTCTCTTTTTTTGGTGGTGGGGAAACCCAACAGAGAATAATCAGATTTATTATAACTTGTTTATTATTCTAAATAATCTATTTCAAATTTATTCTAAACCTCAAGTACAGAAAGCCCCCCACAAATAACACAGGCCTGAGAGAATCAGTCTTGTCCACTCCCCCAGCCTCCCCCAGTCACAGAATTCCAACATTGGGAAATCCTTTGGACAAGATTATTAAAAGTTAAATCAAGTTATGGAAGAGAAGTGTTATATGTTGAAAATCTTGCATTTTTAAACCCAGGAAATATTGTAATGTATCTGTTTTGTCGGAAAAAAATGTACCACTTCTCCCTTTCAAAGCACAGGAATTCACTGAGTTTGGTACTTTGAAAACTATCCTATAAACAGATTCCAAACCTCACACAGACTTTTACCAAGGAAACCGACAGAATTCTTTCCTAGTCATTGCCATAGCAACTCTTCTATCCAGGCACTTTCATCATTGTTTTCATTCTTATTGATTCTCTTTTGTCAAGTACCATGGTGTTAGTGTACCTTTCAACAGAGGTCAAAGTTACATAGCTTTTCTGATTAGTAAATTTCTGTCAGTTGTCGATGCAGTTAACTAAGATCTAGGTGCTATTGAAGTACAGGAAGTGTAGGAGACTGGCATTAAGATTGTAGCAGCAGGCTAAGAAAACGAGAATGGTTGAATAGGACATAGAGATGATTAATCTGGAAAAATTTACTGTGAACAAAAATCTAGTGGCAAGTACAAAAAAGGGTTAGATATTTGGAGGCTGACAGAGGCTTATATAACCATTACCACTGTATCATTGATTCTGAATAATGATTTAAACAATGTCAGTAAGTATACTTTATTTTCTATAACTTAATTTTCTAAAGGAACATCACTATGTCCTTGTTGCTTCAACCATTTGCAATAGGTGCAAGTGTAATCACATGTCCTCTATCTGAAGGACTGTGCAGTCCATTTATGATTTTAAAATAAAGAGCCATAAGAAGGTAAGAGGAGCTTAAATATGCAAATGAATATTTAAGAGAGTACCTGGAGCACCTGGTCACAAAAGTTCAACTTTGGCGAGATAAACTGTATTTCTATTTAAGTCACAGTGGTCATTTCTACTTTGGCATTAGTAATAAAGGTGTGCCTCACTTTAAGATGATCCACTTTAGAGCACTTTGCTAACACGGTGCTTTTCAGTTCTACAGTATTGTGCCACTTTGTTGCCTGCCTGCACTCAGCCTATATATAGCATCTGTGCACAGTGCACTGTGCACTATTTTTACTTTTTCTATTTTTAGGTCTATTGCACAGTTAATAACTGATATTGTAAATATGTTTCTAGGCTATGATATGCACTGACAAGTGGGGAAAAAAAGGCTGTGATTCACTCTAAGGCAACATTCACTTTATGGAGATGATCTTGAGCCTAACCTGCCATATCAGCAAGCTATGTTTGTACTTATAAATTATCATGTGCAAATGTGTGTTTATTATTTGTCTTCTTTTTGCTGTCACGTTTTCTTATTATTAAGTGGCCACCTTAAGGACAGTCCTGGGCCACTTTATGCTCCTAATTAGATTACTGAAAATCTCAGCCACCGCGAAGAGTGACTTAACAATAGCTCTTCCCTGTGCTAGAAGTCTATGACTATTTGGCAGATGGGCTTAGAAAGTACCAGAATGAAATTCCATCCTAACATTCCAACTACTATCCTGAGTTCTAGCCTGGGTACTGGATGCAGTTCCATGTATTCATCAGAATAATATTACTGTTACACAAATTAACGGGTTATCTTTCCATGCCTGAACCAGAAGGCAAACCTGCTTTCACTTTTAGTTTGCAAAACTGCCCCACAAGTTATTGCCTACAAGTCTGTCTGTTTTGAAATACAAATTGGCAGGCAACTGTTTTCCTTCCAGATAGGAGAAGACTGCAAATAGGGTTTGAGAAAAGTCCAAGAAAAGATCATTTCTTCAACCAAATGTGCAATTCTGTGATACCTTAAAATAATATTAAAAAGAAGTTATGACGTAAATAGAATAATTGTTACAAAACTGTTACAGAAAACAGACACAAAAGAAATAAATATAAAGCACCATGTCTTAAGCTCAATTATACTGGATACTTGAATACACTATAATACTAGTCTAGTAGCAAGACTAGAAAGTGTTGCAGAATATCATTTACTTTGATCATGCTTTCTAGGTAAGATTAAGCACATTATACCAATTATTTGTATAAAGAAACTTTTTTGTTTTAACTCTGTGAACAGCTTGGATGCCTTCCAGTGGTCTGCAAACAAAACACACATTGTCACTGCATAACTAAATCACCGCACATAAAAAGCTGAAATCAGAGGAAATCAGAAGATATAATTTGTGTCCTTGAATATTTTGAGTTCTGAGTAGTACATTTTCTATAACTTTAGGTTTGATTATTTCTCTTTTCAACACTACGAATAAGCGGTGACTGCTTTGTGCCAGAGCCCTGGTGGTGCAATGGTTAATGCCGGTACTGCAGCAAAGATGTTGTGAGTTCGATCCTGCAGGGCTCCAGGTTGACTCAGCCTTCCATCCTTCAGTAGGTTAGTAAAATGTTGGGGGCAATTAGCTTACATGCTGTAAACCACTTAGGGAGTGCTTAGCACTGAGGAGCAGTATAGGAATGTACATGCTGTTGCTATATCAACTACTCTGTGATGTATATTAACTCTGGGTACAATCCTGCAAAAGCATTTAAGTGCTACGAATTAAACCTAGTACACCATGGATCTATGGTTGGCTGACTAATCTTACTTTTATGGATAGTATACTAATGGTAATGTGCTCTCTCCTTGATTAGATCCCTGTCCGATCATTCCCTACACCATGTATGCTTTATGTCCTAAAGAATGGATTCAAAAATGGGACATATTCATACATCTGGATGAATAAGGAAAGCTAATTCAAAATCTTTGGGTGTCTGTTTTAATTATTTGTATTTTATTCATATACCTATTAGGTGCCAGCTTAGTAGAATTTTTTTGTAGTTTTTTCTTGGGAAGGTGGGGAAGGGAGTTCATATTCCAATTCTCTCTACGATAATGACCATCCTGTTGAAGCAGAGCTGTGGAAATTCAGCCTTCAAGCTGTGCATGGCTCCTGACCCCATATTTTCTGCCCCAAAGCACATCAGAGCAACCTTAAATCCCTCAGATTTCCTAGAACTATTCTGAGGCATTTCCCCTCAAATAACCCCTAAACTGCACAAAAGCACCCCAAAACATGAGAGCATTGCTTCCCTCATCCTGTGATCCCCAAGCTCCCCAAAAGCCAACTAAAAATCAATTGAAACTGCAAGTAACGCTGCATCACTTACAGTTTCTGAAAAATGTCTTCATACAACCTGACAGCATATAAATTGGTTCCTGCCTCCAGCAGAGTTAACTATCCTTGTGTTAAAGATAGCAATATGAACCTTAACCCCAGCCTCAGGAGTGCACTGAAGCTATTTCTAAAGGAGAATGAATTCTGAAAGCAACTGAATTGGATCTCATATCTCTTGTTAAAATGCTGCTTTTCATAGCCTCAGCAATATCAGTCTGTTATTCTAGTTAGGCTACTTATATATCACCATTTTAGAATACTCATGTGTCTCCATACATAGAAGCCTAGCCTGGTTTTCCCAGAATGCATTCAGTCCCAATGGCCAGGAAAGAGGATGGAATATTTAAGCTGGATCTCATTTCATGAACCTTCCTTCCTGAAGCTAGTTGGTATCTCCAAACCCTGCTCTAGATAACTGGAAAACCCTCTGGCATTAAGCATTGCCTTTGGAAGCACAGGGGCAAGAGGAGCAAGACTGTCAATTCCAGAATAAGTAATGGATCCAGTGCAAATAGGATCCATTATAACAGATCCTGCCATTAACTTCAGGGACTAAAGAACAGGAAATAAGCATTTGAAAAGGCTGTGGTTTATCAATATGCTTGTCTTTAGACTTAACCAGGCCCCCTATCTGTATCCTTGGGAGAGGAATGGCGAGAAGTATTGTGGCACTGTGGGCAGCTATTCCAAGTTACCATGTGGGCAGCTCTTAACTGGCTGTGGAGTATTTTAACTCTCCAGAGCACACTGTCACACAGATGTTCAACCAACCATCCTCATCCTCCTTCACACAGATTCTGTTTTTTTTGTGGGGTTGCGACTGCTTTGCTTCTGGAACTGTGGTTATTAGATATTGTATCCTACACATTACATTGTTCCTTTCTTTATGACGTAGGCCCTTTCCAGATGTCGGGGGAAAACAATCGTAAACGGAGCTCACCGGATTTTTCCTTTGTCCGGGCGAGTCCATCACGAAAAGCAGCAGCGCCAGTTCGTCGCTCCACAGCTCTTCGGTGTCCCAAATGCCAGCTTCCAGTTGGTGGAGGCTCTCCACCAACCAGAGAAGCTCGCCAGCTGAAAGCCCGCCCCCAGAAGATCTGTAGGCACGCACTTGTGCGCGCCTGCAAATCTGCTCCAGAGCCGGGCGATGGACCTACGTGGCTTCGCGCACTCCGTTTTTTAAAAACCTCAAAAAAGAGGTTTTTAAAGACCAGTCGCACAGAACCGGACTGAGGTGTGGAACTACAGAAAGTAGTCCACCCCAGTCCACTCTATGGTGCAGAAGACCTCCTTTGGAGGTCGCTCTGCACCATTTTAAAATCCCAGTGCGGAAATGGCCATAACGTTACCAAGTCGTACACCTCCATGCTTTGATATGGTCTAATTGGCAAAATATATTAATTGGTAGACATGTTGGCATAAAATATAAATTATACTTACGGTTGGCAAGACCATGGGGAAAGGGACACTAGCTGGGAGTAGGTCAGAGGTGACCTCAACATGGCTAGGTCAAAAGTTTGTTGACATTAGCCAAGAAAGCCTGACTTAATGGCTCTGAGCTACTCCTATCAACTGCCAACAACAGAAAACATTAAGGTGCCCAGGACCCCTACTGTGTGCATATCCTACTGCAGCTAGCCCAGAAACCCTCCGTCCATTCCAGATCCCATTGTCTGTGTTGCAACTCCCACTGTTCACCAGGCTGGGAGAGCAATCAATTCACATTCCTTCAGGGAGGAGTATATAAAGCCTTGGGTTGAGAAGTAAGTTGCAGCCAGATGAAATGCAAGATTCCACTATGTCGCTCTGAATCCTGATCTGGCTGCCCTTAGACAGAATTCTAAGTCACATTTCAAGCTCTTCATTACTCTTCTGGAATGGTAACTATATAACCCCAAAAACCCTCAGTCTCTCTATCCATAATTTTCTCTCTCCCTTTCTCCTTCAGTTAGCTCTTGTGTGAATGCTTGACTGTATGTACATGAGTGAATTCCCGCAATAAAAACACATTTTTAGCTTACTTTTTAATCTTTGGCTGGTTTTTGTGTGGTCTGACCCTGTAAAAATTGAGTTAAAGACCTCGCTGGATTAACTTGCCCTTTGTTCCACCAAAACCAGTGCTATGCTAATTCCCCCAGTCTTCGCATTTTTGGAGTGAATCAAAATGTGTGTGTTAACTGAAGCCCCTGTCAGGGCTGCTGATGATGAGCAGCAGCTGTTGATCCCTGTGGCTCTGGCTGGAGATGAGTCCTGCAGCTCAAGAGCTCCCCCTGCTGCCATGGACCAAGCAGGCTTGGACGTTCCTCTGCCTGCTCCTTTGGGGCAACAGGGATCCCATTCTGAAGATGGTTTAGAGCCTGTGCCAATCAGCCCACAAACAAGGCAGAGACTCAAGAGAGCTGAGCAAAGGGAGGCTTCCTTGATTAAGTTCAAGAAGCAGTGACTAGCCACACCTGTGTCTTGGGCTATATAACTGCCTGTCTGAAAGCTTTCCTTGCTTGTGGTAAACTTCTTCCAAGCCCTCCTCTTGTCTGTTCCTTGCTCCTGCTACCTTGAATTGATCTCTTGACCCTTGGCTTTTGGAACTCTGACTACAGCTTTCGCTTGACACTCTGCTAAATGAACTCCCTTGTGTAAAGTGCTTGCATGTCTCCTCCTGGCTGGACTTTGCTGGCTCTCACACTCCCTTCTCTGGGCTGGCTTGCTGCCCAGGTCTCTGACCTTGACAGTGTCCCCCAGAGGACCCCTAGATGTCAGGGTAACAATAACTTCAGTTGCTAGTTATGGCACTGTGCTGGATACCATGTGTGCCCATGTCTCCCATTTTGGGGGTTCTCTTAGGTAAGCTCAGTTGAAAGACTGCTGGATCTGCCCTCAGACCCATGTTCCAAGAGAATCATTTACTTATTGAACATATACTTCACCTTACTGCTGCCATGGATCCATGCAGTGTCTTGCACCCATTTGGGATCTACATCCTGCTATTCAATAGTGATCCCCAGCATGCAGACTGTGGAAGGGATTCCTTGGACAGCAGGTGGGTCATGCAATATCTGGATCTATTGCCCAGTGTTGCTTGAATTTCTTCAGCTGAACCCATAAATCTTTAGTCATTTCTCAATCCAACAATGTGCTTACATGCTTTGTTACTTACTCTTTGCACTAAGGATGGAAAAACTATTTTAAAATGTTCAAAAAAAAATCTTGAATGTTAGGAAATACTGATGAGGAAATCCTAGACTGACACAACTCTTCATAAAGACTTATTCTGTGCTAAATTTGCACGTAGGTTGGGGCTACACCCGCTGATTTTGTGCAGAGTAAGTCCTGAACTATGAACAGTCTTCAAAAACTGTGCAATTTTCAAACACTTTATTGCAAAAGGAAGAAATTGCTAAAATTATTCATTTTAGGAACCTTCAAAAACAAAATTAGTGAATAACTACATTTCTACTTTGTACACAGTCTCCCTTTCTACTGCTTGTACTGTACAGTGGTTTATTGAAGCTTGGGGAAGGGCCAGAAGAGATCATGGTAGCATAAATATCAACAGTGCTTTATTTATTAGAACCTTTGTTACTGGCCAGTGTAGGGCAGTGGCTTGAGTTCTGCGTGAGGACTCTGGGAGACCAAGGTGCAAATGCTTACTCAGCTATGGAAACCCACTGAGTGATCTTTGGCGATTCACACTTTCTCAGTCTTAGAGGACAGCAATGACAAATCCCTTTTAAACAAATCTTACCAAGAAAATTCTATGGTAGGATCACCATAAATCAGAGTTGACTTGAGGGCACCTAACAAGAACAACATTTGTCATACCTGGCAACCCATATGCACATTCTGTGTGCCTTGCACAAACTTAAAAAGAGCCTTATAGCAGTGAGAAAATACATGTGCAGAAGGGCAAAATAACTTCCAGAGCTGTTGGGAACAGTCTGGGAAACCACAACCCACAGTCATGAATCTTTGTTACTGTGCCAAGTACCAGCGGCATCATGTAAAAAAAGTTTTACAACATAGTTGCAGTTCCAATAGATGGTAATTTTTTTTACCTATTTTAGTTTTCTTTAGTTAATAGTTCTAGGTACCTGTCAGTGGTTCTTTGAATAGGTAATTCACTAAGGGATGTAATGAATCTAAATCTCTGAAGATATGGCAAATATTGTACAATTGGAAAGACTTGTGGGGACCTGTGTCAGGTATTGCCTAGAGATCTAATGCAGTGTCAGTGGTTTTGCTGTCTGCTGCAGGAGCATTTATTCCTTCCCAAAATGCCAATCACACACACACACACTCACAAATATGCAGATATAAGATATGTACTATAAAAATATAGCTAGTGCTCCTCTACCCAAAGGAGAATAAGCTCTGTAGTACTGCTTCTTGATATTCCTATTGTTTGGGAAGCAGAGAAGTGTGTGTGCCAATTTTTTTTAACCAATTGCTTTCTTGTTCCATCTTTTCCTAAGGTCAATTGCTTTTTCACATACAATATAAGGAGAAACAGTTCTATCAAAATTACTTTAAATGGTCTGGGAACGCTTCCCTTCTTATTGTCACTAGTAGAAAATCAAATTGTGTTTCATAAACAAACATGTCTAAACATGTCTTTCTGGACATAGTGGCATGGCAGACAAGAGCTCAGATATTTCATTCATCTATTGTGTGAGCTGTCTCCATCACACTGACCTAACATTCCACACACAGTTTCTATTCTTGTCTGCTTTTATCTGTATGTTAAAACAGTATATATATTAAATCTGCCAATAATCTCAATGCTTTATTTCTTTTGCAAAAATTAAGGGCAGTGTGTATGGATCTGATGGATCTAATGGATCTGAAGCTTTGCCACAGCAAGTTTTCTACAAAAATAAAAATGAAATAAAATGAAATCTGTGATGTCTTGAGAAGATGTCTTTATCTAAAAGGGAAGGCTAGCCCAAAACATTTTGCTGCCCAAGGCAGTGCAGCAAATGGTGCCCCTCATCTCACTATGTAGCTGTTAAGGCTGTAGAAACTTCATCAAATCGTAGAAGAGGAGAGTGCAGATATAAGAGAAAATATATTCCTATCAAACTTCTCTCATCTTCACATTGAGAAGATATATACAATATGGTTATTGCTAGCACTGGAATAAGTTGAAAGAACAGAGTAAAAAAGGTTCTAAATGTTTATGCCTTATTTTCAACCACCCTAATGCCCTAAAACACAAATGACCCTGAAAGAACAGCAGTCAGACACCTGAGCAGGAAGCAAGGATGAAAAGAACATTCAGAAATATGTGAAGAATGGTAAAAAATGATTTCTTGCACATTGGAAACCCCTAACAAAGAATTCTAGACATTTGAGAATATTCAGAGTTTGAGACTTCCTCTGCTTGTAAGTGAGCCCAGAAATTTAGAAGGGATTTTTGCTTGAACTGCAGTTTCAGAGCACCAACCATGGATATTTCTATGAGCTTGTCTTCCTCTGCTGCTGTGAGCCCCTCGAGTTCATACATAATTAACTGCAAATGGATCTTTAATCCAGTTTTTGCTTGCAACAGCAACAGGAAAATATTCATAGAAACTATGGTGCAAATCTTTCAAATGGCATGAAGTTAGTGATGTGTCATCCTCTGACAACTGTTCATCAGTGGAACCAAGAAAACATGAGGTTTGGAAATACCTCATAGTTTTGGTTTGCAAAGCAATAATGCCAGAAGTCGTCTTAATCATTGTTTGAATCTTCTCTTCTACTTGAAAAACTGTAACTTTTTCTCCTTGAAGATTTAAGTTGAGTATATTTAAATATGCTACTTTTGCTAACCAGGAAATATCTTCAGTCTGTCTTCAGATTGCTAAAGTAAAATTGCTGCTTCCTGAGGAATAATCCTATCTCACTCTCAATTCTCCCAAACAAGATAAAACTTTGTCTTGTGATAGCCAGCAAACTTCACAATGTAGCAAAGCTTTATGGTGATCACTGTCCATACCATTACAAAGCTGCACCAAAATTTAGTGATTTGTTTTTAATAAAATTGATAATTTTGACTGACTCGTTTAAATTCTGTTTTGGTTTTCCTGGTATCTTCTTAGCAACTAGAGCTTCCCTATATACGTGGCAATGGTATCAAGTCATTGGCAATGTGGCAATGGTATGATTTCCTTAATCCATGCTACAAGTCCAGTAAGCCTTCCGGACTTTGGTCATGCTCCATCTGTGCTAATTCCAATGCATTTGAACCAATCCAGGTCATCATGAGATGTTATAAACCTATTTAAGCTGTTAAATAGTTCTTCAGCTGTAATGTGTACCAGCAAGGAGATGAACAGTAAATCTACAAAAATATTTCTCTTGTGCTCATATCTAATGTAGCACAGTAAGGTTGCTGTGTTTGTTACGTCTGTGCTTTCATCTAGTTGAAGAGCAAAATGTGGGGAGCATGCAAAATCTTTCTAGTAACTTGTCCTTGATATTACCTGACAAACTGTCAACATGCTTCTTAACTGTCATTTGACAAAGGTATTAAGGAAAGGTCCTTGACAGCTTTCTCACTGACGAATGAAGAAACCACAATTTTTGCAGGGTAATAGAAGTTCTTCAGCCACTGTGTTTGGTTTTCCAGCTTCTGCTATTTGTTGAGAAACCTCAAATGAGGCCTTCAGAGCATTTTCAGTGGTACAACACAGTGAAATTTTTTTAACCATTTTCCTACTTTTCTGTAGATCCGTCTCCTTACTTTTGAAAAACTGATGCTTTTAGTGGCATGTTCTTTATGTTTGGTATATAGATGTCTTCATAGTGTTGATCATTTCATGGCCTCATTGGACAGGACATCATAACATAAACACATACTGTGGTAGTTGCTTGTCTTCTGGGCATATACATGTGAAACTGATCAACAGATGCTTCTTGCTGTAATGGTGACACTTTTTAAGATGACTGGAAGAAGTTTCATTTTGCTTTGAACAGGATGCATCCTCCTTCTCATCATCAGTACTTTTTATGTTTTAGAATCAGCTAGTGACCCATCCTGAGGTATACTTTTGGCAAGGGAATTGGGACTTCCCTCCTTTCCACTTGTCATGCTCCTGTGGCACAAAAAAAAACTTACTCTAAAGGATTTTCCAGCCCTACTAAGCAACTCCTGTGTTCATGGAAGAAAAACACTCATTGGGACCCTTTCTTTTTAGCATTTAGCAATCATAATGGAAGCAGCTTTCAGGTCATAGAAGGCACCAGGAGAAAAGGCTTGAACAGATATTACATTTCAGTAGTTATCCTCTGAGAAACATATTACAAATCTTGTGGAGAACTAAATGTTTCCATTTTCAAGACATCAATATCAAATATTTATATGCCAGGATACCTAGTTTCTCCAGGCCTCCTGGGATATAGTGGCTATCTCCATTTGAAAATAACTCTTACTCTACAAAAAGTATTCACGCCTCTCTTTGTCAAGAGTGAAGTCAAATTAATATCTTTCAATGTCTTTGAGGAACACATCCAGGTATCTCATATTCTTAATAGCTTGACTGAGGGAGCTCAAACTCTCCCTTGTAATAAGCAACGTTTATTAAAGAGGAGGGGGGTGAGCTTCTCAGAGGCATATGGCTGGTCACAATGGGAAGGACCCCAGGTAAAGAACCACTGGGTGCCGGCACCTATTAGGAAGAAACACATTTGTTCATGTATTTTCAGTAGCAACGGCATCTATTTCTAGCTAACTGCAGCAAGTCAGCAACCAGAGTCTTGAGCTGGGAAAAGCTACAATCCAGGGACAGAATGATCAAGCAGCTGCTACAGTGTTAGGCCATCAGCATGTGCTGACCCATAACTTGCCCTTCGAAGCATCCACTGTTGTCCTGCATCTCTTTCTAAAGCAGCAGATGGATCCTTTCTGAATGAAATCAAAACATACTATTCTCAATGGGTGGGGAAGCCTATGTGCTTGTCATCAGAGGTTCTATCTCCACCATCAGGGAAGCACTCCCCACACCCAAGAGAAAGGAGGCCAAAAAACCAAACCACAACAAAGGTCTTTTGTAGAACCTGTTGCCACTCACTTGTTCACCTGGCCAGGCAGGCAACCAAGCAGAGGGAACCAGCAATGCCCCCAAAGAGCAGCAGCTAAAGTCTCCTACTCCTTTGTTAGCTTTCTCCCTCACAGCAGTGGGAGTGGGTGCTGCTGTTGTTTCCAATAATGGTGAATCTTGCCGCTTGTCTTGTCAGAGTATGACTGGTGAAGGGAGCACATAATAAGGTGGCAAAGTACAAGTCAAAGTAAGGGGAATGGGCACTGACAGAAAAATACTGAGACTCCTCAAACTCTTGAGCCTTTGCTGCCACCATTACCAGCTGCCTATGCACTGAGAGAGGGGGGATGGATAGAAGGGAACTGAGGCCCAACCCATGGAGACAACAGAGGGCATTTTCTACATGAACAGCTCTGAGATTGATGATAGGCCTTGGCCTGTCACTACCTAACACCATCACTCCAGCAACCCTACCCTGCAGGCTTGTATAACAGTGGGGGGGATGGATGAATTTGTAATTCCCAGTTCATTAACAGCATTTCAATACCACAGTAAAAATGAGTTATACTTAAAAAAATAATCCAACACATTAGTAGATCTCTTGCAATGAGAGATATTAAGAGTCCCCAGTAGGCAATTAACAGAGCCCTTGCTCCATTCATAATAAACGATTATTAGCTGACAGAATCTCCCTTTAGCAAACAACATTTCAAGCAACAGTTATACAACATAACACCAATCTTGGTGATGCTTTCCTTAATATGTGCACTCATATAGCTGAATTGTAGCACTACTTCAGCCATAGACTTGAGTTCTCTATGTATTGCCTTCAGCTCCTTAGATTCTCCTATTGAAAGTTACCTGCAAAAAAGAACTTTTGACTGGGTCACATAGTCTGAAAGAGAGGCTGCAAAAAGAGATTGCAAAAAATTACTGTTACTTCACTGGAGAAACCCTATCCCGGGATCTACAATTTTGATATTAAAAAATGATTCAATGTGCCTGAGAGGTCACTGGATGGGCACGTAGGCAGCATTGGTCAAAGATCGAAAACCAGGTCAGGCCAGTAAAATCCCCAGTCACATAGCCCCAGGAGACCTCAAGGTGTGCAAACCCCCAATAAACAAAGGGTCCACAGCCCCAAGATGCTGACTTGAGGGGATTAGCATGTATGCCTCAAGTTGAGCAAATATTCCACCAGGCGAGGACCATTTACATGAAGTCACACCACAAACTAACACAGCCAGAGATCCTGAGACTTTGGCAACACCTTGCAATCCCATCACACAAAGGCAATTACCATGATGGAGCTTCATTAGCGCTCCAACACCCATTTTTCTCCCCAGGAAAGGATTAGTCCTCCAGCTACTTTTTCCCCTACAAATAGTCCCAGTTTTTGCATGGTTCTTTGGATCATTCCTGGTCATCCCAGCAGACCATTGCTCCATCCGTTGAGTGACCCCTCAGTCCTCTCCATGCTGAGCCCCACTTCTCTGCTGTTTTTCCTGGACCAAGGACTTCAGGACAAAGGTGCGGTATCACTCCAGCTACACCCCTTTAATATTCCCCTATGCAGTTTCCTTTCTTTTGCTTCTTAATAGGTCTTGAGTGAGTGTGTGAGTGAGTGTGTCACTGCGTAAGACTTTCCTTCAATAAAATCATTTATTGGACATTTTTGTTTGGTTTTTGGCTTGGCCTGACCCTGTAAAAACTGGGTAAAAAGACCCTGCTAGGTTACCCTGCCTCTCGTATTGCTATTGCTTGTGCTCTGGCTAGTTTCCATTCCCCATCACGTGGAGCACACTGAGGTGTCCCCCAAGGGACCCCAGAAATCAGGGTAACATTACTTTCTGGACTATGTTGTTGCTGTTATTTGCCATCAAGATGGCTTCTACTTAAGGCAACCCTATGAATGGCAGAACTCTGAGAGCCCCCACCATCAACAGCTCTGCTTAGGTCTTGCAAAACTAGGGCTGTATCTTTCTTGACTGAATTAACCCATTGCCTTCCACTGTCTCCAGCATTATTGTCTTTTCCAGTCAATTATGCTATCTCATGATATGTCTAGAGTACAATAGCCTCACTTTAGCTTCCAGGGAGACATTTCGTTTGATTTGCTTTCAGGTCCATTTATCACTCTTTTTGGCAGTCCATGATAACTGCAGAACTTTCCTCCAGCACCATATTTCATTAGCTATGTCTCAAATTTCACCATATTTTACTGGTTATGTCTCAGCTAAACAATGCCATAACTAGTATCTAACATCAAAGAAGCAGGAAGGAATGAAGGCACAATCCAGTTAAAGAAAAAATATTTCAAAAAATTCTGCTGATATCCATGAGACTGCCAGGCACGATCTTAACTACACCATCTAAATGAAGGTGATGTATCTAAAGACCCCTACATTATTCATTTACTTCTCACCATGAGCTGAAACCCTGATCGCTTTCATGCATTTCATGTACAGCAACCATTGATAAAACAGGGACCATGTTCCTGTATCGCATCCCCCTATGCCCTCATCTAATGATCTCCACTCCTTTATCAAGGACATCTGCAATGTGGGGTGTTTATGTATAAGACACTGTTGACACCATGTGCAGGCACTGATTACAGATGACAAAGTGTCCTCAACTCCTGAAGCAGCTACATGTGACTTCTCACAGCATGAGGCAGCAGTACCCATGGGGAGCAGCACCTGTTACTAAATCTATGATTTAATTATTAAATCTATATTTAATAACAGCATCAGTTATTAAATCTATATACATCTGTATATATGAACAATGTCCAGAAAAGGCTAATAAGCAACTGAATAGTATTTGTATCAGCTAAATGACATGTACAAACATATGCACCAAAATACCAATGGCCAGTTCTATTAGGGCAAAGCAGACTGAGGAGAGCCTGGTTTTGAAAAGAAAATTAGTACACAGGGATAAAGAATGGCTCCTAACCCTTCTACCATCTGCCTGTTTTCCAGTACAACTCCTCTTCCATCAAGCTGCTTTTTATCCTATCAATATGTGGTTTTAAGATAAACTTATCTTGGCAGAAAATCTCAGAACCCTGCAGGATATGTCCGGTTTTCATCCATGGTAAGACTTTTTAAACTAGTCAAGCAAGTCACAGGCATATGGATCCACACAGTTGCCAAGTCAAATAAAATCCATTACACCATCCCATAAACAACGGTTTAAAAAATGGGCTTTACTTTTAAAAAACAACAGCCCACAGCCCTATATTTTCATGTGTCTTTCCATCTGAATACTATGACATTTTCATTATTTTATTACATTTGGAAAACATATAAATAAAAAGATGAGAATAATTTATTAGAAGTAGCAATGAAACACATATACTAATCTGGTTCATCTTTGCTTTTTAGGAAGTATTTTAGTATTACTGGGAAAACCTGAAAAGCTTGCCAGTTTGGTGAAGCACATATGGTGTGCTGAGTAAATGAGTGATGATTAATTTTCAAGCAGTTAAGATGACAAACACACTCCATCTGCAGAGGAAAACAAAATGAAGGTGTCCTTGGTATTTTTAGGCTTTTTATTTATGGACAGATCAATATCCACAGGAAAACGGATTAGTCTGGGATTGTCAACTGTGACTTTACTTCTTAAAAACAGCCACTGAGTGAGTTCAACTAACTGCAGCATGGACAATCATTTCAGACAACCAAGTCCAGCATGTAGAAAGCTATTGCAGTAAAGCACTGGAGACCACCAAAGAGAGTCCTAAACCCAAATCCATTTGTTAATCCCATCTAAGCTAGACACTTTGGATCAGTGGAATCTTCAATAATTTACATTTGTGTAAATTCTTTTGATTCAGTCAGTTTACTGTAGTTGGGACTAACAACTGGATTTATCCCATAGAATGCAGAATTCATTTTTTTTTAAAAAAAAAATATCATGCATGCATACCTACTGCAAACAGGACTGACCTCTGTTATGGATAGATTCACCTATATTGGAAGAATGAAGTATTTTTCCTAAATACGTTGCAGTAGTATTTGTTATTATAGTGAACTATCCCTGAAATACAACTGAAATTAACAGTCTAAACATATTACACTTTTGTGATTCCGTGAAATGTGTTTCTTCTTGTGAGTGCATAAAGCTGAGGAAGAGCACACTTTGCCTGGGTCACCCCTATCATTAGGCAGACTGAGGAAGCTGCCTTAGGTGGTTTCTCAGTCACCAGTGCTGAATGGCTTTTACAAGAAGGTACCATCTTGTCTTTTGTCTCTGGAAGCAATATGTCTTGGGGCAACTTGCCATTTGAATGTCTCTCTTGTAAATGTTTTTAATGCAGTAGACCAAGTAAAAAGACCTAATTTTAAAATCAAATGCTTATTTTAACCTGTACCAATTCTCATGCAAATTAAGATGAAGAATACACTTACAATTTAAGTGTAAAATTTGTAACAAGCATCAGCATCAGTTCACTTAAGCAGTTTAGACTGGAGCATATTTACCAAAGTATCATTTTGTCACCAAGAACTATATTATGACACACATCCAAGCAACAGCAGAAGCAATGTTTTAGAAACTATTCTCTTGTTTTTCCAAGAGAATTGATTTATTATTTGATTGATTTATTATTTACAAAACTGAAACATATATTTATCATGACAGTTACATTTTCTTAACTGTCTTGATTTTACTTTTGGAACACTGTCAATGGGTGGAGAGCTATGGAAACTAGAAAAAAATAGACTATGACCTAATCTTCTGTTTCTAGTAATACAAACTACAAACAAAAACTTGACCTTCAATAAAGCATGAATAATTTCAGACTATCTTTATGCTGTACTTTTCAGTTGAATTTTGTTTTGAGTAAAACAAAAAAGAGCAAAATATATACTGTATCTTATCTGTCAGAATAGTTTTTAATACAGCAAAACACAGTTTGAAGATATGAATTCTGCTTAAGTTAGGGATCTTTCACACAATTCATATTTCATAAATTTATTTTATTGGCTTTATTTTACTGTTTTGATTCTGGCACAAAGCCTGAGAGCACATACACAAAATATAATCTTAAAATTAAAAATTAAATTAAATTCCTCTCACTTTGGGCTTTGGCTCTGCTTCCCATTGGGTGTGGTCTCCCACTCGTTTTCCTAATAGATAAATGGCCATAAGAAAAACAAAAATCTTCCAGTCTATTTTAGTTGTTGCTGTTTTACTTATGTATGTATATGCACACACATCTGCATACACACACACACTACAATTTGTCTGTGTGCCAATTACATTATACAAATCCTTACATGCTTGATTCCATAGTTGCCAAATTCCTTTGTTATTTAATGATACAAAAACAAAGTCAGATTTTGGACCCAGTCCATCAACAGGTTTTTTTTTTTTAAACCTATCAAATACCAGATTTCAGTGTTTTTGTTTGTTTCTTTGTTTGCTCTATAATACAAACTATTAAATTGATTTTCACCAATCTGGATACTTTGATTTAGGATAAAATTCTGAAGATTTTTGTGCAAGTTTAGGAATGACTGGCAAACTGGATTTTCTGTATATAAAAAAACAGTTTTAGTCTATTTTTCCATAGAAATTAATAGGCAACAAATTTTAAGGACTGTGGGTGCTACCATTCAAAGTTTTGCTTCATCCATCTCAGAAGTAAATTCATCAAAATCAACTCAGGCAACACTGGGTAAATATCTTAATAGATAATTTGGCAAATGCTCATCAGTAGCACACTTCACCCACTATCCCACACATACACCTGCTAGAGGAGTAAGTCTATCTGCATTTAGTCAGACTTAATTCTCTGCAAACTTGATTAGGATTACACTATTAGGATTTATCTGGAGAGATGCTAATCTGTTCAAGCAAACACAAAATGTGGCACCTCAAAGACTTAACAATCTGTTCAAGCTTGTGCCACAGCCAATCTTTAATTTACCACAAAACATATATTGAAAGGTGACTATTAAATATCTGTTCAGCCGCAAGTAATAATAAAATGAAACACATATTAAATCATTTAAATTATTAGTAGCAAAAATGTAAGTCATTAGTAGCAAACATAACTGCATACATTCCAAATGTCCAGCTTATCTTGAACTGCTCTTATGTGCTCCAATACACAACATCTCATCCTATAATAAAAGTCAGACAACCACTCATTTAATGTCAAACTATAAAACTCACACTAAATGTCACAATACCCATCGAGATTCTTACAATACAGACACAGGAAAACAGACATATGCATATATACTCAGATGTAAGTCATAATGTATTCAGTATAGCTTGTTCTCTAGTAAATGCATATAGGAATTAACTTCAGTTCACCTACAGTGCATATAAGATTGCATTTATTTCTGCATTCATGTTTGTAGGAAGACACTATTAGCCACACTTAAGACAGGAATCCAATGGAAACCACTGAATTAAACTTATTGGAACTTCTGAGTATTTATTTATTTATATTCTATCCTCCTGGCATGGGACTCACAGGATTGGTATTTTAAACCTCTAGACTGTAGTCGCAAATTGTGCTCTTAAACTCATTCCAACTGGGATTGTATTCTAGAGTTTTAAAACTGCTGCAGAAACAGAATGGCCATTTATTCAGTGACATGAGATAAAGACAGAGACAGAACACAAGTTCCCTACAATGTTTACACTAGTGCAACAGGAATGTTTCTTTATTTCCTTCCTTTGATTGCCCTCTGTGCCATCAGAAAATCTGCTCTGGGTTTTCTCAGTATCCCAGAGCTTGGGGGCACATGGATGGAAGGAGTTGTGTGAGAAACTGTCCCTCTTCTGGTTCCATTGTTGAATCTTGGGTAGCACTTTCTTCAAACATTAGTTTTTTTACTTCAGCCAGAAATCAGGAAGTCAAGAACTCCTGCTGAAGCTTCCAAGGCAACCCCTTGTTCTCCAGATCTGGCTTAGTCCTGAGTAGTTTAGGCCTTTTTCAGAAATCCTTCTCTAGAAAGCTGAAACACATTCCAAAACATTCTTTCTTACAGCAAAGATTACAGCTAATTCTTAAATGGGAACCCTTTTCTTCACTAATCCAATTCCCATGGCTCTTGTATATCTCTTCCTGCCCAGAATGTAAACGCAGCCATTCTGAGGACCTATCAACGACATGATTTCTTCCTTGGTGTGTACTACTCAATCTATTCCTTCCTCCAGAGACTAACATATGCCTATGGTTGCACTGCAAGCTTTTTAAAATGAATGGCTAAGGTGAGTCACAGCTAACATTAACTTCTATTCATTTACCTCTCATGTTAACTTCAATGGAGTTAATTTCTCTAGAGAAGGAATTCAATATTCAGTATTATCATATACTGTAGTCACTGTATTTCCCTATTTAGTATGGGGCTGAGTATGAGACCTTCATGCATGTTACCACCTGGCTGCATCTGAACTTCTGGCAGGACAACACAATTGCTTCAGTGAGACAAACTATAATTAGTCTCCTCTTCCCAGAACTGAAGTGAACTATAATTTCATTATGGGACAACAGAAAGGAATTCATACCTTAATTTGCTTATTGTCCCATTCCCTTTGAATCACATATCTTAGGCTATAAGTCATTATTATAGAATGTAAGTGATCTGACAGATTTGTGGTACAAAAGTATTAATTCAACAAAAAACATTTAAAATATAATAAAACTACGTCCATTTATTCTGGTTTAAAAAATTAAATATTTCATTAAATCTAGGTTTTCATTTTTGTCCTTTCAGTAATTTAATTCAAGGACTTTTTTAAAAAGAATAAAGAACAACAGTAAGTTAACTTATCAAATTACCACCATGTATTTGGAAAACATTAATAAATTTTGCATTGGCATAAAAAACAAAAGCCATTTTGATTTTTCCATTACTGTTTCCTTGTAGAATATTCAAATTTAATAGGAGACATAATTACCATTGGAAAAAATGAGAGGAAAAAGTACAGCATTCCATTTTATGTTCTAGTAAGTATAGTGAACTGTGAGCCAATGTAAACCTGAAGTAACCAATATAAAAAGCACTTCTTCTAATTCACTCCAGCATTCATACTGCTTGTTTCTATCCATCTTGAAAACAGGAATTCTTCTTATGCAGACATGTCTACAATGTGTGGGATTCAAAGCTGCAGGAAACTGGATGGGTTTTAAAGTAAGATTATAGGCCCACCAAGACCACCTGCAATTTTGTGAAATTAAGAGCATGAGAATGGTAATCTGCTTGTGGACTTGAGTCAATAATCTTCTCACCTACAGCTGTCGTGATGCATTGCCTCTCCCTCACTTATTAGCTGCAGTTCAGTCCATAAAGCTGAATTATGAGAATAGACACTTTGCAAAGACAATCTCTATCTTTATTAATAATGTTTTTTAGATTTCAATCAACATGGCTGTATACTGCTAAGAATTAAATACAAAAAACAAATTAAGTGGTCCATTGCTGTGAAATAGTTAAGATTATCCACAAAGTTAGTAAGAGGTGCCCATGTCACCAATGGTGACAGTACTAACCTAGTCTCTTCATAAATGTTGAAGTTTTGTTTGGTTAGGTTCTGATTTTTCATAAGTAGTCCAGTATATGGCTTGAAACATCACTCCTATATTCCAAATCATGCTTTTACATATTTTTGCCCACTTTTCTTTGGGAACATGGTACAAAATTATTTTTCATTACAAGGACATACAACAAAAATGTAAGCCATCAGACTGCCAAAATTAGTTATAAGCCCAGATTCAATTCTATACTCTAAAATTGTTACAAAACACAGTAGCTGCTTTTTCAAAAAGTACTATATCCTGCAAGATTAAACCACTTTACAAGGCTGATGCATGGAAGATTTAAAATGTCCTGGAAGGGTAAAATCCAACTAGTGTCTCTGCTGGTGGAAGTATTCTGTCAATGAAATTGGGGGGCAGGGAGTGTTGATCTGGTTTGTGTTATGGAGATTTGGCTGAATGAAGTCAGGGGTAGGGGGTAACCACTCCCAGCTGTACCCAACTGGGTTCTCTATGAAGCATCTGGCAAGGCCTGGGCAGAGGGGAAGCAGAGTTGTAATGGTCTTTCAGGCTTCCATCTCCTTCACTAGGTGCTCCATTTCACATCTATTGGGTTTGAATGTGTGCACTTAAAGGTGGGTGATCTGAACAGAACACAGATTCTGTTGGTGTACTACCAACCTCACTGCTCAAAAGTCTCCCTTCCTGAGCTGGCTTAGTTCACTTTAGTGATGGTGTCAAAGTCTCCTCAGCTAATGGTACTGGGGAACTTCAACATTTATACAGAGACCTCTCTGTCAGGAGCAGCTTAGGATTTCATGTCCTCCATGACAATCAAGGGTCTGTGCCCCATAGTATCTGGTGTCACCCATGCTGCAAGACACACTCTGAACCTAGTTTTCTATGTGAGGGAGGATGATCATGATCTAAGTGTGGAGGAACTTCCTATAGTTCCATTGTCATGCATAAATTACCACCTCTGCAGTGGTGAGGGGCTAATTAAGATAGTCTGGTCCAGGAAGCTTACAGATCCATATGGTCTTCTGATGACTCTTGGGTGTTTCCTGTTGACTTGGCAGATGAGTCTGTCAAAGCCTTGGCTGATCACTGGAAAGGAGAAATGGCAAGGTAGTAGACACAATTCCTAGTAATCACCCCCTCACAGAATGAAGCTAAGTGAGCACTATGACTTACTGGCAGTGATAAAATGAGGGGACAGAGACTAGAGTGATGGTGACAGAAGACTCAGAATGAGTCTGACCAAATATATCCTAAAATTCCTTGGAAAGCCTGTGCTGCAGCAGCAGTGGCAGATTCTTCAATGCTACCATCACATCCATACTGTAGCATCCAGCAGAGCTGCCTCAAGTGCTCAAGGACCCTTTACCTTTTGCTCCACAAGAGCAGTATGTAAACTACTCAGCAGCCCATTCTGAAAAATTTGCACAGCACTTTGCAGATAAAATTGATCAAATCTACTCTGACTCAGATTCTGTACTTGATACAGGTCCAGTGGATCCAAACTTGGCCCCCGCTTGTCTTTTGTTATTGGATATGTTTCAATTTATGCAACCTGAGGATGTGGACAGGACCCTTGGAGAGGGGAGAGCCACCATGTGTATATTGGATTCATGACTTTTCTGGCTGCTAACAGCAGCGTGCAGGGGACTGATGGGACTGGATAAAGGAAGTAGAGAACGCTTCACTACATCTTGCCTAAAAGAAGTGGTGGTGAGGCCATTATTGAAAAAATCCTTCCTGGACCACACCATACTTGCAAACTACCAGCCAGTCTCCAAGACACCTTTTTGGGGCAAGTTTCTAGAGCATGTTGTTGCCTCCCAGCTCCAGATGTTCCTGGATAAGTTGGATTGTCTATTTCCATTTCAGTCTGGCTCCTGGTCTGGCTATAGGACAGAGACAACTTTGGTCACATTGCCAGATGGCCTACACAGGAAACTAGTCAGGAGGAATGTGTCCCTGTTGATTCAGCAGCTTTTTATACCATTGACTGTGGTATCCTTCTGGGTCACCTCTATGGGATGGGGCTCAGGGGCACTGTTTTGCAGCCTGTAGTGTCCCTCATTAGCCTTCCACATTAGACTGTTATAGTGCTATTACTCCCTAAACTGCAAACCCCAGGATTCCATAGGATGTTGAAAGTGGAATAATAGCACTTTAACAGTGTAGTGCAGAAATGGCCTCAGAGCTAAGTTCAGTCCCCCATACTGTTTAATATTTACATAAAATCACCAGGAGAGGTCATATAGGGTTTGGGGGTTCAGTGTCATCAGTACACTGATGACATACAACTCTATCTCTCCTTTGCATCCAATTCCAGGGAAACTGTCTCAGTTCTAAACCCATGTCTTTCTTAGTAACAGACTAGATGAGGGTGAAGAAACTGAAACTTAATCCAGAAAAGACAGAAGTGTTCCTGTTTAATTGCAAGGCAGTTCAGGAAACAGTTCTATAATTTTATAGAATTATAGAACTGAATTAGAACTGAATATTCTGAATTAGAATATAGAACTGAATTCTATAATTCAGTTCTATATGTGAAAGCTTGGAAGGTCACATCTGCAGCAAATTATTTTCCATTACATCACACTACATAGAGATTTTGTGAGTTTCCAACTTTGGTTAAATTTCTATTTATACATGAGGTAATTGTGAAGATAAATACATACTCCAGTTCCTAAAAGTACAAAGTAATTACTCTACATTAAATTGTGAACAAAATTTTAACTGCCTCTGGCTTTAGCTGTTTATTATTCCTGTCATCATTTTTAACAGTCTGGGTGTTCATTTTTACAGAAGCTTCAGGACAAAACATATCCATATGTCCTTATTATTTTAGTATAACAAGGCAAGGTAAAATAGTAAAATGTTTCAGCTGAATACAATGGCCACATTCAGTCCCAGCTAAATCACAGTTGTGTGATGTGATGAGAAAAAGCTGCAGTAAGCTTCAAGTGCAGCAGGTTGTGGCACTTTTCTAGCACTGCTGTACAAGTCTGAAGGTCACTGGGATGTGCGATATGCTAAATGCTATAAAATTCATAGGGTCACCATAAGTTGACAGAAGACACACACACAAACTATGGTTTAGTGCAAGTTTAGGTACTACGTGTTACTCTCTATCCTAAACATATTCAGTAAGAAACAAGAATGTGAAGAAAAACATTGGATAAATCTCTGTTACTCTTTGGAAGTCATAATTTCTAAGCTTACTATGAAGGGGCAATAAGGTAAAGAGGTAGTCTTCAAAATACAGAGATAATGATCAACCAAAAAGCTAACAGCTGCAGTGTGCACTCTGAAGGCTTTCAGTAACTATATAATTGAATTGGAAATCCAGAAAACAAGATTCCATTATCAGCTTTCTAGAATGCTGTAGATAAAGCAACAGAAAAGAATACAATTGGTTTTTAGTAGTGTGTTATCTGCAGAGTGAGGCTCAGAACACTTATCTAATAAGCAGTTTTATGTCTGGAAAAGCTAACAAAATTCGCACAGGGAGAATCACATAATGTGTTACTATTGAAATAACGCCAGGAAGCAGATCAAAAAGCTTGATCCCCAGTGTTATTATCTACTAGGCCAGAGAACATTTATGCAGTCATCCCCTTGCTCCTATTAAATACTGTTGCTCCGCTGTTCTGACAGCACATAAGAAGAAAAAAAGTATCATTGTGTACATGTGGCACAGTTCCATATAGCTCAGCATTCTGTCTCTGGATTAACAGATATCTCAGAATCTGAGGCATCTGCATTTGACCTGCATTCAGAATTAATGCAGACTTTATTTCCCCTGCTATAGTGAATTTTTTATTGCTTACAAGTAAAGGCAGGGGGCTGATGTGCTTCAATGTTTATTCACAAAGGAGACCTACTCAGTTACTGGGATTTATTCACTGGAATTCTGCTTGAGATTCCAAGCTGCTTGGGAGGTTCCATAGCAATTTTGCTTACTCAAGGTGCAGCCCTGCAGAACGTTGAGGGGAGGAGTTGAGAGTGGTCAGCACAAATTTCTGCCCAGCTTCCCTCTTCCTGGAAGACCAGAGCCTGGGAAGTAGCCAGCAGCACTGTCCTTAGCTGCAGATGCTCCAGCCAAGACAGCCTCAGATATTGTGCTCAAAAGCATACAGAGGAACTAAGCAAACTAAACAGAAAGAATTCTCAGGGAACCAGAGAGGGAACATTCCCCAAACATTCCAATGACTGGGTGCCTCCTCTAGCCTCAGACAGCAGAAACTGGTATTATTTGTCCTCTGTTGGAAGCTTATGGATTCAAGCAGCAAGAAAGGATAAGATTCACTGTTTCCTTCTCTTTATTTTTTGTGAAAGTACCCACAGTGAGTGAACAGATGAATACCACCTCTGTTGAAATGGGTTACTCTTAAATATATATACATAAATATATATATATTCCATTCTTGCATGAATTTGCAAGACAGTTGCCTCTGCCTGACCAATTTAAAACCTATTGTAGCATACAAGAAAGGATAATTTTAAAATGTTCAGTTTTTGACAATGATTTTCGCTTTGGGACCTTCTTCTGAAAAATTAATTTGGGCAAATTTTGGTGATTTTTTTTACACAGAAAGTAGAAGATGCACAGCAAAAAAAAATTTTTTTTGCACGTTAATGAATGTATTTTGCAAAAAGTGAACAACAATGTTGCTTGAAGAAAAAAAGTTCTGCAAATGAATTTTCCAGAACGAAGTGGTTTAGAAGTGCAAAGAAGCTTGTGACCATTAGCCATTTTCTCTGCAAGTACTGTGATACACAACATCCAAACACCCTTTTATAATCAACAATGACAAAATTTATAAATATACTTTAAATCTCTTGTGTGAAAGTCATTCAATATAGAAATTCTATGGTAAAGGAACTGATCAATATTTTTTGGGGTAAATTAAGAAATACTATTGTGTTCTGGATCACTATTTCCAAATGTTTGACGCTAGCTCCCAAAGTTTTTACAAAAACACAGTTTTGCATGTTGTAGACCTCTTGGTCTATATGTCTTGAATCCATACGATCTGAAAGATCTTATTTCCCTATATAAATCTGTCCTTTTGATTTTCATTGCTATGTTTTAAATGTTCTAAACTGTTTTAAATTAGCATTATTAATAGGACTACTTATTTAATTTTTAAAAGTCTTTGTATTATAAATTGTTTTTCCTACATTCGTGCACACTGTCAGCCACCTTTGGTTCCACATTGGAAGAAAGATGCCATTTAAATAAAAATAATAAAAAATATGATTAACAGTCCTCACTTTAATCTGAGTGTATTCTTATTTTATGACCTTTTTCTCAGTCCTGGAATTCAATAATGCTTACAAAAGTTAAAAGATAGTGATAAAAGTTCACATCATTAAAAACACATAGAAGTTACAATAAACTTAAAGTATCAATAGAATTAAAAACAATTTAAAGGTATAACAAAATACAGAGAATGCAGCACTTTATGTAAAGCCCATTCTGCAAGAGTAGCAAGTTTCCAAAGATTTGTCAAAACAGTTTTTCTCTGCCATCAGAAGGATACTACAAAACAGGAGCCAGATAGTTTGCTATACCTCTCTAGACTCATAGTTGCCAATTACTTTTACAGAAAAATGAAGCACTTCTGTCAAAAGGTAAATGGCAAAAAGTCCTCTTGCTATGGTCATTGTTCCTATTTAAAGGCTTCCCCTCTTTATCTGACAGGTTAAGAACTGGAGAACTGAAAGAAACTGGAATTGGTTTAAAAGTGGAGACCATGTATTGTACCATAGGATACATGAAGTACTTACAGAGGCTTGCTTGTTACTGACTACACACGCACTGTTTGCAAGTTTCTCCACCCAGCTTAGAGCTTTCCCCGCTGCTCTCGGCAAACTTCGCAAGCAGTACATACATGCAAATGGTTCCAAGTGAGCCTCCATAGGCAAGAAGGACTGATGAAAAAGCAGAGCCTCCACTAAATTAATGGAACGTCCTTAATTTGAAAGCATACAAAGAGTGAATCATCAGATAATGGGGAGTCAAAAGGTGAGAGCTACCTGTATCTGCAAAATGGGACTAATAGGGATGTTCTTGGGTGGCAAAATTGTCCCAGTAACCACTCTGCATTCTAGATTAAACATATCCATTATGTCCCCTTTATGTCCTCCTGATTCAAGTTCAGATACTAATTTGAGAGACTTAGAGTCTACCTTCAAATGAGTGTGAAGTTTCTTGTTGTGTGTCCTCAAGGCATTTCTAATCTATGTTGACTCTAAGGTGAACCTATCATGCATTTTTCTTGGCAAGACTTGGTCAGAGTGGGTTATCTTTGCTTTCCTCTGAGGCTCAGAGAATGTGACTTGCCCAAGGCTAACCAATAGTTTTTCATGGCTGAGTGGTGATGAAAACTCCAGAGTCATAGTCCAATACTCAAACCACTATAGCAAGCTGGCTCTGAGAGTGAGGTAGTTAGTGCTTATCATTCGGTGGAATAAAATCCTCATCTTTCCCTGCCATCTTTCTGACCCCTAAAGTCCTATCTGTCAAGCTTCCCAAACATACTTCCCCCTTCTCTTCACTCAGGTGGCACCAGCAGAAGCAGCAGGCATGTGAAAAAGGAGAGGAGGAAAGCTTTTTACTTCCTTCTTCATTCTGCTGATCTAGTGGGCAGCAGGGCATGAGAACACAAATTGCAGCATTCCCTGGGAGAACTACCAAGGTGCTCCAAGGCATGTATTTTGAGCACTGCTATCTAATCTATACCTGGTAATATTTGCTAATTTATATTTCAGTTCTCAAAAAATAGGGGGAGAGTAGCAGAATTCTGTATATTTAAGTTCTTATGTGTTCACCTAATAAATAGCTCTGCATGGAAACAACCTGAAAACACACACTTGTTGTTATTGTGTGCTTTCCAGTCATTTCTAACTTATGGCAACCCCAAAGTGAACTTACTACTGAATTTACTGGTGTTGAGAGCGTGTGACATGCCTAAGGCCACCCACTGGGTTTCCATGGCTGAGTGGGGAGGGATGGAGTTGAACCTTGGTCTCCGTGGTTGTAATCCAATGCTCAAACCACTACTCCATGCTGGTTCTCACCAACACACACCACTGCAAGTATATTCTTAAAATATCTACATGCTTGCACACACATCTCCGAGAGAACTAATGCAAAGACAGTAGCTAGTAATAGTGGACAAAGAAGGCTGGGAGGAATGGATAGGAGAATTTTGCCAAATCTGGCTCAGAAAAATGATCCATGTGTTTCCACTCAGAATTTCTTTGTTAAACCAAGCAGAATCTCTGGGAGCTCACCCATCTCCACTCAAGATCTATTTCAGACATAGGTGTTAACACTGGAAATCTTTTAGTCATCTGGCAGTGGGATTACTTCTGCAGTTTAACTCTTCTGCAGATACCATCCAGCCCTGGCAATTTGTTTCTGCTCATGCTCTTGATTCATTCTAAAGTTTGTACCTCTGCCACAAAGTTACATATGGTGTGAAAGTAACCCCAGTGAAGCTCTATGGTTTGTTGACTTTGGCCTCATAATGCCTTTGACTCTGTGTGGTTTCTCAACTCAGTTTTTCCACTGATCTTTTCTGTTTTGCCATTCCAACAGAATGGCATTTATGATTCACACTGTGTGATATAAGAATTCGCCATTAAAAAAAAGTTAATAGTTTCCTCTCAGGCTTCATATCTGACCAATTATATAAATTTAAGAAGTTAGCTTATACCTAGAATCAATAGAACATTTAACAGAAAGTTAATGGAGAGGCTAAAAATATATATTTTAATCAAGTAAACTAGTACTTTGCCATAGCTTTTCTTTAAAGCTCATTATGAAATTTTCCTTTCCCTATTATTTGAAAAAGGCTAGGAATATGGTGAAGCAAGTCCATCAATCTGCAATGTAAATACGACTGTATTTACCTCCACATTACCTCCACATTCGCTAGGGGCACAGGACCCCCGTGAAAGTGGAAAAACCGTGAATGACTCCAGGTCCTCCCAAAATATATTTAACACACACACACACATAAAAGAATGATCACCATATTCAGCCCACCATGGATTCCTCTGAGACATCAGGGCTCCTTCACAAAGCAAAAGTGGGTGGCTGGTAGGGCTTTCTGCCACCACCACTGATGCCCCACATCATTTTTAAGAGGGACTTACAAGCCTCATTCACAGTTTCTCAGTCTCAGGAGGCTTGCGGTCCCTATTAAAAATGACATAGGGAGGCAACAAAGGTGACAAAAAGTAATCCATGAATAATCAAATCTGCAAAAGTGAAACCCACAAATGTGGAGGGCTGACTGTATACACTAATAGGAACAAATAAAAGTGATCCCAAAAGGAAAAAAAGGTTTATAAAATGTAAAGCAGGTATGAGAATCATGTGATTCTCAAGATTTTGATGGACTGTTGTCCTCAGTATTCTTCTTAGCTTTGGCTATGCTAGCTAGGGCTGCTGGGACTCACCGTCAGAGTCATATCTAGCATAAACAATGCCTAGAGCAAGTGTGGAAGTTGCGCCCCTACCTCTGGGGCTGTTCCTCCTTCTCCTCTGCTGCTTCCAGCACTGCTTTTTTGTGCCCCGTCCCCAGTATTGGCACCCAGGCCACATATCCTACTTGCCCTACTCTAGATGCTCCTCTGCTTACCCTACAGCAACATATGGACAGCTGCACGATTCCCTCCCTTAATATAAAGATTCAAAAAGGAGAAAGACATTAGTTCTATTAGTGGCTGCAAACATTGTAATTAGCTTTCTATATTTATTTAGCCACTGACAGCTTGTGACATCCACTGTTTTCTTGGAAACTAGAAAGGACATTAAAAAATAGGTTCTGATTTCTAAAAAGCTGAGGATATTTCTTGTAAAGTATAATGCATTTGCAAAATATCACTGAAAAAGATACTATTTATGAAATGAAATTTAACTGCAGTTGAACATTTATTTGACGTTTTCCACACGTCTGTGACAGTATTCCATGATAAGAATTCTGTTATTAAGGATTATCAAGATGCTTTGATGTCATTAGAGCTTTATATTTAGCATCAGCTTATTTTGTACATCAACAACTGCTGAAATGTTTAACAAAACAATTATATTTTTAGGAAGATAATGATGCATTTATGAAGTGCACAGTCTATTTTAACCTTAACCTACATTTTTAAAATGCAAAACACCACAAAAAATTAACATATATCTAGCTGCTAAAATTTCCTTGTTTTCAGCTTCCCATGGGTATTCTCAGGAAACTTAGGCAAATTAGATATTAAAAACTGAAGCACAGTAGATGGAGTCTATGCTTCTTAGTAGTAAAATCTAGCATGCTACTTGAAACAGAATGAAAATAGGTTGTCCTATTGTGGTTTCAAATCTGAAACCACTAAAATGTCATAAACAGTTTTAATTCCAACTGTACAGAAGTATGCATTGATTTACACTACAGGTATATCTCTGTATTAACAAAGTAGATGTGCTCCTAGCCATCACTCCTTTAAAACAAAATTTCATACCAGATGCAGAAAAAAAAACATGAAAAGAATAGGGACAGGTTCCTATACCTCAACAAAAGAAGAATAGTTCAACACCTTTCAGCAAACTACTTATTCAAAACTGAAAAACAGGCACACAGTGAAATTGAACAACCAGGGCAGGAAAACATTCTGAACTTTCTAGATAACACCTGAAAGCATCTTCCAAATGCATCCAGGGATGCCTCTACTTTTCTTATGGCTTTCATTTTGCTGGCCAAACATACAGATCTATGGCCATTTCCGCACTAGAGTGTTATAGCGCTATGATTCCACTTTCAACATCCTATGGAATCCTGGGGTTTGCAGTTTAGGGAGGGGATGGCCGGTCCCTCCCAAAACTGCAAACCCCAGGATTCCATAGGATGTTGAAAGTGGAACCATAGCGCTATAACACTCTACTGCAGAAAGGGATTATGTTTTTCTTTGTTTTTTTAACAGGCTGTTTGATTTTGGAGAGGCAGATTAATCTGCCTTTTTTCTCTATTTTGCTGCTCATACATGCTTTGTAAGGGATTCTGGATGTGGCTGCTGTTTGCCTGTTGTAGGCAGGCCCACAGAGTTGTAGCAGAATTGGCTAGAGTAGAACCCCACTGTTTCTCATCTCAAACTTTATTCCATTGTTTATTGCACACATGCATGCATTACCTGGCACCAAAAGTTTGTGTTTCTCCAGCCCACCTTCGTCATCCTTCCAGTGTTGATGATGCTAAAAAGAACTTCCAGCTATATAGGGGACAAGGCAGAAAAAGGTGCACAAAAAGACTTTGTAAAAAGAAGCTTCTTTACCAGAGGCTTCGTTACGTGGGGTATGCTTGTACAGTCTTTTGTACTTCTATTCAGAAGTAAGTCCCAAACCCACCCTAAATCCCAATTAATCCACAAATCCCATTAAATTTTTTTTAAGAAATCAAATGACATCACAAGTTTATTCTTCTCATCTCTCTACAGCTTCACTAGCTGTCTTCACTATCTTTTTAGATATTTCAGGCTAATCTGAAGTCCTAAGTGTAGAAGCTTGCCTTCTCTCCTCCTCCTGCCAGTCTTCTGAATCCCTTGAAAATCTGTTCCAGGTCTCCTGCTCCCCGGGAGCAAATTTTGCAGGTACATCATCAATCATCATCATCATCGTCGTCGTCATTATCTTCATCTTCTTCTTATTGTTACTTTTTCCCCAAAATTGAGACTCAAATCAACTCACAATTTAAAAGAACAATACAATTAAAACACACAAAAAGTAAATATTAAAATAGAATAAAGCTATTTACAGTATTAAAACAATTACTCCTCTGTAAAAAATATAAGAATGACGATGGTGATGGTGATTATGATGATAAATTTTATTTCTTACCTGCCCAAGGCTTGAAGTGGGCTATAACATAGATTAAAATACAATATATAACTAAAACACATAAAACCATTTAACACATAAATCTAGATTAAAAGCGAGCCATGATAATATACAAATTTAAAATTCATAGTTTAGAAGCCACTGGGTGGGCCTGCCAGGAGAGATAGGTCCTTACTTTCTTAAATTCAGACAGTATATTTAGCTGCTGACTTTCTTCTTGCAGGTCATTCCATAGTCAAGGGGTGGCTGATGAAAAGGTGCTCTGGGTGACTTTTGTCAGTCTACACCTGGCTGGTTTAAGTAAACAGCCCCCAGAAGACCTGAATGTGCAGGGCAGATTGTGCAGGAGGAGGTCATCCTGCAATTTAAAGAGATTTTTCTTTAAAAAAAAAAACTCTTAAAAACAATAATTATGGAGGTAAGGTTTGTAGGAAGAAAGGGAATCACTTTCTTCCTGGTTTCACTGATGGCATGATATCCTGTGATCACATTCCGTCAGTGGAATAACAAATCTGGCTTCCAATCATTATTTAAATTTAAAAGTGGCATATTGCTCTTACTTCCACATCACATGAAAATAAGATGTTCAGTCTCAAATTGTCTAATGTATTGGTTCCTGTGCAGAACACTGATGTGTATCAAAAAAGACTGGAGTATAATCAGGCAAAATTTCAAACCTTGAAGAGTCAGTAAGATTTCCCTGTAGGTCTTCAGAATAAAAATGTAATCAATACTAGTAAAGGGTTTATGTAGACCTGAAAAGAAAGTATAGCAATTTAGCTCTAGGATTAATTTCTCTCTCTGCACCTATTAATTCTACAGGATTTTCATGTTATTAGTTAAAGGATCATCATTTCTCTATTACTTCTATATTTTCTATTTTTCTTCATTTTATCTCTAAGTAGATAAGGGAAACCATTAAAATTTCTGTGTAAGATAACAGAGTCTTCTCCTAATTGCTCTGGTTGATAAAAAGGTGAATGAAGAAAGTAGACCACCCCTCATTAGGAACATAAATTGATTTCTTTAAAAAAAATGCCCACGTTATCCTCTTATGAAACTCTTTGATGAATAAATTTGCTACTGCCATTCAAATATCACATGTCAATTTCCAGCAGAATATGCCTTCAAAAATTGTCTCTGCCTTTTGGAAAGCCTGGAGAACAGGAATTATCTCCAACATTTACATTTACTTCTCTTACTTCCCACTTTAGCATGCTCTAAGCATCTTGGACTACAGTTCCGTTGGTCCCCATCCAACCTGGTCATTTGGTTGAGATGGTGGTGATTGTTTTCCAAAGCATCAGGGAGGCAACATGTTGGGGACAAATGAACTAAGGGTTGTATCCAAGATCTGTTTCTCTAGTGACAAGACACTCTTTCATTCAAAAAAGATCAGCAGAACATAAAAGGGATAAAATTTTCACTTTTCTATTCCCTGCCCCCCGACACAGTGTTCCAAAAACCTTCTCAATCCATCAGAGTGGAGGTAGGAGGAGGGGCTGTAGAGAGGAGGATAAATTGCAAAAAAAAAGAAGAAGAAGAAGAAGTATGGTAGGGCCCCCATATTCTTAAATATATATTCATCTTGATTGTGTGTGTGTGTGTGATTACACATATGTGCTGTCACCGGCGTACTTTGTTCAGCCTTTTGCATTCAGTGTTAAAATAGTACTGTCAGTCATGACACATTTCAAGAGAGGGGAAAAACTGTAAAGAGAGAGATGAAACTAAAATTATCTTTATCTAACCACCAACTGCAAAATGCTACCACTATGAAGCTGGGGGGTATGGTGGTAAAAATGATGAAAGGTACCCAAGTGTGTACATGTGCATGCATGCGCGCGCAAGCGCACGCACACACACGGCTGAATTCTTGTCTTTGTTCAGCCATGAAATTCTTCACTGACTTGGGACAAGCAACTGCCTCTCAATATAAGCTACCTCAAAAGATTGTTGAAAAGGTAAAATGATATAAGCTCATGTTCAGTGGCCTGGATATTTTGAGAGGGAACCATTCAACACAACGCATATCAAGATTTAAAATACATAGAACTGAAGTTACAAAAATATTTTTTTGGACACTGTATATACAGAGCCCAAACATGAATTTAACTGACGGCTTCAGTGGGCACGCACGCACGCACACACACACCATTTGATTTCTTATTTCTCACAGATCAGCTATGATTCTTCACTGCCTTACTGACCTTATTCTGAACATTGCTCTAGGATAAGGAATTTTCTTGTGCAATTTCTATTTATGCCATTTATTTGAGATAATATACACTGCATAGGTAAATCTTAGATAAATCTGTTCTTTGAGAACACTTAGGTAAATCTGTTCCTTGAGAATATAGACATTTCCCAAGAAGAATGGAATAAAGCATTCTTTCTACCCAATATTTGTCAAAACACAGCAGTTCAAAGTAAGGTTCTTCTCTCAGCAGTTGTGATAATAAATAATACCTGGGATTTATGCAATACTTTTGATATTAAACATAATGCATATATGTCAACAATCTTAATCCAGAAAACAGCTCTGTTAGGTAAGTCAGTATGGTATATTTCAAAACAGCAAAAGAAAATATGCTGCAGCCACATGGATGATGCCTTGTCTGGGGCTATTTAAATTGCAGTCATATACCATTTTACCTAGGACTAAGCCCCATAGTAGGAATATAGTCCTAGGCAAATGTGCATAGGATTGCAGTTTAAAAGCACATACACAAAAAAATGGTGGTGGTGGTGGTGGTGGGAATCTACTATAAATTTATAGCCTGAAGCTGGAACTGCAATGATTTGTTCTTCATTTATTTGAAAGAATTGGGTCACAGTGCTCAAATTAATTTTAGCTGCCCAGATAATGACAGATCTTAAGAGTACAAATTATTTCTATTGAATTTTGTGATAATTTATGTAACAGAGATGTGCAGTTTCTTAAATTGCAGGTATGGAAGAGTGATTACCAACAGCTGAAAGAGTGCTGATGCATCAAAATCTGTGTGAGCTCTGGTTCACAAGTATTTTTCATGCCAGACAGAAAGTGCAGGTGATAAAAAAATTCTACCTCTTCTTTCCCATCTTCTGTTCCATTAAGTTTTCTGTGTATATGCAAGCCATGGGCCAATTCTATTAAGAATTCTTGAAAGAAACACCAAAATTCTAAAATGAATGTGAAAATGTTCACTAACCTTGTGCCCGCCTCCACAGCTCAGTAGGTATGAGACAGATTTTTATAGAATTGTGGTTTCATTATCAGATTCTGCATGGAATTTTATCATCAGCAACCATTTTGTTTTCTTTTAAACATATAGGCATCTTAAAAGTTGCATTGGCCATTTCTGCACTACACTGTTATAGCTCTATTATTCCACTTTCAACATCCTATGGAATCATAGGGTTTGCAGTTTAGGGAGGGGCATCTTTGGCCTCAGTAAACTACAAACCCCAGAATTCCACAGAATGTTGAAAGTGGAATAATAGCACTATAACAATGCAGTGTGGAAATGGCCATTGTCTCCTTAGCAGTTACCTAGTCAGAGGTAATTTCAAGTGAATACTTTCAATTTCAGTACAGAGGCAATTGCAAGTGAATATCTTCACTATTTCACTTTAACTTAGTGGGACTAGGCAGATAAAGGACTGTGCTTTAAGTCAGCACACAACTGCAAATATAAGATTTTGAAATCTATATATTATCCAGATTTTTTGATATGGAATTTCACAGACTTTGTGTTTAGAATTTAATATTGTTACCAGTACCTTCCACAAATAATGATTAATTAAAACTATGTGCATAAAGCCACAAATCATCTTCTATCTGGAATTAAATGCATAATTCTCTGTAGAGCTATATCACATCTGGAAACAAAACTAAAATATAATATGAAATGAAAGTCATGCACCATATGATATGTAGAAATAACTTCATATGGCTATTCTGGAATAAATTCAACGTGAATCTCTTTCAAATAAGAATCTTCAAGTATTACATATTTTTCACACCACTCCTGTCTCAGCATTATGTAACATTGTTGAGTGCTATTTTTATGTGCCTCTTTAACAACCAATAGCCATGATTTTATATATAAGTGGGAAATGCTGGAAATTGAGCATACAAAGTCCTGTTTATAACATCATAAACCATGGTTTAATAACAGGATTGCAACAGAATATCATTTCGCATTCAGGATGCCATCTGTTCAAAACCACATGCACTGTCTAAGGCTGAAATTCATTATGTTGCCACATTTTCTAATCACTCCAGGAGTCCAAATAAAACAAATATTGGCTTTAAAACTGTGGTCATACCCGTACTTAATAATACTGAACCTATATATATTCACAGAAGAAACATATACTAAAGATTTTTCGATGCACCAAAAGAAACAAATCAATGATACCATGGTTTGCGTTCTACAAAATTATTGTGAGGCCTTACTCACTAGAGCAACAACCACTACTTATTGTGAAGAAGGTTCAGATAAACAAATTGGCAAAGTACATGACAAACTAAGTAGGAGAATCACTTTTTCCAAAATGAGTCTGGCCACATACTAAGATTTTTATGTTACGCCCTCCTCTGGTGTCCCTGATATCTGATGTGAAGCAGGCAGCAAAGGGAGGCAGGGTCTTCTCCTTAATGGCACCATACCTGCAGAATACATTTCTCAGGGCGGTTCACATGGAGTTTATTCCCATAACTTTTCAGTACCAGCTAAAGATACTTGCTCTTTTCCAGGCCTTTTAACAGTTTGTTCTATTTCACCTCTTTCAATTTTGTTATATTGATACAAAGTTTTGTAATTTTATTTGTAAGCTACCCTGAAAATATTTTACTGAAGAGCAGCATATAAATTATTTAAATAAACAAATAAGTTCCTTCCTCTAAGTCTTAAATTTGGAAGAAACTGCAGATCTAGCAATTTCTTTTTTTCTTATTGGTACATAAGCCATGCAATCAAGTCTTCCTTAGAGTGATATGGAATCAGTAGAATATATCCACATACAGATTTTTGGCTAGGTGGCACTATGTTTCTCTCTAAGTCTTTGATATACTTGTTACAGAAGCAGAACCATTCCAAAACATGTGTCAGAAAAGGTTCAAATGAATATAACATTTTTGCTTTGATCCTAGCTAGATCATTATGCTAAACTCCAGCCTCTGTCCATGAGACTTCTAGTTTAACCCTCAGGGCTGGACTAGCAAGAATGTTGAGAACAGATAAAGTCTCAAGGAACTGAAAAATACAGTTTTATTTTTGCAATTAGTGCAATGCTTTTCAGCCAATTAATATTTAATGGCTGTATTCAGGGGCTCTTAAAAGGTAAAAGAAAGAAAACGGACAACACATAAACAACAAAAATTATAACAGGCAACAACTTACAATTTGCAACATCAGTTTTGTATACTTATATCTTGCATCAAGATACATTTAAAATGTCTCAATTTTAAAACTGCCTATTAACACAAATAAAACTATACAAGTACAAAGTATTACTTACAATGCAACTTTTAAAGCCACCTGCAGGGATTCTAACAAGAGTGTCTCCAAAGGTTATGCCTGGCAACTGATAATATGAGAAGTAGAAGGCAAAACATTATATTGTTCTAATTTTTTAAAATGCATACTATGGACACCGAATTGCAATTCTGCAGCAGAATGGAAAGTGAGGGGACATGTGAAAACTCAAGTTTTAAAGTAGATGGATATATTTTAAGTCGACACTTCTAGAGTTATGGAGTCATAGTATTAGAGAGTTAGAAGAGACCACAGGGGGCATCCAGTCCAACCTCCTGCCATGCAGAAACCTTCATCAAAGCACTCACGACAGATGGCCATCCAGCCTCTGATTAAAAACTTCCAAAGAAGGAGACTCCACCACACTCTGAGACAGGATATTCCACTGCCGAACAGCTATGACTGTCAGGAAGTTCTTCCTGAGGTTTAAGTTGAACCTCCTTTTCTGCAGTTTGAATCTACTCCTCCTCGTCTTAGTCTCTGGAGCAGCAGAAAACAAGCCCGCTCCCTCTTCAACATGACATCCCTTCAAATATTTAAACATGGCTATCATGTCCCCTCTTAACCTTCTCTTCTGCAGACTAAACATACCCAGCTCCTTGCTATATATTGTTTCTTTTCCTTATTTTAGCTTTTAACAACCCTTGGAGAAGGCTATGAAGTATTACTAAGCTGAAATGCATTGGGCTAATTACAGGAATAAAATCAACACCCCGAGAGTTTGCCTCTTCCCTACAGCCCTTCTATTGGGTTTTAGCAGTCCTCTTTGCTTCTAGCAAGATACCACGGTCAATCAGTCAATCATGAATAAGTGCACAACATCACTGGAAAGATGAGAGCTACTCTGTGTGTGTGTGTGTGTGTGTGTGTGTGTGCGCGCGCACACTACAACTTTTGTACCTTCTGCTTCATAAAAGGTTCTGGAGTATGAAGGTGGGAAAGGTGGTCATTGTGTTATAATAGTGGTGAATGCCTTCTAGAATATGTGTGTGTGTATCTATATATATTACTCTCTGTGTGTGTGTGTGTCTATATATGTATGGTGTGTATATATATATATATATATATATAGTTCCTGAACATATCACGTGTAGAGTAGAATTAGTATCAGAGGAAGAAAGCATGAAAATTGGAGGAACGTCAATAAGTTAAGATGTGCAGATGGCACCATACTACTAGCAGAAAATAGCAAAGACCTGGAATGATTACTGAAGAAAGTCAAGGCAAACACAGGTTTACACCTGAACAAAAATAATGACCACACATTATTATTAGATGATGAAGACACTGAAATAGTTCAAGATTTTCCATACCATGGTCTAGCCATTAATCAGAATGGAGACTGTGGTCAAGAAATCAGAAGCAGACTAGGACTTGGAAGGGCAGCTAGGAAGGAACTAGAGAAGATCCTGAAGTGTAAAGATATATCACTGAATACTAATGTTAGGACTGTCCATGCCATCATATTTCCAACTTCTATGTATGGTTGTGAAAGCTGGACAGTGAAGAAAGCTGATAGGTAGAAAATCAACTCCTTTGACATGTGGTACTGGAGAAGAGTTCTACAGATCCCCTGAACTGCTAAAAAGGCAAATTAAGAGTTCTAGAGCAAACCAAGCCTGAACTCTCCCTAGAAGCCAAGATGACTAAACTGAGGCTGTCATACTTTGGCTGTACCATGAAAAGACATGACTCACTAGGAAAGACAATAATGACTGGTCAGGCAGAGGGTAATAGGAAAAGAGGAAGATTGCATTACACATGGATAACCTCAATTAAGGGAGACACATCCCTGAATCTGCAACACCTGAGCAGGGTGGTTGATGATAGAGTAACTTGGGGGGGTCTCTCATCCGTAGGGTTGCCATAAGTTGAAGCCAAAATGACAGTGGTTAACAACAACAATAGCTCATTATACCAAAAAATGGTGAGACCTTTGTTGAAAAAAAAAATAGGATCACCATGATCTGTAACTTCTACAATCATAATACATAATTTCCAGACAGCATCCAATATTCTCTTCTTGGATGAGGTGTTTAAGGATGTGATAGCATCTCAGTTCCAGGAACTCCTGGATAAAGCAGATTATCTAGATACTTTGCAGTCTGGCTTCAGGCCTCATTATGTGATGGAGACTGCTTTGATCATCTTGGCAGATGATCTGTGTTGAGAATTAGATATGGTACCAAATTTTGAGTCAGCATCCTTTGTGTTCTGCTGAATCGTAATAAAGTAAAATGAAATAAACATATACACTTTTACTTCCAATTGTGAAAAAGAAAGTAAGTAGGATTTATCATAACAAGCATCATATTAAAGCAACCATGTAGTCCTGCTGAGATGGAATAATCAAAGAATGGATTCAAGCACAATTCAGGCCACAAGACATCATCAGTTATCTATGTCTGGCTTAATAGAGCACAAGATGTGCAGACCTGACATAGCATTTTGAAGTTTGCAGGGCCCTTTACAACTCCCAGATCACTTATGCTTGACATCTGCTAGAGATGAACCTCTAAATTCATGAAGACCAAAGAGAGTCTGCACTGCAGATTGTCTGCTCATCCATAATGCAGGACCACAGCCTAAAAAAAGAACTGCACTCAAATTCAGCAGAGGTGAAATAATTTTTTTTACCTCTTGTTTGATCTTGCAGCAGAGGCTGACTAAACCCTTTTCTATTTTAGAGCCAAGGAATGGAAACAAGCAAGCAGGTTGGAAGGCTGTGGATACACTGGCATAAGGCTCCATGTGCCAGATGATCACTTTCTTACCCTCTTCTGTTAAGAAGAGGGTAAGAAAGTGATCATCTGGCACATGGAGCCTTATGCCAGCGTATATAAATGAAATGAATGAATGGCCTTCATTTATCTAACTGGTTCAGAAATCTCTACACTTTCAACCATAAACAACATCAATTAGATATACAAAGCTCCATAGTAGCTAGAATAAGAGGCTTGCAAAAAACCCAAAATATTACTTTGCTTCCTCCATGTGTGTTATGATATCAACAAAGTCTAGAAATCTGAATGGGTGAAATGGTGCTATGCATTTCCAAATCTATTGCAAATCCTGAAAAACCAGGGGGGAAAAGAGTTTGTAGTATTTCTTTCAGAGTAGTAGCTACTGGAAAGGAACAACAAAGGAGGAAGAGGAGGAGGAGGATTTCATTTATGTCCCACCATTTCCCCCAAAAAATGGTGATTTCCATTGGCTTACAAAAATTAAAACCAATACTGAAACACACACACAAGAAATAAGTAGAAAGATACAAAATTATTATTAAAATACAACTAAAATAACTATAGAATTAAAACCATTTAAAACAAATCAATTAAAAGACAAAAGATAACAGACACCCAAACAGCACACTGTTAAAAGCCCTTGCAGTTAGTCTGTAAAAAGGTCTCTGAATTGAAAAAATTCCCTTTGCCAATGGAAAGACGACAAAGATAACAGACATCCTAGACTCTTTACAGAGGGTGTTCCAAAGCCTGGGAGCAACCACCAAGGCTGCCTTCTCCCATGTTCCTGCCAAACATGCCCTCACTATCTCAGATTAAGCATGCTGGACAGGGTTTATGTTGGCTGTGGTCAAAAACATCTGTAGGACATCACATTTCCAATCTATGCTCTAGATAGTAAGAGCCACTTTGGGCATGGCAATAAATTTTGTGACCCTCCACATTTTTGCTCACTGGGCCCGGTGTTGAGCCACAGAACTTCAGCTAAGGCACTTCACATCCCCCACACCTTGACTGCCCCCTGAAAAAAAGAGGGGAGACAGTTCCATATACAGCACCTGCAGCTTGGTACCCAAAATGCCCTTCTATTTTTAATTATTAGTGTTACATCACAAAATGATATTCTTAATTATTGTTTCTCAAAACAACTCTTTGCTTGAAGTTGATTATTTTGACCACACCATAGTTGAGATTAAAGTCTGCTGGTTGGTTAAAATTTCAGTTAACCAAAAACTGAAAGAAATGTTTCTGATCTTCTTGTAGATTCTAGAACTCCTTGGGAAAGAAAATGGACCTTCTTTCTATCTAGAAATACAAGATTGCTCCTATATGTTACAGTCTACAGCCATTGGGTATATACAGATTAGCACAGTAAATTTTAAAATGAATGAATTAAAAGCATTACTTTGTATCTATTACATTTTCAGTGACTACTTATATCTTGTAAAAGGAGGCATGCTTCACAGCAGGTACACAATGTGGACAAATTACAGACAGCAGTTCTGTGTCTGAGTCTATAGATCACTTTGTACATTCTCACATGCTTTTAAATAACCATAGCGGTGCTAGATTAGACACATTACTATCATAAGGACACTGCAAATGTTAGGAACTGGCAATACAAGAAATTCCTCCTAGACTTAGAGGAATGCACAAGCACATGTCCCATTCATTTTCAAAAGAGTCTAATTTGAAAGTTCCTTGGGAATTTGCTGTATGTTTTTCAATAGTTTAAAAATGAAATAAATACCCTCTGCTTCAATGGAGTTCAGTAACATTTGAAGAAGTGGATACAGCTATGCTTACAGGTTCTACTAGTCACTTACCTTGAAGTCTCTGCATGACACCAGCAATATCCCGAGGTGTTCTTGTTGCTAGCCTTGAGGAGGCCATTTTCAGTCCGTAGCAAAAAAATTCCTTTCTGTCTATAGAATATCCACATTAAGGTGCAAGATTTTGATCATTTCCTTTCGCAAAGCATCATTACTTGCAGCATTGCTTTTCTTAGTAAGTCACTGTGTTTGGGGGGGGGGTTCAGCCAAGAAATGTTCACTTTTCCAAAAAGATAGCCCTGTGGAGCTGTTCTCTTTTATGAGACCTCAACCAAACCTGAAAAAGACAGATAAATGCAATACTTTAGAGAACACCTACAGTCTTCTTATAAAAATATCTCATGATATTATCAGTAGATCAAGCATGCAGAAATCGGTTGCCTGGCTGTCCCAGGTGACTAATGACCTAATTCTATGAGACACCGCATTGGAAAAGTAGCACAACTACTGTTGCACCAGAGAAATGTTAAGACTGGCAAGGTTTTATGGGCAGATACGGAGTGTCAGAAAAACAAGAAGCACTTGCCTTGGAACTGAGGAAACTACTCCCCATGGGAGGGGTCAAAAAGACATAAAGATATGACTGAATCACAATTACAAGGTACAGACATCATGAAACAGAATATGTCATTTACAGCACAATGCAAAATGTTACTGGATACTGTAAGTATTTTCAAATTTTATCCAATCTTATGATATATTGTTGACAATGATATATGAAACATAACACCCACGTACATTAAGAAGAACGCATATATAAGGTTCTGAGACCACAATGCTATACAAAAAAACTATTAATAGTAATACGCAATCAACTGACAATGTTGTATGAGAAAATTATTTATATATAATGGTAGCAAGAAACTGATGGTATGTCCATTCCTGGGATCTTTAAGTGAGATGTTTCTGCCAGATTGGTTTTCAGCAGCCTGTATTATTTCTTTGGATGTATGGAGTATGGTTCCTCCTTTTTTATTATTGTAATTGTGATCAATCAGTTTTTTTAATATAAATATTAATATTCAATCATAACGTTAAGTCTTTTTGATCCCTCCCATGATAGTAGTTTCTTCAGGTGTGGGGTTATGTCAAAACAGCACTGTGGGTCAGTATTGATGCCCTGGCAACTTCTAAAGAGAAAGCATTGCTACGTAAAGACATGATTGTGAGACTGGGAAATAAGTTTAGTGCCTTCATAGGATCAGCAAAGCACTGTGATTTAAGCACATAACATCTTTCTGTATTTCAACCATCGCAGATGCATTTTCACTGCAAATGTTCATTCCTGAGATGTGGAATTTACCAATTATGATTGTTCATGACTGCGGCATATAGGATGCCATAATAATTATGCTGGCACAAACTTCTTCTACAATGTCAGATATGTACCTCTTTCAGTTGCTAACGTAAAAAGTTTTATTGTTGTTTTCAAGTCTGATTGATAATCTGACGATGAGATTTTAAAGCTTTCAGTAATGGGAATCTATGTCGAGCTCTGATGGTTTCAGAATACAAAACTACACTCTCTACCTTATGCAGAAAGATGCTTAAACCCAACCATTGTGTCTGTGAGTTATTTATTCAGGAATATTTCCCCCCAAGTTCAATCAGAAAGAACTAGCTAGTATTGGGGAGAAGAAACTGTAGAAACAAAGCACCACTCAGTAGTAAAAAGAAGGCAAGTACAGAAAGCTACCTTTCATAAGACCTCAGTAATTAAAGGGCAGGGATGCATTACCATGAGACCCATTCTGGATGTCAATATAAGCCAGGGTCTCATACTGATGACTGCTGTCCATTGTACCAGTAAAAGTAGGAGTGGCTAAACAAGCCAGGGATCTTCTAGACCTTGCTTATTTATAACAATACGGATATCACAGTATGCAAAAATTGAACAGAAGGTTCATAGTATGTTCAGCTCATTTTGCTTTCACAGGAGCAATTGGGACTGCATGCACTAAGACCATTTCCACACTAGACTGTTATAGCACTATTATTCCACTTTCACCATCCTATGGAATCCTGGAGTTTGCAGTTTTGGGAGGGGCCAAATGGCCTACCTTTTTTTTCTGTCTCCAACACATTCTGAGCATGAGCATGTCTAGCATAGAAAGTAACCTAACAGGATAAGTGGGTAACAACCAGTAAAGGCTGCTATAGGAAACAAATGAAGAAAGTAGTAAAAAGAGAGTGGCCATGATATGAGGACTATTAAATTACATTTCTTCTACAAATATTCTGTCTCCTTTTTGAAAGCTCTCCAGACATATTTTGTCCTTTTGTGTTTGCAGAATAGTGGTGATCTCTGTACTCCTCTTGAGGGAGGGAGGAAGCATAAAGATGAAAAACCAGAGGCAGGAAAAAATCTGTTGTGTGGTCATGGGTAAGTGATGCTACCAAGAATGGACACCAGATACCAGACATGGAAGAAAAAGAGGCCGCAACTTTATTGGCAACTGTTGCTGATAGGACTGGCATGTGCATGAGTCTGCATCCTGGCATCAATCAATCTGCCTGTTCATCTATGAGTCTGACCTTCTGACCTGCCACTGGAACCATTGGGACAACAGGAGAGGTCCATCCAGGAGAAAGTTCTCCTACTGGCTGGCTGCCACCAGGGTGTGCAGGAAAGTTGTGCCCTTCCTGTGCTGTGTGCTTCTGCCCAGACCCCCAAGCCCCATAAAGGGACTCCCATACTATACCAATGCTTGGGGTACACCAGTAATTTCAATTCAGGATCAAAGACCCATGTCACCTTCCTTTTACAGGTAACAGCATCATACATGAAAGGAAATAAACAGCCACAGCCTCTGCCTTACATAGGTTAACAAGTGATAGCAACACCAAAAGTACCACCATGAATATAACACAGAGAACAACACAGATAGGCCTTGACTTGCAAAGTGGGGGGGACAACACCACTAACAAGCCGACTGGGAGCTGAGGAAGCCAAGTAATAAATATCCCAACACCTGCCCGGAGTGAAAACCAGATGTCCTCATCACTCCAGCTGAGTCCCGCCCCCAGGCAATGAATTTGTATTAGCACATTTGAACTCATTGGCTGCCCCACTCATTCCTCCAGAGGCTGCTGGGAGCTGGGCAGGCCTCTGGGAAAAAGACACAGCTGCCCGGCATGGTCAGGCAAGACACCACCACCACTCGCACCCCAACACACAATGAGCCCACCCAGTAAGCCAGGTGGTTCCTTTACTTCGGTCATCCCAAATAAATGGGTATATAAAAAATTAAAGTCAAGCTACATCTGTACACTGAAAAACTTTAATTAAATGTTGGAGTACCTTCAAATAATACTGCATTAAAAAATTGTTTAAGCCTTGTTAGCGTCTTCATTATGGTTGCATCTTTTTCTGACTTGCAAAATTGTATAACCATATTTAGCACATCTTGTAGTCCCAATTGTATCAGTAGGTGCATAGCACAAATTGCAGTACAGTAGTAGTGGGGATAGTGCCAGAAATATTCCCACTGCTCCTCCACTTACAGACAATCATTCTAACCTTGAATCATTTAACATCATCTTATTTTTCATGAGTCAAATGTTAAATATCCTTGCATTTAAAAAATTCTGTAATATGAAACACATTTGTTCCTGTTGTAGAACCGCATCTTATATAAAAGGCAGCAACTATCCTCACACACAAATCAGCCACACTGATTAAAGATTGTAAGTGATCTGAGCCAACAATTTATAATAGCACACATAGTACACTGTTGTCTCTACTCGTCACACAAGTACAAGAGTGTCTGAAGCAGAGGAAGACTTCTCACGAGTAAAGGACTCCTTCTGGATGATGGGGAGAATGGCTTCTGCCCAAGTACCTGCAATGCTCTGCCTTGCAGCAGACCTATGGTCTCTGTCCATGGGCCTGCTGCAGGGCACAGCATTGAAGATATGAGGCTCAGGCATACAATCCTCCATCCTTGGCATGGAAGATTACAGGAAGAGTGTCTATGAACCAGCCTTAGACCTTGTTTGTATCTGTCTTTTCTACCTGTTGCATTGACCCTCTCACATTAAACCATGTACTGCTTTTGGAATTACCATTGTCAGAATGCTTACTTCCTGACCAGATCGTGTGGGCTTAGTCCCCTGGACTGTTTGGCCCTACTTCCAGAATCTCATTCAATCTTGGCCTTTCATGGAACAGTTATTACCATTTTAAAGTTATAAGAGCCCTGATTGCCACCTACATTTATCCCTTCTTAGAAAGAAGGCAAGAAAAAAAAGGTGAAGGGGATAATCTGTACAATGTTCCTCCCACACACAAACAGCTGCTATCAAGCCAACCATAAAATCATAGCTTGAAGCCATACCCCTTGGCAGGGTTTCACACAGATGTCTTAAAAAATATAAAATTTTCAAAAGTGCACAGCACATTCAATTGTAATTCATCAAAGTTTTGTATAATAATTCAGTTCCTCATTCCATAAAGCTCTATTTTCCCCCCTTCACATAGTAGTGGTAGATGTCAGACTCATCATTAGATTTGTCTGTATAGTGCAGCAGGCACACATGAGGCAAGATTGCCCTAGCGATCAATTTGTGTGGCAAGTGATGCCTAACAAAACAATCCCATGCTGCATCCTTGAAGGAAAGAGACAATGAAGACACAATGAAGGTTTCTTTTAAAAGGAAATGAAGTTATAATGTATCAAGAATTGTAAGTCTCTGTGTGTAAAGCACTACTTTATTTCAAAAAAATTCTGGGCTCACAGGAATTAGAATGTCTAACAAGCTACTTTGAGGATGCAGAGATGTTTATTCTATGGAACTTGAATGTTGTGAAATAAGGCACACCTAACAGGCATGCACTTCCTATGAATGGCAGCAATGCTTTGCTATTAGCAGGCTGTTATCCAGTCCACGCAGACGGAATAGGCACACATATTAGAAGAACACATGACAAATTGAAGGTAATATAGTGATTAAAAAATGAAAGAATGAAAGCTCATTAAAATTAGATACAACACAATCAGAGAGGCAGGTATTTCTCTACATACATATAGTGCTCTTGGTTCTTAATCTAAGGAGGTTTAGTACACCTCTCATAAAGTTTCCCAATGATATCCCACCCAACCCATACACAGAGCTGAAGTATATTATGTGTGCTCTTGCTGGGTGCCATCAAGTCATTTCCTACTTATGGCAACCCTAAATCAAACCTCTCACAGGGTTTTCTGGGCTGAGAGAGTATGACGTGCCCAAGATCATCCAGCGGGTTTCCATGGTTGAACAGGAAATCAGATTCTGGTCTCCAGGGTTGTAGTCCAACACTCAAACAAGTATGCCACACTGGCTTTCTTGCTTCCTCTTTGGGTCATTTAGACAGGCTATTTCTACATCCCTATAAAATGCTTACTATGACTAGGACCAGATATACAAACGCATGTCACAGAGTTGGCTGTATTACACTAGAGCAAATAAATAAATAATCAATCAATCCAACATTACTGTGGCACCTTCAATACTTAACACATGTATTATGAGATATGCACTCCTGAATCATGGAACATTTAATCAAATATAGAAAGTGTGTGTTGTCTAATGTACAAATAAGATATAAAAGATAATGACAGAATGTAAAATAGCAGTCTAATCAACTTATGTTTGGATGGCAAGGTATTAAAATGACCAGAATAAGTTTATTTGGTAGCTATTACAATGGCAGGGTGTATTCACACAAGTTATACCCTATGTACATTGAAATTTTCAAAGAACATTAGCACTGACGGTACAATTAAAATATTAAGGATTAACTTTTATTTTAACACATGTAAAATGATTACTTCTTAAAACTCTCAGTGTTAAAAGTTTTATATAACCACATTTGATTAATGTAAACTTTGGCCTGACAGTTATTTTTTTCTGAGTTTATCCATGTGTGATAAGAGTTTAAGCAACAAACAGCCAATTAATTATCCTTCTAAGCCTACAGTAAGACTCTGGGGTGTATTAGATATGTGATAAATGTTACACTGCTCTGTGTGGAATGAAAATCTAGACTTCTCTAAACAAAGGGAAACTAAGCTGCAACAGATGGGCAGAGAAAGAGCATTAGCAAAGGAGGAGACCATATTGGCAGCACCTCAACTTCAGAAGTACAACACTCACTCACTCTAATGAATATGGGGATATATTTATAAAAATATATAAAACCATACACTGTTTTGTTTATTTACTTAAAGCATTAATTTGACATAAAAAAATTACTGAACTTAACATGGTAAATAATGCACATACAAGACTATCAGTAATGAATATCGTGCATACGTTGCAATGGCCCAATTTTCCTGCAATAAAGATTTAAGCAGAAACCAGAAAAATGTTGGTTCCTTTATTACATATTTAACGCAGAAAACTCAACGAACACTTACGTGCCACTCCTAACCAATGGCACAAAGTGTGATTTGTGGTATTTATATATCAATACAACCTAATATATTTGATACTGAAAGATAATGATATTAAATAAACATTTGTCCTGAGTGTTGTATTTCTGAAACAAATAATGCATTTCATACCATCATAACTTTACAAAATAATCTCATAATTTCTTCTTAAAGATAGGCATATAAACTCCAGCTAGTCAGATTGCCACAGCTTTGCTGAATTTCTGTCTTTAAATACACACACACACACACACACACACACATGCACAAACAAGCAAAAACCCTAATGTTATTAGAGGGACCTAAATACCATAAAGGCACCAGATCCCCATCTGATCTTGGAAGCCAGGCAGGGTCAGCCCTGGGAAACCCTGGATGGGAGACAACCGACGAATACCAGATACTGGAGGCTATATTTCAGAGGAAGGGACTGTCAAAACCATCTCTTGAGTGTTCCTTGCCAAAAGAAATTCCATGAAATTCATGAGGTCACCATAAGATGACAGATGACTTGAAGGCATAGGCACATAGGCATCAGTATGCACGCGTGCACGCGCATGCACGCACACCCCGTTATAAATCAAAGGGTCCTGCTGACATCTTACACTCATCTATGATCAATCTTGCATATGTGAGCTAGGAGGCTGTAAGAATATACAAATAGTAGTAACTTGATCTGCAGTTTATGTTAGGATATGACCAGAGAATTGCTTTTACACACAATGGTTAGATTTTCTTAATGCCACTTTAAGCTATCTTTTCATCATGGAAACAGTGGCCATGCCATGTATCTCATCCACTATGTCAAACATTTTTTCTATCCACTCCGTTCATCTCCTCCACATACCACTAAGCAGGAGATTCAAGACTGATCAAAAGTGCACAAGATCATCAGGTTCTATGCACTGGACTAGAGGCACTGGAAGAGGAAATGGAATATTTTCCATACATATGCATCTTTTTCACACAAAAGTGTGTGGTCTTAGGCCAGTGTCTCTCAACCTGGTGCCCCAAGATTGCTGCCAGAGGGTAGTGGGTTTTGCAGTCTAGAATATCTGGGGGGCACAAAACTGAGGGAAATTGTTTTAAGCACTCCAGTTCTCTACACCTGCTCTGACTGTAGAGAAACAGTTACAGCTTATGCTTGTTGTTATGTGCCTTCAAGTCACTTCCAACTTCTGCAGACCCTAAGGCAAACCTATCATGGGGTTTTCTGGGGCTGACAGCATGTGGTGCACCCAAGGTCACCCAATAGATTTCTATGGCCAAACTGGGAATCAACCCTGGTCTCCAGGGTTGTAGTCCACTGCTCTATATACACTATATATCACACAACACTATATCACACTGGCTATCTACCATATCTTAAAGGAACTGCCTGCCTTTGGTACTTTCCAGATGGGTGAATAATATCAGGGGGTTTTATTCCCAATGATTTCCAAATTTAAATTAGATTTTTAAATTTAAATCTTTTTTAAAAAATGGTTAGGAAAATATTAAGAACTAAACCAAAGTCTGTGAATGTTACAGCATCAGCATAATGGCATTTCCATCTCCTCCCCTCTCTCCAGCATCTCCAAGCCTGCTGGAAAACCAGTTCCAGGGAGTTTCTCTTTCCTCTGGACAGTCATGGGCCTGGGAGTACACCTTTCTATCCCCCCTGCTCCATAAAGGGAAGGTCAGCTCTAGATCTAGCCCTAAATTTATCCTCCATTAAAAAATAACTTTGTCAAGCGACATGCTAAATCTACACTTATAGAAATGAAAGTACTTACCACTCAGATATTGGTGTTCATTTTTTTTTTCACAATCTAATTTTGAAAAGGGTATATGCAAAGCATCCTAACTCTTGTTTCCTGAAAATTTTGGGCTATCAACTTATGTATTTCCAAAAGAAAAAACAAACAAACAAAGATAAGGTTGTTCTTCTTTGCTAATTTTTTTGGTGGTAGAGTTGGGCCAAGCAAAGCAAAGAAATTTATTAAGATTTTAGCTGTATGCAAGGGTTAGACTACTGGCATGTAGGATTAAACTGTAGACGTGAACATAGGCACAAATGTAAGCCTCCCTCCTCAACAATTCCTTTTACATCCAGTAGCTTTCCAGACATTTATGCATCAAGCATAACGATCTGGACTGGGTTCTGTAACTGCAGTCAATAGCATATGGTTACAGAGCTTTCATGATTGAAAGGCTACCTCATAGGGATCCTAATAGTGCTGCTAGGGTGAAACGTGCAAAGGGTTCCTGTACTTTAATGGTTGTGTAGAAGGGGGAACTGCAACAGGTCTTGCTAGCTGCCCGGTTGCACAATAAGCTACACTTTCTGAAATTTCCTTCCATACAAGAGCTCTCTACAGTTTTCATTCTGGCATCCTTAGTTCCCAACCACAGGAGCAATATAATCTTGCTCAACAGAGCCCTAGACAATTCTTTGCATTCAACATATGAAGATCTGGGAAGTTCTCAGGCATGCAAAATATCTGAGATGTGTGCATTATGTGTCCACATCCCTGCCCTCAAATTAGCCCTACACTTGAACAGGCAAATACTTGCAGACAACTACAGAGCAAGATGGCTGGAGGCAGAGCACAAAGGAACAATGGAATGGACCTGAAAAAAATGCTATTGTGTTTGTGTGATTTAATTCTTATTGCCTTTAAAGTGCTGCTGCTACATTTGCAGCTTGTCACACTATTGCCTATCATTTATTATTTCCTAAATTAATTTTTAAAATATTTATCTCTTCAATTTATATCCACTTTTCTCCCAAAATGGGACTTAAGGCAGTTTATAATAAGTTATAACAAAATAGCAAAAACAATGTAGATAACAAACTTTTCTTTAAAATATACTAAATATATCATCTAGATGTTGTAAAATACTGCACTAAGTTGTAAACTGCCATGTATTAATAATACACCTTGTACTATTGTTTGAGAAAATAACTCAAGACTTAGTGATGGCAAACTTGATTGAAATCAATATATCTGGGCCTAAATCCAGTGGCTAATTCCAGTAACACAAGATCTACAGACTCAATGGAATTTACAAGAAGGTTGACTTTCCAAGTCCCCATTGATTCAAATGGTCTAGTACAGCTGGGACTAACAAACAGATTTAGCTTCTGAGGTTTCTCTTGGTGATATAAATCATGGATGCAAATGTCCTTGATTTAAAACAATCCACCCTGCACTGGATTACAACTTTCATTATTTCCAGCCACCATGTCCTACCTAGGGACGATTGGCCTTGTTGGGGAAAGCTGCCTTCAAGCAAATTCCCATTCCCCTAAAAATGAGCTAGAGACAACCCAGTTTGCTTTCTAAAACATAATTCTCCACCTTTACCCCTCAACACTTATTATATGAAAGCTTTGCAACTGTTGCACAGACTACACTTTCTCCAAATAGCCGAAGTAGTGCTTGGATGACACACAGTAGACTCAGTATGCAGCGCAGGTGTTCTTGCTCACACTGTGCATCATGAGGACCAAATAAGCTATGTTACCTACTGTGCCAAAGGCATTTCTAGGGTTAATCCTGCATAGTTAGCAAGGTTTTCAAAACTGTAAAAATGGACAGTAAAAATTAATGATGGATAGGGTTGATGATCAGGAAGTAGTTATTGTGTTCTGACTAAATACCAGATAAAAGTATTGATTTCACTTAATTTAGCCATGCATTCTTCATAAAATTAACATATCACCTGCATTTCACAAACAGAAGTTACATAACACAAAGGCCAATTCCGCACGAGTCTGTTATAGCACAATGATTCCACTTTCAATCTGGCCCCTCCTGAAACTGCAAACCCCAGGACTCCATAGGAGGTTGAAAGCAGAATCATCGCGTTATAACAGACTTGTGCGGAAATGGCCAAAGTATCAGCCTTCATATTAATCCATACAGGGCATATATGCAGAAGCTCTACTCCAGGTACCCCCGCATAAAACAAAAAACGCAAAGCCTCATATCCCATCATAGTCAATGGATGTGATGTGCACACATCTACAGCAGCGGAGGCATACACCCACTTTATTCATTGACTATAACGGGGTACAAGGCCTTGCCCAACTATGCATTTATGAGCACAGTGGTCATGCAAGAGGAGGGCCCACTGTATTTCGTTTCTTCCTTTTCCGCATGTATCAACAGGGCTGAAACTGTTTTAATCAAAAAACAATTGACAACCATTATTGATATCCAAGTAACCTTTATCTTTGAACTGATTGATTTTTTTAAAAAAAATCTGCTTCTTTTATTTTATTTTTTAGAACTGACCAAAAAAAGTCACATTTTTTCTATAATAGCAATTGAGCATGGAATGCTCCAAAACAGAAACTAAGGCCCTTTCTGCAAGATGTCATCATCTTGCATTTGGGACAGGAGGAGGACAGGACTCGGACAACTGTTCTGCATGATAAGATCCAGGTCCTGTCCTTCTCCTGTTCCCAGGCAGCACTACTGTACTGCAAATCATAGAATCATAGAAATCTAGAGTTGGAAGAGACCACACAGGCCACCCAGTCCAACCCCCTGCCATGCAGGAACACTTTCAAAGCAATCCCGACAGATGGCCATCAAGCCTTTGCTTAAAAACCTCCAAGGAAGGAGCCTCCACTACACTCCGAGGCAGCATATTCCACTGTCGGACAGCCCTGACTGTCAGGAAGTTCTTCCTGAGGTTCAGGTGGAATCTCCTTTCCTGCAGCTTGAATCCATTGCTCCTTGTCCCGGTCTCTGGAGCAGCAGAAAACAAGCCCTCTCCTTCCTCTACGTGGCATCCCTTCAAATATTTAAACATGGCTATCATGTCCCCTCTTAACCTTCTCTTCTGCAGACTAAACATACCCAGCTCTCTAAGTCTATCCTCATAGGGCATGGTTTCCAGGCCTCTCACCATTTTGGTTGCCCTCCTCTGGACTTGCTCCAGCTTGTCAATATCCTTCTTGAATTGGGGTGCCCAGAACTGGACACAGTATTCAAGATGGGGTCTAACCAAAGCAGAATAGAGTGGTACCAGTACCTCCCTCGATCTAGACACCATACTCCTATTGATGCAGCCGAGAATTGCATTGGCTTTCTTGGCTGCCGCATCACACTGCTGACTCATGTTCAGCTTGTGGTCTATGAAGACTCCTAGATCCCTTTCACACGTACTGCTATCCAGCCACGTGTCCCCTATCCTATATTTCTGTGTTCCATTCTTTCTACCTAAGTGTAGGACCTTACACTTCTCTCTGTTCAATTTCATTTTGTTAGCCTTGGCCCAGCTCTCCAATCTATCCAGGTCATTTTGAATTTTGATCCTGTCCTCTGGCGTATTAGCAACCCCTCCCAATTTGGTATCATCTGCAAATCTGATGAGCAAGCCCTCTATTCCTTCATCCAAGTCATTGATAAAAATGTTGAACAGCACTGGGCCCAGGACAGAACCCTGTGGCACCCCGCTAGTCACTTCTCTCCAGGATGAAAAGCAGCCATTCGTGATCACCCTTTGGGTTCGGTCAGTCAACCAATTACAAATCCAACTAACAGTAGCCCTGTCCATCCCACATTTTACCAGCTTCGTTGCAAGAATGTCATGGGGAACTTTGTTGAAGGCCTTACTGAAATCGAGGTATGCTACATCCACAGCATTCCCTTCACCTATCAAGCTAGTAACTCTATCATAAAAAGAGATAATAAAAAATAAATGATTTTTTATCAATGATAAAAAATCATTGATAGGTTCTCCTCATCAATGACTGGTGATTGCAATGCCCTCCCACCACCCACCTACACTTACTTAAGCTGCAAAGGGTCAGGAAGCGCAATGGCTGCACTTCCTGCCCCGGCTCGGCCTGGGACAGCACCCAGCTGTGCTGCAGGAGCAATAGGAATGGCCATCGAGCCTCCTGCATTCCTGCAGGAAGCCAGCGTGGAGGGAAATGCTCTTGTTGCACTCCTCTCCCAGGAGAACCCTAGTGAGCTCCCCATGGAATGTTGCCAGGATCAGGTAGGGTGCAGAAAGGGCCTAAGCTCCAACAACAGTTACACACAAATCCACATACAGAGAAACAATGCAGCCTGACCCAGGTGATTACAGATGCCCCAAACACTTTGGTTTTGGTTTTTTTGTTGTAGTAAATAAATTAATTAAACTCTTTGATAATGTTTTCCTATTTTTTGCAACTTTCCTCGTTCTACAACATCCTATTTATGATGGAGTGACAAAATTCAACACAAAATTATCTCTGTTACATCTATGGATTTCTGCACTAGTGGGGGACTCTTGGGATTTATTCTGTTTCTACATTTCTAGGATTCATGTGATGACACTGTTAGGGTCAACTCCCAGTTTCTATATAAAGTTCATATGGTCACCATGAGCCCACTGTAGCCTCTCAGCTTAACCCAATTCACATGACTGTTGTTAAGATAAAAGTGGGGTGGTGAAAAATAGTGTACAACATCTTCAGCAGTAGGAAATAAGTGGAGTAAAATTAACTAAAATACATACAGTTAGGGAAAATAATGATTGTCATGAAAAAACTGAGGCATTTCTGACAGCCTTTCAGGGTTTCTCACTTAAGCTACAATCCCATACACATTTACCTGGGAGTAAGTCCCAAAGTCCCATTCTCAGCTGCTCAGCCAACTACTGCCTGTAATAAGCTGCACACCAAGAGCAACAAGGCATAGCCAAGGAATCTCTATACACATGCCAAGGAGAGACTCTACTCTGTTCCTTCCCCCCTTTGATTGGTTGCTGGGGTGCTCAGGGATAAACATCCACTAGCTTTAAGGCGGAGGATCTGAAATTTAATTAACTGTATTGTTTGCGCAACTCAGTGTCATCTTTTCTTAAAGGGATCACATTGTAAAATACAAGATTTTTGGCCTGCCATTCAATCTACACAAGGGACAAGCTTTCTGACCCCGAAATAGAGGACATCCCTTATAATAAAGGACACATGGTAACCCTAATCCAGCAATACTAGCTTTGGTGCCACACTGATGTGAAAATACCTTGATATAAAACTGAAGGAATGCACATGTTTAAAAATTAGGGCACACAAACTCTTTGCTTATTCTCATGCATAATTTTATGAACACCAACAGCCTTGTTTACTTCCTAGTGCTGCTGACAGGTATAAACCTTCATGCAAGAATATTTACCTGCAATTTTTCCCCACATTATCAACTTGTAACAAAAGAATAAAGATAAAAGAATAAAAAAAAGTAACTATGTTAGCTCATAATAGCAATAGCAAAAGTGTTGTGACACCCTGAGATAACAGTTGTTTTACTGTGGCATTAAGCTTTTCTATATACCAGCAGCAATTGAGATAATAATTAAAAATAGGATGAATTCTTTGCAATGTGCTCTCAGAAGAAGCAAAAACTTCAAATGTTCTTGCAGGTATCTGTAAAGGATACAGAAAATACAAGTTTAAATTGAAGTAAATATACTTCTCTTCCCCACTGAGAAGCATGATTTGTCTAAAAAAAAAATCCAATTGAGGTCAGTGGTTTTTGCATACTGAGTTCAATGGGAGTAAGTAGTTAAATGCAATGTGCACATATGTGATCCCATGCATGTGGGTGTGTTTATATGTCCCTTCAAGTCGCCTGTTGACTTTGGTTGACTCCATGAATGTCATAGTGTTTTTTTAGGCAAGGAATACTAAAAGGTCGTTTTGCCAATCCCTTCCTCTGAAATATAGTATATAGCACTTGTTATTCATTGGTGTGCTCCCATCCAAGTAGTAACCAGGACTGAGCCTACTTAGTTTCCAAGATCAGCTAGGATCTGATGCCTTGACAGTATTTAGGTCCCCGTGCATGTTTGCTCAGACATAAGTACTATCAGCTCAATGGGCTTAGCCTCAAGCAAGTGTGACTATGACCCTTTTCACACATTACCCATTTGCGCAGCTGGGGGTGGGGGTGTCTCACGTGAAAAGCCTCATCCAGAATGCTGCTGCTTCCCCTCTCCTTCATCCCGCAGGTTGCTTCCTGGTAGCGCAACCATCGCACTATCACCCCGCCCCTTCCTTCCACAGCGCAGTCTGGGACTGTAGGCTGCGCTGGGGGGAGGAAGCGCAACCGGGCCGGCTTGTTCGGTGCACCGCACGCAGGTAAATGCGCGAGGGCCCTGCCAGCATTGCACGACCGCGCAGTATTTTTGGCTTAGAGCCAAAAATAAGAAAATGCGCGCACGTCCCGCTTTAAGCACCTGAGCGTACGGACCGGCACTCCCATTTACACGACGCTCAAGGGGCCCTCATGCAAAAAAAAACTGTGTGCGAAAAGGGCCTATGACTGCAGCCTTAAGTTGCTCCTCCTATTAGCTGCCTGTTTCTGGTAATTAGAAGATAATTTGAGAAATGATTAGAACACAAATATACTGTAATCATTACATAAGAAGCTTGGCAGGTCTTGTAGTACTAGTAATCTAATATATAAAAGTCAAAGTTTGTTTGTCTGTGTCAGGCAAAGACTTCATATGATTGGCTGTCTAAGAAAATTCTATGGAATCCTGGGGTTTGCAGTTTAGGTAGAGGCCATTAGAATTCTCAGCCAAAGAGCTCTTGGGCCTCAGTCAGCTATGTCTGTATTGAATAGGCTGGTTGCTATGGAGATGAGGCCTAGCAGCAAGGAGGAGGACAGTGTATTCCCTCAGGAACCCAACCTCTGTATGTTAATAACTCTGAACACAGATTGGATCAGGGAATATGGGGAAAAGTTATAGGTACTGGTCAAGACAGTTTGGGGAATTAGAGACACAGGATCTCAAATCTTTCTAAAAAGTATTACTTATGAGAAAATAAAATCCTGAGGAACAGTGGGTATATACGCTACAGTAACATAAAAGTGTTTTTTATTTCTTGTGCTGCTGCATTTTCTGTCCTGAGGTACAACAGTCATGCAGAATTACTGTCTTTTCACCCTCTCTGTCTCACAAAAAGAAAAAAGAAATATTTTCTTTTCCTTAATCCTAGAGCACATGTCATCAGGGTAGGCACTCCACACTTGCTTCATTAAATTTAGTGGTGCTGAGTCAGTTTTCTCAAGCAGGTAATGTGGCTATGGAATTGTTGTTGTTTTAAAAAAATCTCAACTTTCATCATTATAAGTCATCTTGAATAGAGATGAGATGAATCCAGAATTTCTCGAATCCGAATCTGAATCCCTGGAAGGTTCTGCGAATCCATGAATCTCAAATCTTTCGAATCCTTTTTTACAAAGGGGTTTAAAAAGCAAGGGAAACAAAGCACTTCTACTGAAAAGTGTTTTGAAGCAGAATCTGACATCTTTGTTTAATGAAAAACAAACTAAATAATAGTTTTAACTTTCAGGAAAACATACCCATATACTTCTTATTAAGAATTACATGTAATTTGGAAGTAGCTCCAGATGTTGGAGTTGACTCCTGGGTTGACTATTACAGAACAAAACAAAACAAAAGGGCAAGGATAATCTTGAGAAAGACACACTCTCTCAACCTTAGCAAAAGCCTGGGCAAAGACAAACTTGCCTCTGAAGAAATCTGGCCAGGAAAATTGTCATAGTTTTGCCTTAGGATCTCGCCAGATTGAAAATGTCATGAAGGCACTTTCTACACAAGTAGGAAAATGTGGATTATTAATTCCACATTTTCCTGCCTGTATAAACAGGGCCACATACTACAGTACAGAGATAATCCAGGTCAAAACTGGGTTTTTCTTTGCATAGCTCCTTATGGCATCCTGGGGTTTGTAGTTTGATGATGCACTAGCACACTTTGGCAGAGAAGGCTCTGACACCTTGTCCAAGTACAAACCCCAGAATTGTGTATGAAACAGCTTTGCAAGGGAGCCGTGCAAAGGAAGCTTCTTCAGTTGTCCTTGAAATCTCAAGAACACTGTACTTTCCAGTCAAGTCTCAAATCCTACAACAAGGAAGGCACTTTAAAGACACAAAAATACCAGCCTCTAGCCCAGCCTCAATTCTTTACCCTGATGTCCAGTCTCAAGTCCTAAAACAAGGAAGGCACTTAACAAAAACAAACACCAGCCACTAGTCCAGTCTCAATCCCTATACTCCAGTCTCAAGTCAAAAGAATAGAGAAGAAGAGAATAATTACCTTGCAGAGGGAGGCAGCCACAGGGGCAGGCAGCAGGATCAAGCTTGATCCGGGGCTCTCACGCCAGCTCAGGCCTCCAAGTGTGCAGGAAACTGGCTCTCACCACCCCTGTGTGCCCACTCAGGCCTGATCCGGGGCTCTCATGCCAGCTCAGGCCTCCTGGCATGCGGGAAAGTGGCCCTCGTTGCCCCTGCGCACCCGCATGGGCCTGATTCAGGGTTGTTTGTGCCAGCTCAGGCCTCAGAGCATGCAAGGATTCAGAGGATTTGACTTGCCTGTTTTGGCCCAGGGATTCGGATCCACGAATCTCAAATCCTTCCCAAGGATTTGCGGATTCAGTTGGCCCATCCCTAATCTTGAATAAACCAAAACACAAATTCCCTATTTGTTAAAATTACTGTTTAATTTCTGTTCCACAAGCACTTTGTTTGAAATATAACATTCACTATGTCACACATGGCCTGTCTAGCTCAAAGTTTAATGTCCATTCCATGTCAGGGACTAAATAAAAAGTATGTGGCAGCTGAGAGTCATACATAGTCTTATCGCCAATGAAAAAGATGGCTGGAAAACAGATTCTGTAAATTTTCCTATGTTGCTGCTGTGAGTGAGCTCAGTGGTCCTTAGACTGCAGGATAGCCCCTCTCTTGAAGGAAGATGAGCAGGGTATCAGAGGATATTGTGAATTTGTGTTTCAGGGAAGCACCTTGAACCAGCAAGACTTAAAAAAAAAAAAAAGAGTTAACCTGGGGATGATTCACAATAGATTGTATAGGGTCAGTACTCTTTCTTTGCATTGCCAATATGCATTTTGGAAAGGGAGCCTTTTAGAAACAGCTGCTAATTTGTTTTTTGTTTTTTAATATTTTCTTTCTTTAAAAAAGTAGTATGGAGGTAACCTGGTATCTTCCTATTTTAATGCAAGAGTGAGATAACTCTTCTAGTCAAAACACCTAGCTATATGCAAGTAACTCTGTATATTTACCCACAAACCAGATTATTGATAGCAGTGAGAGAAGCTACAGAAGACAGAGTGGAAGGAAGCCTGAGCTCAGAAAGTCTGAGAATATTAGGTTAGTTATTTCTGCTTTTTATCATAAACAGTCTATGCTTAAAAAAAGATACATTATGTAGCCTTTAAGGTAACAAGCTTGTATCCACTGGCATGACATGATGCTGCCTCAGGAAAAAAAGTAACCATTATTGTAGATTCAGTAATGAATAAAGTTTCCATCAATAAAAAAGGAAGATAACATTTGTAGCTAAATGTTCCTTAACATTTCAGTTAAGTCATTCCTTATTCCTATGCAGTCTGATCCTACACATGCTTTCTGAGAAACAAAATTCCAGTGAAACCTGCTTCCTATTTAGCAGTTTCCTTATTTAGGTATTTATTTAATTTGTATCCCACCTTTCTCCCAGTGTGGACCAAAGGTGGCATACAACACCTTAAAAATATATTTTTAAAAGAAAGAAAAACTCTTAGGACAAAAGTTAAAACACAATTGAACTTTGATATAAAAACAAAATCTAAAAACTCAAGTTTAAAAAAGCATTTAAAATACTTCATAAAATAAAAACACTACAGCCTCTCATGATTAAAAACTCGATGTGCCACCATCAGTTGCCTCCTTAAATAAAAAGGCTTTAATCTGCTGGTGGAAAGACAGCAGAAAGAAGCCAACCAGACCTCCCCGGGAAAGGAGTTCCACAACTTGAGAGCAGCCACCAAGAAGGATTTCTCTCAAGTCTTCATCAGACATGTGCGTGACAGTGCCACTGTCACGCACATGTCTGATGAAGACTTGAGAGTGATAGAAAGTGATAGAAAGCCTTCTCCCACAGATCTTAGAGCACAGACAGGCTCAAAAAATGTAATACATTTTTTTTCAAATAGTCTTTAGTAACTTTCCTACTTAATTGTAGGAAAAATAATTTCAAGTAGAGTTTAAATGGACAAATTGTGGCCTACAGGCTGCATGCAGCCCCAGAGCCATTTTTGTGTCTTCTACCCCTCACCCCAGGAATCAAGGGCATTTCTACCACTTTGGAAGAGCCCTGGGCCCCGAGGGGTCCAAGTATTTTTTTAAAAAAAAATTGCATTTTTTAAAAAATAAAAATAATGTGCCAAAATACCCTCCAAGAGGTGTTTGAGGCTTTTCACCACATTTTGGGCACACTCCAGAACAATTTAGGCCCAAGAAAGGCCTTTTTTGAAACAGGAAGTAAACAGGAAGTAGTTTCCACTTACTTCCTGTTAGTAAAAAAAAAAAAAAGGCCTCTCCTGGTCCTAGAGAGGTGCAGGAATGCCAAAAACATGGTGAGAATGTCCCCTAGAAGGCATTTGGGGATAAACTTTTTTTTTCTATAGCAGATGTGTCAGGGGCTCCAGCCCACCACAGTCTCCGGGGGAGGGCTAATGTGGACCCAACCGTTCCACAATTGCCCATCCCTGAAGTAGAGGATCAAACTAGCTACAAAGGTGCCAATGACTGCAGCCATGAAGTCCAATTTTATAAATAATATACACGTTTATCCAGAAGTTCCCAATGAATGCAGTTCAATTTTCTCCTAAAGAAGAATGCATAGCACTAAAACCTTGATTAATGTTTTGTTGACTCATGGTCCAGTACAAATCTGCTTACTGTAATAACATTTTTTCCCCATAAAATATATTAGGAACACTTTATTTTGAAGACTTTTGATAGAACCAAGTGTTAAAATACACCGGTTCCTCTATTATAAATAAAAAATAATAATTTATGATATATAAATTCTTGTCGTGTCCATTGGTGTTTATTATTAATCTCTAACACTTTGAGCAATGATTGGAAATTGTGCTGGAAGAGAGTTCTGCAGGCACCGTGCATTGCCAAAATAAACAAGTCTGAGAGTATATCAAGCTTCAACTGCCCCTAGAATCCAAAATAATTAAACTGAGTTTATTGTATTTTGGAAGTATCATGAAATGACATGACTCATTAGAAATATCAGTAACACTCTGGAAAAGTTAAAGCAACTAGGAAAGAGAAAGAACACATTATAATCGTATAGACTCAATCAAGGAAGCTACAGCTGGCCTCAGTTTGCAAACCTTACTGGGGTTGTCAATAACAGAGTCGCAGGAAATTCATTCACAGGATCTCTGTAAGTCAAAGCTGACTTGACAGTCACTAACCACAACACAACAATTTAAGCACACTGTAGGTGCAAACAGCCCTATGGTTATATATACTGGGACACACCAAGACAGAGAGAAAAACTGTCATTTCCTTGGCATTGATACAACATGCTATGGGTGCAAGCCAGTTACTAGTGCTTCAATCAACTGCACAAGAGCATATCAGAGGCTAGAACAGAACTGTGAGCTTTTTTTTTTTAACGCACCAGCAGTCAAGTGGCTAGTAAGGTCTCTGTTGAGTTGGCACATACACCAGGTTAGTCCAGCTAAGGCTCTTTGCTGTTATTCACTTGTATATACCATGAACAACTATCCTGTAGGAAAGAAAATAACTAAATAATTCACAAGAGTAAACAGCCAAAGGGTGAAAAAGCTGGGCATTTTTTTTTCTCCACAAAAGTTGCCTTGCCTTCTGTTGCATGAGTTGACTGCAAAATATCAGTATTACAAATAGGTAAACCTTGTAAGCATCTAAGGTACCACTTGAGGATGTGTAGCCAAAACCTACTACCCCCTCTCCAGACCACCAAGCCCCTGCCCGCCCCCAGGCCCAGCCTACACCATTTTGAGGGAGAGGGAATTGCCAGTCCTCAAAAAAACCAACCACACTAGAGCTCGAATCCAGCTCGTTTCTCATATAAAACTGAGGCCATTTCCGCACGAGCCTGTTATAGCGCGATGATTCCACTTTCAACCTCCTCTGGAATCCTGGGGTTTGCAGTTTCGGGAGGGGCCGGCCGGCCCCTCCCGAAACTGCAAACCCCAGGATTCCAGAGGAGGTTGAAAGTGGAATCATCGCGCTATAACAGGCTCGTGCGGAAATGGCCTGAGATTCACACAAATCAGCCTCCTGGAATCTCGGGGCAGGGGAAACATATTTTGTCCCATCCGGCTGCGATCAACAGACCCAAATCCTTTGGGATTCAAATCTCACTGGGGGCTTGAAGGACAGAGCGCGTGCGCCTGTTTCTTATTTTAAATCTTCTCTTTTCTTTTCCTGGCACAGGAAGCCCGGCAGCGCCTCTTAAAAGCGCCAACCGCCCTTCAAACTCCGAAAACCCCCAACACGGAGAGCCGGCAATGCTGTCCGAGGTACCTGCCCAGCCCCGTTATCCCCTCGACGGACATGACAGCGCAGAAAGCAGCAGCAGCAGCAGCAGCATCTCTCGAGAGGGGAGCCCGCCAATGCCGCAGCCGCAGCCGCGCGCTGGCCAAGGAGGCAGGGGCCAAAGTTGCCTCCTTTACGACCCGCCGGCGCCGTTTGTACCTCCTCCGCGCTCCCAGCCCGGGACTCTTCGCCGCTGGGGTTTCTAGTACTGCGCCTTGCCGGTCCCTCTGGCGGTGTTCGACCGCTCCAAACTGCTGTCAGAACCGACGCCGGCGCCTCTGCCTTTGGACCAAGCCTCGGAGCTGAGAGGAAGCCTCTGGCAGGCTCCCTGGTTACCGAGGGCAACAAGCCTAGCGCGGCGACAACAGCCGCTTATACACACGCATCCTCACAGGGAGAGAGGGAGGCGGGCGCACTGCTGCACCTAGCAGCAGCAGCCGGGTCTCAGGGAGCTCCGCCTTTCTTTCTCCTCCCTCTTTCCCCCTCACGCTTTATTTGTGTGCGCGTGTGTGTGTGCGGGAGAGAGGGAAGGAGGCCGGGGAAAAAACAGGTTCCTGGGCGTCGAGGGGGATGACGAAGGGAGAGAGGATTAACCCGTCTGCTGGTTCGTTCACCGCCCCCCGCGGGCGCGCAGTGGCCTCACGACGGTCTGCCCTTCTCCGCCGCTGAGGAAGATGCTGCGCGTAGGTTGCTAGGGAGGCCGGCGCTGCGCCTGCACGCCAGGCTCCCTCGGACCGGTCAGGACGGGGTTTAGCTTCCCCGCCCCCGCACCTCAGCCACCCGGAGAACGAGCGCCCGCCTTGGCTAGGCAGCCGTTCCCTCTGGGTGTTTCCCAAGCAGCAACAAACGCTGCCCTGTCGTTCCTTGTCACTTGTGTGTGGACGCCAGTGGGGGGCTCTCCCTCAAGGAGAGGAGAAAACACGCTTTCCAGTATATTCTGCCCTTCTCTTCCCCCTTCTTTAGGTTAAAGCTGTCCCACAGTAGCAGACCCCCAGTCCCTTTTCTCTCTGCTTGCGTTCCCTCCGCCGCGCTTGTGTAACCTTACTACGAACGTGGAATGGCGCGCGTGTGAGGCGGCGGGAGGAAACGCGCACTCTCCTGCCTAGGAGGGCCTCCATTTTTTTCAAGGGCAGACTCTCCCTCACGTGATGTCACGGTTAGACGCAAGGGAGCCAAAGGCAGCGCTCCCAAACGTGGACCAACGGCGCTTTTTCTCAGCTAAACATGGAGAAGGGCTAGGGGTCCTCGTATAGTGTTTTGGGTTTTTTCCCCCACGGCTGTAACCGAAGCGTGGGACACACTGCTCACTACAGTTGGGAAAAGTGTAGAAAGCAACATTTTAGCATCCTTAGCTGTCTTACAGCCTCATGGTATGTCTTGTCACTGAGCTCCTTGGACAGTAATGCCTTTACTGCTACTGAGGCATTGCTCCTCTCCAACCAAGTGGAAGGAAGTCTGTCACCATAATTCCGTGAGGCACTTAATAGGGCATTATAGCTTCCATTACAATCAGTGCCTGTCCGCATGGCACAGGCTAAAGGGGAAAAGTCATTACTGGCACCAGCCATCACTATCCCATGTGGAATCACTGAGGCACTCTTTCATCTGCAGCCATGTAGTACCGAAAACAAATATAAACAAAGAAAGAAACAAAAACATCATTTTTTTTAAAGAAGATTAGGACAACAATGAATTTCCGCACTAGCCAGTTATAGCGCGATGATTTCGCTTTCAACATCCTCTGGAATCCTGGCTGGCCCCTCCGGAAACTGCAAACCCCAGGATTCCAGAGGAGGTTGAAAGCGAAATCATTGTGCTATAATTGGCTAGTGCAGAAATGGCCTAAGCAGGCATGGAGACAGGCTCACCTTTCCGGACATGTATGATGAAGGTACAAACAGCTATTTTTTTTAAAAAAAAAGTCACAGATTTTGACCTGAGCACAAAAATGGAATGAGAAATTTGAAAAGAAAGGGAAATTGGACTCTTGAAAAGAGATGGGGAAATGGATTGTGGGATGTGTAAAGGTGAAGGAGGAAGACCCAGTTGAAGAGCTGTTAGCTGGGGAAATGAGGGACTGAATCTGTTCTTCCACTTTGTTTCCTGAACAGCAGATCTGTTGAATTACAACTCTTTTAAAATAAACTTATGGGTGCAGGAGTGGTCGGTGCAGTAAGAAAATTGGGTTTTACCAGCCTGGTTATCAGATACACACATGCGCATGCAAAATGAAGTTATTGCCCCAAATAAGAATTTTGCCCCCTGAGAAATTTTCCTTCAATCCCCAGATTTCTAGGATTGCACAAAGTGAGACACTGATAATCATAAATTCTTAGAACTCTTACATTTCCTTTGCCTCATTCCTTTGCCTGCCTTCTTTCTTGAGATGTTGAAACTATATTTCTAAATAAAGTTTTTAATTACAGTAGTGCTAGAAATGTGTTATAAACAAAGTTCTACTCATGGGACAGATCCTACCAGATAAAGGGAAAGGTGACATTTTCTGATACCCCCCTTCCCCGTTCATTGCACCTTCTGAATATCTGCTCCAAAGGGGTGGGGAGTCTGGATTCAAACTATCATAATATTGTAATGAATTATCTTTCTTAACTTATTTCATACTTCAATATATGAAAAGTGCACCTGCTGATACAAAATTGTTTAAACCTATTGAAAATCTTAGTATGTCCAATGGGCTTTATCTCATTTTTGTGTCCATCATTAGATCACCTTTCCACTACCAAGGTAGTCTTCTTCAAAGGAATCACTTGTGTACACCCTAAATACCATGAATGGCTCATGTACGTATTGATTGTACATGAGTATCTCTGTGTTTTTTGTTATTTTATTGGTGGTTCACTCATCCAAAGGATATCGGTTATGATTTTTTTTTTAATTCAGTTTGTTCACTCTTTGGGTTTATCTTGTCACTTGTATACTCTGCCAGTTTTATAGGTGCCTTTTCAGTCCATCACAGTCTCCTTTAGCAATCAGCTGAGCACTGCAGTAAGGAAGCTGCAATAGAGAGGTAAGTGGCAGGAAGAAATTTATGCAAGAGCTAAAAATAAAACATTAGCATCTTTCTCCTTGTCTTCTGTCTATGTCTTTGAGCCAAGCAAAAAGTGAGGATTTTAGTTTGTTTGTTCATGAACACTTATGTTACTATTTTCCCTTCCTTGTTACGTAGTCTGTTTTGATATTTCTGACATGTAGGTTATATTTACTTATTTACTTACCATTGTATGCTCCTGAGTGTTAGACTAGGACTCTGAGAGACCAGGATTTGAATCCCAGCTCAGCTGTGAAAAACTCTTGGGTGACCTCAGACAAGTAACATTCTCTTAGCAATAGAAGAAGGTAATGGCAAACCTCCTTTAAAAAACAAAGAAACTATGATAAGTAGGGGTTGATTTGAAGGCACATGACAGTAAATACTGTTGTTAAGGGAGGGGACCCTTCAAACTGGAAGTGATCAGGAGTCTAATTCCAGTTTCATTTGATGGTGGGGGTGGTCTGTGCCCTGGGTTTTGTTTGTTTGCAAAATGGCTGCAGTGGACTGGAAAAGTTACGTGTTTTGCCAGTCTGATGAGGAGGAGCCAGTGTGGTCTAGTGGTTTGAGCACCAGACTTTGGCCCTTTTCATATGGCATTTGCCATGTGAAAGGGCCCCTTGAGCATCACATGGTTGTGAGGAGCAATCTGCACGACGCACTCACAATCACGCGACGCTCCAGGGTAGGACAGGTGCCACTTGCGCATTTTTTCATTTTTGGCCGAAAATGGTGTGCGATCGTGCATTGTTCCAGGGCTCTGCATGCACTTGCCGTGCATGCGGAGCCTCCAGAGCCATGGCAGTCGCACTTCCTGCCCCAGCGCAGCCTGGGAAACTCCCAGGCTGTGCTGCAGAAGGAAGAGTAAGGGCTCTCGCGCTGCCTACTTGGGAGCAGGCAGCTCGTGCGGAGCTGAAGCAGCGGGGATGGGAGAGCCTCTCACTAGAGGCTGCTCACATGATCCCCGCACCCCAGTACTGAAAAAAGGTACGGTGCAGAAAGGGCCTATGACTCTGGAGACAAGGGTTTGAATTCCCACTCAACCATGGAAACCTACTGGGTGACTTTGGGCAAGTCACACTTTCTCAGTCTCAGAGGAAGGCAAATGCAAACCCTCTTTGAACAAATCTTGCCAAGAAAACCCCATGATAAGATTGCCTTAGGGTTGCCAGTCAGAAAAAATGGGTACCACATGCAACCCATGGGTCTCATCTTGCTCACTCTTGCTTTAGATCAGTGTTTCTCAAACTTTGGTCCCTCAGACATTTTGGACTTCTAGAAGTCCCAACAAGAATAGGCAATAGTCAGTAATTCTGGGAGCTGAAGTTCTCAACAGTTGCCAGAACAATGTTTGAGAAGCACTGCTTAGCCCATCGTGAATTAAAATAATATTAATCCAGACATGAACAAATGGGTCCCAAGGACCACATGAGGGCCTCCAACCTTTTTTAGCTGGACACTTCTAGTACTTTCTAGATTTTTTTTTTAAATTCCATGTTTTGTGATTGAAATGTGGCAGACAACTACTAAATGCACTGCAGTCAATGGTAGAATATACAGTAGTCATAATAAGTTTCATAATAAGTATAATATCAAGTCATATTGATTAAATAATATAATATTTACTGTATTTTAAATAATTAGGGTGATTTTAATTTTTTATACTAAGATATATTATTATAATAGTTAGGATGGAGTTTGGGATTTTTTTTAATCTTAAGAAATAATACATCTAATGTTTAATGAAACAAAAATAAATAAAGTGTGAGTTATGGGACGATTTGTTTGGGCACACTTTAATCTGTTAACACTATGAGATATAGTAAAAACTTTAAAAGTTAAACATGATGATTTCCGTTATTGTTTGCTCTGCTCCAGCAACATCCAACAAAGAAAAGGTTTTTAAAGTTTTTTCTTTGTTTTGTTGGTTTAGATAGTGAGATAATCAAGCACTTGCCCAGCCCAAAAAAATCCAGTCCAGCAGTTGCCTGCACATGCATCAGCAGAACAGGTGGTACCTTCCTTTCACTTCATTTAGAACAAGATCCCAGTGTATTTACAGTGCTTGAAAACAAGAGTATATTGCCAGTACCTGTTCTTCTCCTGTGTTGCACATGTGTTGGTTGCTCTAAGGAAGTTGGCAAAAGGAAGTGGTTGGTTTCATACTTGCCCATGTTTCCTTTTTAAGACACAACACTTGTTGATCATATTAAGGAAATACCTTACACACTTTCTTAAGACTTTTTAGAAAAAAAGAAAAGAATGGTTGAGGAGTCCATAGTTTTGTGAATCAGGAACGCATTTCATCTTCTCATTTGCCTGACAGAGGTATCCAGGAGTCCTTTATCTTCCAGATAGAAGTTGCTGAACATCAAGCATACTTTGAGATGACGCTCTGAATCCTCAAAGTTCGTTGTCATCCTAATTCTAAGGGCTGAATTCTCTTTTTGTCCTCATTAGAGTAGAGTCACTAAATTCATTAGATTTTTCTATCTGTTGACTTACCATGCAAAGAAGAGATTATATGGGTCTACTGTAGCTGGGACTAATCAAGCGGTTGCCAAACCAGGTGTGTTTTGTCTAATTCAATTATTCACTCCTGTTAATCAGAGGCATTCCTGTCTTAAAAGATGCTAGAGCCAGAACTAAAAGTCATTAGTGAGATTATACCCATAATTATTAAAAAGCAATTGTATTTACACATTTTAGATTTTCATATTTATTTAAGAGTCAAGTTTACATGGGCAATTGATATCATCTTTTTTATCTTCTGTGTGGAAACCAGTGTGTTGAATCAAAACAATGCCAAAGATACTGTGGGACTTGTGCAGCATTACTATAGGAGTCTCAGAAACAGCAATGATACAGTAGCTTGAGTATTGGACTATGACTCTGGAGACCAGGGTTTGAATTCCCACTCAGCCATGGAAACTGTTACTGCGGTCTAGGCCTACCCGGAGATAGCACTCGATATCACTTTGATATCAAACAGTTCCGCTTTCCTCTGCCACCCCACTCCAAATGTTTGTGAGGCCACCGTACAAGCACGCAAACAGGCACGGCCGATAATTGCTGGACATTCCATTCTCCACCCAAGCAGGCCAGATACAGCTGGTTCATCGCTTCAGGAACCTCTCCGGCAAACACCTCATTGCATATGCACGATACTAACAAAGGCTCCCTGCCCCGAGCAGGCAACCTGACAAAGCTGTATGAAGTGCTCCGCATTTGCATACTGGTTACACTATTGTTAATTCAGCTCTGATTCAATCATGCTAGATTCTGACCTTTCCAAAGTTTTGTCCCACCCATTGTTCTCACCGAGTAAGGCATGGCCTGCAGTCACAATTCACCCTATAAAAACCCCTGATTCCAAGACCTTCCTCGGATTGCTCCCGAGTTCCATCCAGTCTTGCCACCACTCTGCTTGGCGAGCTCCCCTCAGCCAATCGCGCTGAGCTTCTTCATCACGCCCCAACTTCGCTCTCAAGGTCCAGGACTACGAGACAGGTGTTGTATCACCCATTTCCCTCTAAAAATCCCTGTTCCAAGTCAATCTCTGATTTCTTAGTTATCTGTGTGACTGTGGTGTCTTTAATATTTGTCTGTACCTAATAAACATCATTTTTATTATTTTAACCCATCTGACTGCTTGACTGACCTGACCCCTAGACGCTGAGTTACAAGATCCTGCTAAGTTACCCTGCCTCTCGCTAGCTTTAGTGAGTGCTCCAGCTAATTTTCCCCAAAGTTGTGTTGTTGTTTGGTTATATAGGTGTCCCTCCTGGGACCCCCAGCAAACAGGGTAACAAAACCCACTGGGTGACACTCTTTCAGCCCCAGAGGAAGGCAAAAGCAAACCCCCTCTGAACAAACCTTGCCAAGAAAACCCCACAATAAGTTCCCCTTAGAGTCACCATAAGTCAAAAACAACTTGCAGGCACAAAACAGCAAATAGGATCTTACCAAATATGCTGCAAGAGACAATAAAAGTGTGAAAATGAACATGAGCAGCAGTAAAGAAGGTGAAGTTTAACTTAATGTATTTACTAAGGCAGATCTTAACATAAGTTTTTGTATATTACCTCTCATTCTTCAGGACTTGTTAAACTCCAGGATTATAATAGCGCATGTTTGACATGCAAAGAACAATACACATTAGAGGCCAGTATTGCTTCATGCCCATCCATCTTTGTTACTGCTCACTTTACTCCTGAACCAGAGGAGCTACTTGAAAGGAACCTCTGAGACATTTAGCATGTAGATCTTTCTAAGGTCCATGTGTGCAGCACACAGGTGTCAGAAGCCACAAAAGCATATTATGCTGAGAAACAATACATTCAGGGCATGGGCAGGCTTAACAAGTCTAAAGATAATTGTAGTTCAAAATAACACATGTAAATACCACAAATTAAGCCAGGAAACCTAAAATAGTTAAATTGGTTGCTCTGGATTGTTGATGGGGGGGTCTGCTTCCAGCCACTTAAAAGCAGAATGTTGATGAACAGTTCAGGTTCCATGAGAGAAGTGAAATCTCAATTTGAGTGGAAATAACATATAAGGCACAAGTGGGGCTTGCCTGAACAAGGATCTTGGTTGCAACATCAAGATGCTTATATTCTCTTTCCTATCATGATAGTTCTCAGCCTAAGACACGACCAGCCCAATTTCTTATTCTGATGATTCCTCCCTATTGTAGCTAGAACTGGTTCTCTTCAGTCTGGACCTCATGATCTGAGGCAACAGCATGGACTTGACTAGGTGTAATTCCTTATTCAAAGGTTTCTCTGTGTAAGAAATTTGGGTGAGAGAGTACCAGCACAGACAACTCTGCCCGGTTCTGCTTTGCTTTGTCTTTGTCTCTTTGCTACTCATCTATCCAGCCCAACATCTAACCTGGCCATTTTCTATCTCACTGCCCTGAGCTTAGGTTTTCCTGATTTCTATCTGATTTGTGGCTACCTCTTTTATCTCTGGCCTATTTGACCCATATTTTCCTTCTGAGAAGCAAACCTAGGCAAACATGCCATCAAACTAGGGACCAGGCATGACTGAACATGCCACTGGCTTACTGGTGTCAAGGGATACCTTTGTTTTCATACCACAGCTCTCAGCAGCTACCACAGAGTTATAGAGGAACAATCTGGCTATGAAAGGAGGAGACACTGAGATCTTGAACAGCATGAAAAGAGTAAACCAGAGCAATCACACTGCAAAAATAGAGAGCAGGAAATGGAAAGAAGGCAAATAAGAGTAAATATGTAGGGCATGTCTTCATTTGTATACCAGTCTCAATACTTCTCAACAGCTTTTTTCCACAACTGTTATATCTTGCATAATGCCTTAATAGAATATGTAGCAAAAAATAAGATATTTCCTCTGACTGCTATCACTTTTATTTTATCTGTCACTGACAGCTCTTTCCTTGTATAGCATTTTTAATAGATGGGATGTTGGTTTTTGGAGGAGGAGGAGGGGTACCAGTTCAGTATCAGCCTTGTTGAGAGGTTTCTGAGCAAAACCCTGATAATGTCAATAAGCATTATGCATTAAGTACCAACTGTAGTTGCTCAAAGCTTGTCATTCAACCATACAGAGAGGATAAGTTTTTCTCTTTGGAAATTAAGAGCGAAATCTTAACTAAAGAGACTGTTCCTTTTTAGCTAAGGGTGAAATGAGAGGAAAATGGCCATTTCATGTAGGCTACTTGTTTCTAGACAGAAGGTAGATGTAGATCAAGAGTACAGGATGAACCCTGACACTGCAGCACAGATCCCCTCAGAGAGTCTCTGTAAGTTGCAGCAAGAAATGAACTAAGACTCTTTCCACACGGGGATATTAAAACGGTGTAGCGTGACCTCTGACGGAGGTCGTCTACACCGTAAAATGAATTGGGGAGGATTACTTTTGTGTAATTCCACACCCCAATCTGCGCTAGGGCGCCCGGAAGTGGCAGCGCCATGTGCTTTTTGAAAACCATTTTTCAAGTGGTTTTTAAAAAGCACGATCATGCAGCCACGTGCAGCCCCGTCACAGCGCCCGGTGTGGATTTGCAGGCGTGCGCAAGGGCGTGCCTGCAGATCTGCCGGGGGTGGGCTTTCCGGCTGGCGAGCTTCTCCGGTTGGTGGAGAGCCTCCGCCAGTCATAAGCCGCCATTTTGGGCCCTGCGGGACGCCACGGGACACCAACGAGTGTGGAGCAGCGAAAACACGCTGCTCCACATGGCGACGGACTAAGGTAAGCTCCATTTCAGGACGTCTCAGGACGTTTTTCCCTTCTCGTGTGAAAAGGGCCTAAGCCTTGCAAATTATAGCAAAGCGGTTCTCTATTAGCTGGGTTGGAGATTTGCACACAGCCATTTCTTTTTGCCTGGACTTGAGTTCTCCAAAGCTGGAGAATTTGTACCCTAGTTTTCCATGTGGAATGACCCAATTAAACGAAAGACTCAGGACCAGGCCTTGAGATCTGGCAATCTTATGGATGAGAACTTTAAGCTCTGAGAGGCTTGAAATAGCAGTCTGCAAATTCCAGAAGCAAATAAATGAAAGCAAAATAATTATCCTGCTTTCAAACTCAAACAAGTTTCAAATTCCCAAGTCAGTAAGCCATAGAAGCAAGTGGTATCCAATGTCAAACAGTCCAGGGTCAAGAAAGCCATAAATCAAAATCAATTTTCCAGAGAGTCAAGATAGCTGAGTCCTTAAACTGTCCAGTGGTTGAAAATACAATAAACACACTTTTTTTCCTACAAGCCAAGCTGTCCAGGCTGCAAGGTAGCTGGTAGTTGCAACTTCCTTATGTAAGCAGTATGTTCATCCAATGCTCAGGCAGTATTTAGGGAGAGCGTTCCACAGCTGTGTTTCTCCCAGGGCTTTGATTTCAGCCTCTCACTCCATCTGGTCTGTGAGGAATGGTCTGGGCCAGACAACTGAGCTTCCACCTCTCTCTGGACCTGGCGGGAGTGTCTCCTCCAGCTCCCCTTCCCACCCTCAGCCTGATCTGACCTGCTGTACAAGGACTTTGCTGGCTATCAAGCATCTGCTGTGACTCCTCCAAAAGTAAGTCTAGTTGTCTTCCAATGAAGAAAAACTCTCAAGGTGGGGGCATGGCAATAATGCCTCTGGTAAATTCATATGTTTACCATGATACTACCTTTCCATAGTGGTGGCATTGCATGCTCCTGTGAGCCAAGAGGCTATGTCGATGGCAACAGTGCTACTAGTTGGGTCTTCCATTGTGGACAGGCTTTTGCTAGTAACACTAGATGTACCAAACACCTACTGGGTAGCAGCAGTAGTGGGAGGTAACACTAACAAGGATCTCTCAGAGACAATGGCAGTGGCACCAAATTAACACTTTGTGCAGAGAGAGGGCCAGAATATGAGACTCTCAAGTCAAAAGGCACTCAACAACCAACTGGAGTACAGCAGAGGACAACTATGAGCAGCACTGTGGCTAATGATGCAGCTGGAGTCAAGTTGAAAGGACGACCACCTATCAACACACTCAAAAGTGAATGGAAAGGTTGAAACTGCACAATGTGTGTTATAGGAACATGGAATGTGAGGAGCAGGCATAGTAAGACAAGAAACAGAATGTATAAATATTCCAGTACTTGGGGTGAGTGAGCCAAAGAGGACAGGAGTGGGACATTTTGAGTCAGATAATTACATAGCGTTTTACTCTCAGGAAATGAACATTTAAGAAGAAATGGGATGGCATTAATAGTGAGGAAAGAGGTAACAAGAGTAGTCAAAGGATTTGATGCAAAGTCTGACTGAATGATATCAATAAGTCTTCAGGGAACACCCATCAATATAATTATAATCCAAATTCACACTCCTACTACAGAGGCAGAAGAAGAAGAAGAAACTGAAACTTTCTACACTGGAGGCCAGGAAGAAATTGACCACATGCCAAAGCAGGACTTGTTGTTAACCATATGCAATTGGAAGGCAAAAGTAGGAAACAGAGCTGAATCAAAAACTGGAAGAAATTTTGGCCTAGGATTAGAATTGAAGCAGGAGCGTAAGTGATTGAATTTTGTGAAGCCTGCAGTTTGTTCATCAGAAACACATTCTTCAGGAAACCAAAGAGGTAACTGTATAAATGGACATCACCTGATGGCCAATATAGAAATCAAATAGACTACATAATTGGAAGCAGAAGGTGAAGAAACTCCATTGAGTCTGTAAAAACAATACTAGGAGCAGATTTTATACAGACCATGAACTGCTAATATCAAAAACAGGAATAAATCTAAAGAAGAACAGTCAATGAACCCTCATGTGACGATACAACTTGAAGAACATCCCTATAGAATTCAAAGGTTATATAAAAAATAGATTTGCACTACTAAGCCTAACTGACTGGAAGTCAGAAGAACTCTGGACTAAAGCCAGGGATGTTGCTGGAGGGCATTAAAAAAGAACACTATCTGAAAGAGAAGGACAGACAAGAAGCAAAAATAAAAGGTGACAGAAATAGAGTCAAAACCCTGAATGCTTCTATTCAATGAGCTGTGAGTAGGGACAAAAAGAACTACTGTCACAGTCAATGCAAAGAAATAGAAAATGATCACGAAAAAAAAAAAACACCCTGAAAAAACAAAGAGAAATTTAAATCAAGTGTGAAGATGCTCTATGGCTAGCAGAGGAACATATTACATGACCAAGTAGAAATAAAAAGATGGTAGAAAGAAAAACTATATAAAAGAGATGAAATAATGATAGATTCATTCAAGGAAGAACCATTTAAGATGAGCCTACAGTTTTAGAAAGTGTAGTAGAAGCCGTACTCATGACATTTGGGAGAAATAAATCATCAGGAACAGATGGCATACCAATAGAGCTGCTTAAATTTATAGAAACAGAATTTACTCTAGTTCTAACTAATATCAACAAATATGTAAAACAAAAGAATGGCCCACAGATTGGAAATGCTCAATATACATTGTAGTTCCCAAGAAAGGTGACACCAGGGATTGTAATAACCACAGGTCGATTGCATTAATCTCCCGTTCAAGCAAAGTGACACTCAAAATTCTGCAACAAAGACATTAACCATATATGGAGAGAGAAGTGCCAGATGTCCAAGTTGTGTTCAGGAAAAGAAGAGTCACTGGAGATTATATTGCAAACATACGTTGAATAATGGAAATCTCAAAGAATTTGAAAAGAAAAACAGCCTGTTCTTTGTAGATTATAGCAAAGGCTTTGATTGTATAGATCAGGAAAACTATAAATTGCTCTTAAAGAATTGGGTGTGCCGCAACATTTGATTGTCTAATGTGTAACCTGTATCAGGCCAAGAAGCTACCATCAAGAGAGAATGCGATGAAATAGTTTCCAATTGGCAAAGGGGTCAGGAAACTCCACATTTTATCACCCTATATGTTCATGGCTCCAAGCCAGACAGCTTGTAGTGCATAGTAAGGTAGTACTCTGGACATAAGCTGCCACTTTGCCGCTCTGATTCCTGTTCCTATACTACCCTCGGATTCTTAATCTGAGCCACATTGCTTCATCTCTTCTCTGCAGGATAAGTAAATATCACCCTAACTTCTTGCTATCCAATTTTTCCTCCCTTTTTCTGTCAGCTGTCCTTGTGTGATTGTGAGAAAGTCTGGATCTTGTGTGCATGTGATTGTTAATTCCCTCAATAAAACAAAACATTCTGCCCATTTCTGCACTAGACTGTTATAGTTCTAATACTCCACTTTCAACACTCTATGGAATCCTGGGAATTGCAGTTTAGAGATGGGCCTTTGAGGATGTTGAAAGTGGAATAATACCACTATCACAGTCTAGTGAGGAAATGGCTTTTGAATTGCCAGCTGGTGTCCCTGCTAACCTAGATGCTACTAGGTTATCCCTCTCACAGGCTTCCCCTTTAAGCTAATATTCTCTACTGTTTCACAGAGGCATTGCTTCATGGGTAGTCACCCATATTTTGAGGTAACAACACTATACTATTAGCAGAAAACAGCAAAGACTTGGAATAGTTACTGAAGAAAGTCAAGGAAGAAAGTACAAAGATAGATTTACAGTTGAATGTTAAGAAAACAAAAATAATGGCCAGCTTTGAAGTAGATGATGCAGACATTGAAATAGTTCAAGATTTTCCATACTTTGCTCAGAATGAAGAGTGCAGTCAAGAAACCAGAAGAAGACTAGGAACTGGAACAGCAGCTGTGTAGAAACTAGAGAGATCTTGAAGTGTAAAGATATATCATTGAATACTAGTGTTAGGATTGTTTGTGCCATTGTAGTTCCAATTTCTATGTATGATTGTAAAAGCTGGACAGCTTTAACAGCTGATAGGAAGAAAATCAACTCATTTGAAATATGGTCCTAGAAAAGAGTACTATGGACACAATGGAGTGCTGAAAAGACTAACAAATGGAGACTAGAGCAAATGAAGCCTGAACTCTCCCTAGAAGCCAGGATGACTAAATTGAGATTGTTATACTTTGGACATATGAAAAGACATGACTCATTAGAAAAGACAATAATGCTTGGCAAGGTAGAAGGCAGTAGAGAAAGAGGAAGATAGCATTACAGGTGGATAGACTGAATCAAGGAAGCCGTGACCCTGATTTTCTAAGATCTGAGCAGAGCTGTTGGTGACAGGATGATTTGGATGCCTCCCATTCATATGACTGCCCTAAGTCGAAGCAACTTGATTCCAGTGAACAGCAACACCGTTTTATAAAATACTTTGAGAAGGAACCAGTAGTGACCTTGTAGTAGTGGAAAAGTAGAATCGAATGGAATTGGTGGGCAATGCCTTCTCTGTATGATAGACTTTCATGCAACCTGAGAATCAACTGGGAGGGGTGTTGTAAACCTTTTGTAGCCAACCTTTTGTAGGGAACCGCATAGGACTGTGAGAGCAGCAGGGGTAGCTCCAGAGTTCAACCAGTGCAATTTATTTATCTCTTAGGACATTGAAATAGAAAACCTATCAGATCAATGAAATCTATTGGTCAGAGAACTCCAATAGTTAAGTCAGTGTTACTGATATTTTCAAAGCCCTGTTGAGTTGAAAATGTATGTAAAAACTTACAGACATGAAAGGGACAAGCTGAAAAGTAAGACATTATTAGAAGTGTTTTTTTTTCTCTCTCCCTCCGTCTGTATTAAACTTTTAGTCAAAAATTCTCAATAAGTATGCTGAACACCCATTTGCTTACTTTTGAATAAGTGTGCTTTATGGCATATGTTTACTTTTAGCAGACAGTATGTAAATTCAGCGGCTGGAAATAGTAATTGTTGCATAATAAAATTGAGGGGAAAAACAACCATTGGTGAACTGTTTCTAAACCCTAGTCACATACCACCACCTGCTGGACAACAACAAAAACATACTTGTTATACAGCAATTGTATATGCTGTATGCTGTGTCTTGTGACCACTAGTCACTAGGAATTCAATTAAATTTTATTTCAAGTAAAAGATCTAACTGAAAATATAAGCCCCTTATCTAAGCAAAATTATCATGCTGTTTTCCAAACAGTAATTTAAGGAGGTTACTGCTGAATACCCTAGAATGGCCAACTGCTGGGTGCTGGTTATCAGATGTTCGATAGTTGGAGATTTTTCTTGACTTTTTTTTTTTTTTTTTTTTTGGAGGTATGGAAACTGATGTATACATTTTGGAACATGCACACCTACATATATGCATACACTCACAGGACAGAGGGGGAATCTAAGGACCAAAGTTAGGGTTACCAGGTAGAAAACTGAACACAGGTCCTGTACCTTTGATGGTTTTCTAGAAAAGGGAATTTCAGCAAGACATTGCTTATGGTGCAACCAAGTAACAAGAGGCATCTGTTTAAATTCTGTTTTTTTACACAACCATTAAAGGTACAGCAGTCATCTCTAGTTGTCACTCTGGCAACCCTGGCCAAAGTAGTCATGATGTTAAGCACATCTTTAGCTGTCATGACACAATTTTTCAAAAAGTAATAGTGGCTGTAGAAAGATTCAGTTTAAATCAAGAAGACTACTGTGCGTACAAGACACAGTAGGGCAAGGCTGACACTGATGGGAATGCTAACAATATGTTTTCCTTTAGTTTGGCTCTGAGTAGCTGAAACTATTCTGTGGGTAAGAGCCTCTTCTCTGTGGGGATCTCAGGTATGGTGGCAGATATACATTCTGGGAGGAGTGACGGCTGTTGCCTTGCTTTGTGTAGCAGTATATTTGTAGGTAAAGCCAATATTACAAAAAGTATCTTAAGTCTCACTTGCTCTTACATTAAACAAGAAACCAACCTAGTAGCACCATCTCTGAAATTGCTTAGGAATGTAGGAAGCATGCAATAGAACAGTGTTGCTGTTGCTAGTGTCACAGTTTTTCTTTGTCACTTTTAAGATGATTCATTAACACCCCATCTTAAATGTTGTTGTTCTGTTGTATGTCTCCAAGTCAGTTCTGATTTATGTTGACCCTAATGCAAAATTACCTTGGGATTTTCTTGACAAGGTTTATTTAGTGGTGGTCTTCCAATGCTTTCCTCTGAGACCAAGACAGTGTGTCTCACTCAATGAATTTCCATGAGTGAGTGAGGATTTGAACCCTGTACCCTAGTTCAACACCCAAACCACTACACCACACAGGCTCTGCCCATCTCAAAAGTCTCCTCCGAACAGAAGTTGAGTTGTGCTTCAGTTGTTCAGTTTAATTAATATTGACAAGCCTTCTGGGGAAGACTTGCATAGTCGTGGAAGACACATGGAAACTGGCAGAAGACAATAACATACATGTAGATAAACCTGATAAGTATTAGGTCAGATTCCCTCAATTTGGCACCTTTGCAGTCCATGCTTTTTTATACCCCCAAGCATACTGTTTCATGCTTTATTATACTCCCAATTTGATGTTGCCTGTGTCTCTTTAAGTGTGGGACTTTGGAGACATCTAAGGTGGCTCCTTCAACCCTTTGTAGTAGCCAAACATTTTATGTTACACAGCATTACAAAAATGGCCACCACTCCCCTGTGCACAAATGGAATGAAGCCCTGATAGCATTCTCAGTCTTTGAACATTCTTTGTATCACAAACATCAGTGTATAGGCACATATTTAACATCTGACCAGCTTTTGTCCAGGTTGACTGTGAACTTTGTCATTTGTCTTGACCTCTGTTACTATTATATTTATATCATCTATCATCCATCTTGAATATGAGATGATTCTAAAGTGTAATATTAATTTTCTTCTTTATCGGTAACCACTTCACTTCAACCCCCTATCCCTTCCTATCTTCTTGTTTGTCATATACATGTTATGGATGTTACAAGGATATAGAAATTTGCTGGTTTTTATAAGGTTTAATGGGCTGAATGGGTAACACTTTTCCTTGCCAAAACTGATGACGCCCCACCCCTGCTCCCAAAACTACATAGCTCTGATATAAGTACCTTAATGAGCAAAAATAGATAGTAATTCATGTTGTATCTTCTTAGAGAATATAGATTTTGATGGATGATGATGCATCAGGTGGTCAAATTAAGAGGAAATCTTTTGAGAATGAACACAGTGAGTGATGAAGACATTTTTATGCCTTTCATGTGGAAGTTTGCTTTATTTTACATTTGATGAAATGGGCTCCCATGTACAAAACTTAGGCCAAATGAAACTTGAAAGTCTTTAAGGTTTAAATCCAACATTAGTTCTAGCTACAGCAGACCCAGTGAAATCAACGGAATTTATATAAGGGCTGACAAACAAGTACCATTCCATTTTTATATGTCTACTCTAAAGGGGATTAATTTAGAATTTAATCCTAAAGTGCCACATAACTCTTTGTTGGTTAGTTAATTTGTATATAAGCAAAATAAACAACAAAGACTTATGCAGCACTTTAGGATTAAATTCTAAGTTAATCCCCTTTAGAGTAGACATATGAAAATGGAATGGTACTTGTTTGTCAGCCTTTATATAAATTGCATTGATTTTACTGGGTCTGCTGTAGTTGGAACTAAGGTTGGATTTAAACCTTCAAGTTTCATTTGGCTTAAGTTTTGTGCTCACTTTGTGATGCACGAAATGTTTGAAATGTAATATATACCTAGTGGAATACAATTCATTGAAATCTGCCCTATTTTTTTGGAGAGTTTGGAGATCTGTCCATTTTGTCAGAGAGCTCCCAAAATATTCAGTACAGAGAGGTGTCTTTTCATGCCCAGACAAGAATGCAAGATAAGGAAATGAGAGAAAAAAACTGGACAGAGTTTGATTCTTGGGAAGAATATTAAAATAAATCCTCCATGGACATCTATCAGGTTGGCCTCAATCAGCATGCTTTGTTCTGTTTTGTTTTTTTTAAACAAATGAACTCTGTTCTTCATTGCACATGTTTCTTTAGAATGTTCTTGCTTCAAGTCATTTCCAACTGATGGTGAGGTTTTTTGGGGCTGAGGCTGTGTGATGCACCTGAGATCACCCAGTGGGCTTCCATGACTGAGCAGGAAATCTAACCCTGGTCTCCGGGGTCATAGTAGTCCAATGCTCAAACCAGTATACCTGGCTTGCTCTTGTTTCTTTAACTCGATCCAGGGAAATTTGAAACTACTTGAAGATGTAATGAGAAATATCCACAACAGTAAATGAACATAAAATTATATATTATTATTATTATTATTATTATTATTATTATTATTATTATTATTATTATTATTATTATCACTAATAATCAGCACATTCAGTTACTTTGAGTATCTTTGTGCATAATATATTAACATTTTGGTTAACTTGTCTTGATAGTCTTACAAAGTTACATGTCTAAACCCAGTCAGATAATTCCCCCAGGTTGAAAAAAACTGTAAGTATTTTCCATGCAAGTGATGTTGCTGCTGGAGAAGTACAGTAAGTTCTCAGTCCTGGTCACAAAGAGGCACATTACACATTATCTGTGAGGCTGTGAGCCATGTGATATCTAAGCTCTCCCTTTGCTCTGGCTGCTATAACAATAGGCATTCCGCTACTTTTAAATAAACGGTGTATGCCCTAGTCATGTGTTGAGATCTGAGTCCTTAAGGGAACTCTGAAAGCCAGAAAGCTGTCATTGATTTGTTTATCTGGAGTTCATTTCACTTTTCCCCAGTCCTTTTAATGTTGATAGAAAGCCCCTTTGTGCATAAATCAGTATTCTGCTAAATATATCTATGCTTTTATCTTGAAAACATTAATGCATCAAGGTAGTAATGCTTTGCCTTTCTTTTGTCAAACATCAGAGTCAAAAAAGGCACTGTGAGCTCTTGAAATCTGCTAATGATATTCAGTTGAATTAAAAAAAAAAAAACACAGCAGAGGCTGATGTGGTGGCTTCTTGGAGAATATGTTGCCAATCCACAGCCTGAGAGAAGGTGAATTTGACCACAGTGATTTATGAGGAAATAGCAAAGGCCTGGCAACTTCCAAGGCTCAAGTGTTGTGAGGAAGGGCTACAAATTGGTAACACACACCACTTGTACAGTCTCATGAGTTATGAAAGTTTTGCCTCATTTCACAAATTGCTGTTCCATATTCCGCGTTTCTGAAAAAAATCAAGCCTGCCTTTATGACTTTGTTGGGTTTTTTTTCAATAATAAAAGCCATCCTGAGAGTCCTACAAGTCTGCTGTTTTGCAACATTTTAGTCATTAATAATATCATGATCATGATCATGAACATCTGTAAAGATGAATGTGAATGCCATTATTATTATTATCCATGAGGATTAAAAATATTGGGTCAATTCACTTTAAAACTTTATTTTTTCAAGTTTTTAATCTGTAAAATGAATTAGTCCCACAAGTCAATATGTCTTGCAGATTCAGACTCAGGCCATTTCTGCATGGGGCAAGGGAATCGCCCCGTGCTGCTACTTACTGGATCTTCTGGCTCCCCGGTCCAGTCCAGGCTGCTCTGGAGCAGTGCATGGCCATCGCTCTGCACTGCTCTGGCGTCCAAACTGGCAGCTTCCGGTTGGTCGTGGGTCTTGACCAATCACTGAAGCTCACCAGCCTAAAGCCCGCCCTCTGCAGATCACAGGCTCGCATTGGTGCGAACCTGTGAATCTGCATGGGACAGCAGGCATGCAATGGCGCGTGCTGGCTTTTTGAAAAACCTGAAAAATCAGGTTTTTCAAAAACACGCTGGAGGACCACTTGGGGTCACTCCAGAGTGGACTGAGTTGCAGATCTACACTAAGCATTCCAGACCCAGTCCACTCCAAGGTGCAGACATCCTCCGTGGAGAATGCACTGCACCATTTTATTTAACCCGTGCGGAAATGGTCTCAGTCGACAATCTGTCTATGTGCTTCCCCCATTTTAAAACTCTGGCAATTTTTTTATGAGCATTAGATTGCTGAAACTTCTTTAAGCTTCTGCCACAGTCATTGGCAGTGTGCTGAAATCCATAATGCTGTCTACACATCACTGGAAATTAGTTGCAATCATTTTTTTAAATCTCATTTAGTAATATTCCTTTCAAAAAACAAAACTGAAGGTTTTTTTTTGTTGTCTTTTTGGTAGAACATTTTTCAAGGAAAATTCTCAGAAAGTTTTGTAGAATAACTGTAAAGCTGATGCTTAGAACCTTCTTCCAGTTCTTTACATTTAGTGCTACATTTTGTTAACGATCAAACTACATGTAAAATAAATATTTTAATTGCTTTGAATCTGTTCTTCAGTGCACAGATGACCTTGTCTAAAGTTGCTTTGAAGCCATGATCATAATCATAAGTGAATTAGACAATTTTGGTAATCTACAAACCCTTTCAGAAGAGGCATTGGTACGTGTTCCCTAGGTCTTATGGTTCTTATTAAAGCTTTTGAGACAAACAAAATCTAGGCTGCACATGTTTTATGATTCAAGACTATTTTAATTGGTTTTAAATTGTCTGTTTCTAAATTGAGAAACCATTTCACATATTCATTAAAACTTTTGTAATTATTTATTGTTAGGTTCATTTTATTGTAAGCCACCCTAAGATCTTTACCTAAAGGGAAGGATATAAATATTTAAATACAAAAATAAACAAGATTTAGGCAATATGTACAAGGAAACAGTTTTCTATAAATATCATTAGGCATTATCTATAGTTTATTGTAATTTTTCTTCTCATAGGTATGAAACTAGAAACTAGGCCAAGCCTTTGGACTTCCAGATAGTAGCTGCTATCCCTAGACCAGACATCAAGAGCAAAAAGATGCTACTAGACTACAAATTTCACAATGATTTGTCACAAATGGCCATGCTGGTTGACGCTGATGAGAGTTGTAGTCCAACAACATTTGGAATGCTATCTGTTCCTCATGCCTGTTCTACTCTGTATAGGCATACAGCTGCTGAGACGGACACCACAGCCTGATTTTGACTGTGCTAAGGCAGCAGCCTTTGTGCTGCCATTTTGTGAAGCCCTAGATAAGTCTTTCATCATCCCCCCCCTGCAAAAAACCAAGAGTTCTCAGTACAGAATGTGTTTACAGATCTGCCCCATAAGCTATTCATTACCCAGAGATATATGTAATTATGCATGTATTTTGTAGTCCCAACCCTAATTTAGAATTGAGTTTAACAAAAATGGCATTATTTTATGTTTTTCTACTTTTACTATATTTTAAATGTGTTTTAAATCTTTAAACTAATGTTCTAATTGGTTTGTTTGTTTAACAGTTTTCTAACTTTTGTACTATACATTGTTTTACCTATATTTTGTTTAACTAAAACTGTAAATTACTTTGGGTCCTACATTGGGAGAAAGGTAGGGCATAAATTAAATCACTAAGAAAAATAAACTACATATAAAGTATATTTTTAAAAATCTTAAACCTTACTTACTTACACACACGTGGTTGAAAATAAGTCCCATTGAGCAAAGTGGTATTTACTTTTGAATAATCTTTAACATTCATAGGATAACAAATCTTTAAAAATGAATAAATAAATACATTTGGGCTACATGTCATATTGAAGTTACCATAAATCCAATTACTTCAGGATCCCAAGTAAGCATTATTATCATCTTAAGTTTATTATATTATTCAGTGGATTGACAATGTTGATGGTTTGTCCCGTGTCTCCTTCCTCTCCATACTGTGGTGCTTGTGTGCATACGTATTAGTCTCCCACTCCAAAAAAAAAAAAAATTTTTTTAAAAATATAATGTCTATAGAAAAGTTCTCTAGGATTTTTATAAATAAAACAGTAAACAAACAAATCACAATGTAATAAAAAATTGAAATGGCAAGTACAAAAGACAGTAAAAGATAAATGGGGGGTTTAGCTGAACTGTGCATTCACTCGTGATTGCTGTGTGGCAATGAAAGAAGATGTAATTGCTGCAGTCCTGAATGAGAGACCAGGGTTTTGTTTTAGAATTCAGAAGAAAGCAGGGTGAAGAATGTATGCTATATACTGTGGCCCTTTTCACACCATACCCCATTAGTGTGTTCTTCAGTTACAATCCCAGCATTGCCATTCATGTGATAGTAGCAGGTTGGAAATGCTCTCTTCCACACTCTTCTGCCTTAAGTGGGTGAGTAGCAGTATTGCCACCAGTGTTCCTTCCACACTACAGCCTCCTTAGCCACTTCCTTTCCCTGCCTTAATCCTGCCCCACTGCCCCGATTGGTCATGTGTGTGTGTGTGTGTGTGTGTGTGTGTGTGGAAAGCCATACTAGTGCAGTAATGTTGTAATGGCATGACACGCCAATAAACTATTGCACTTTTGTGCTATAATGCTTAAAAATGCATTTTAAAAATTTAAAAAGTTTTAACTCAAAGGAGAAATTTAAAACATGGAGAGGTGATTGATTTCGAAGTTACTGTGCCATGGGAGTAGCTGAGGAAGGGACAAGCTGAGCATGCCCACACTCTACCCACTCCTAGATCCGGAAGGACAGGAAGTGCTATTACAGTACCACACTGAGCCAGCTGATGAGATTGAAGTGCTAAAGGAGGATCTTAATGGATTTTTTCAGGAAATAGTAGGAAGTGGTTTTGCAGCTCTTGGGAATGGGATGGTAACTGGATAGTGGCGATGTTGTGCAGTAGTATGACTCCTAGAACATTTCCGCACGATACTCTTATAGCGCGATGATTCCACTTTCAACCTCCTATGGAATCCTGGGGTTTGCAGTTCCAGGAGGGGCCGGCTATAAGAGTGTCGTGCGGAAATGGCCCTGGACTGGAAACAACATGCTGCTGTTGCAAGATAGCAATGTCATGTGGAAATGGCCTGTGTTAGTGCTAATAGTCAGAGCTAGAATAAGACTATATCCAAATCTAGTCTGGGAGGGAGTGACTTCCAGTTCAGATTTCCTGTAGTTAACTATTAGGACTGGATATGGGGACTTCTGCCTGGGCTGAATCTGAAACAGAAAGTTGGCAACATCAATGAAGTTCAGGAAGCTGGCAAAGCCTGAAATTCCATATATTACAGGTCCAAAAGTGGTTTCCTGCCTTATTCAGGTGCTTCATCATGCACTGCAGTGATTGAAGCCAGCCAGCCTGACTCCTTTTTGATGCCTATTGAAGGCACTAAGGCCCCCAAGCACCAAATTTCCCTGTTTACTACATCGTCTGGCTGATTAGGGTGACCAGATTATATATTTGAGCAGGGGCCTCTCACACTACATGCTGATTGCACTATGATTCCACTTTTTAATTACCATGGCTGGAATCCTAAGGTTTGTAGTTTGATGAGGTACTAGAGCTTTCTGGCTGAGAATGCTAAATACTTCTTTCTGAACTGCACATTCCAGGATTACATAGAATATTACTGTGGCAAAGTGGAATTATGCCACTATAATTGTGTAGTGTGAATGGGCCACCTGTATAACTTCTAATATAGAGAATTTTCCAGTCAAAAATAAGATGACATCCTGGCAGTTTTTGCTTCTTTTCAAAGAGTGCCATCTCACTGAGTGAAGTAGCATCTCCAGTGGTCTTTTTCAAGTGGCAAGCCCAACCCCCAGGCAAAAGCACTCAGTAAATGGTGTGGTCAGAAGCAGCTTGAGAAGTGTGCACTCATGTGCAACTGTAGACAGCTCTAGAAAACCAGTCCATTGTATCCTGGGTGTAGAAAGTAAGATGTTTGGCCTGAATATCCACATTCCCAGATCTCTTGTTCAAGAAGTGGTGCTGGAAAACTCTAATGTCCATGTGCTGGAAGTTGATAGTGAGCAGATTCATGCAATCCAAGCCTGGGGGGTGGGGTCACATGGACTGCTGAAACATCTGAGAAAGCTACCTTTAAAGTTAATAAATTACCATAGGAAAAAGTCCCATAAAGCAGCTAGGAACTAATATAGATACATTTAAAAAGTAACTTATTTCTTTTCCATTTCTTAAATGTAGCTACAATTGCTTTTCAGTTACTTGTAAAATCCAAATGCAATGGGAAAAGGTTCAACACTTGATTTAGCTTACGTTATAATCCTAATCCATCATTGAGTGAGGCCACACCCCTATACAAGTAACCAAAAGTTACAGTTATGCTACAAAAAGGAATGTAGTTGTCCCTTGCTATGTGACATCCGTAATGTGCCTTAGTGATACCCTTGCTGCTATGTAAATGAACTAATTATAGTTAATTATTTGTAACCAGATACTTTCTGTACTGGCTGCCAGGTATACAAGCACTTCTAAGGCATTCTCCTTTGTGCAGTGAGGGTTGCAGACCAGAAAGGATGTGATTCATCTCACATTGTTCTTTGGCCAGGTCATTACTGCCTTCAGGGAGAACTATCTTAGCAGCCAGAGTGGAAGTAGCTTCTCAGGTTAAATTGGCACACATGTGAAACTCCAGTTGTAATGTTGCTATGTGAAGTAACACTGCCCTCTGGAGACCTCTACAATGTGAGGCAACTCCTTCAAGCATCATTTACTTTCATGCTGAGGGACAGGACATACTGCTGCCTAGGCCAAAGATAGCAAGAGACACCACTTCCATTCTGCTTTGTACTGTATTCTGCTCAGTTCAAACTGACAGAAACACCCAGATATCTCCATGTCACTATAGTGATTGTCTCCATTCAGACCCAAATAAATAAAACTGAACTTCCTGATGAATTTGTAAACCAGACATTAGAGACAACTTCAAGGATGACCACCTTAAGGTCAGATCAGTGTGTCCTGGTAGATTGATGCTGTCTCCGACTCTTCTGTAAACATTGCCATTCCTGATCTCAGATTGGTGTCCATCAATTCTCTTCCATAGGGGTGAGTCAATCTTAGATGAGAATATAAAGGTTCCTTCTTCTCTTTCTGAATTATATTTTTTATTGTAAACCCATCTATTTTTGATATAGTCATCCCTCCACATTCCTAGGGTTAAGGATACAGGACCCTCATGAAAGTGAAAATATCACGAATAACTCTAGGCCCACCCGAACCATATTTAACACATACAAAAAGGTATGATCACCGTATTAAACCCACCATGGATTCCTTTGAGGCATCAGAGTTCATTCCCAAGGCAGAAATGGGTGGCTGGTGGGGCTTACTGCCTCCTCCACTGCTGCCCCACACCATTTTTAATAGGGACTTACAAGCCTCATTTACAGTTTCTCAGTCTCACAAGGCTTGCTGTCCCTATTGAAAATGGCATAGAGAGGCAACAGAGGTGACAGCAAATAATCCATGAATAATCAAATCCTTAATAGTGAAACCCGCAAATGTGGAGGGCTGACTGTATATGTCTGGAACATAATTCTCCCCTGTATGTATAATGTGCTTCAAGTTGCCTGTTGACCTAAGGCTACCCCATGAATTTCATAAAGTTTTCTTATGCAAGGAATACTCAGAGGTGGTTTTGCTTCTGAAATAGAATCTACAGCACCTGCTATTCATTGGCAGTCTCCTATCCAAATACTAACTAGAGCTGACCCTACTTAGCTTCCAAGTTCAGATATGGCAGCTGGTGCCTGCAGAATATTTAGGCTGTAATTCTCCCCTCACCGCCAATTATTATGGCTCCAATTTGTAATATTGTCACTTCAGTTTCATTAGAAGCAACAGTTTGGCTGATTGGTGCTAAAGAGGGTTATTTCAGAACTCTTCCATGTTTTGTGGTTGGAAGAATGCAATCTAACAATGTAATCCTTCAGTTGCTGCACTTAACACTTAACAAGGAGAATTTAAAGATAAATACATAGGCTTGGCTTGGGCATGTGAAATAATAATTGAAAATGGTAATTCTCCTAACTGCTAACCTTCTGACTACAGGGGGTCACTCAGACTACAGTAATTATCACATGATTACCTTGGGAAATGTAGATAGAGCAACTGATGTAACACAGGCCCCACACCTTACTCTGATGGTGTGATGCTCTCTTCAGATCCTGACATCATCAGTCATAGGACGGGAGCAGTTTTCCACCATTCCCTCCCACAGGCTTCCCTCAGTGACAAAGGAGTAGCAGCATTAATGCCACTGCTTCGTCCACATTAAGGCATCAATAGCAACACCTTCTCCCTGCCCCATAGTGCCTGATTGGTTGCCTTTTTCCAGGGCTCTTTTTCTGATTGGCCAGTATTGGATGCATGCATGTATCTGTGCATTAGGCTCCTGGATTGACCACAGAAGTTGGTAAGGGGACAGTCACGTGATCAGTAGTCATCAATGATTTACCCCTCTATTGTGCTAGCTGGGACCATGATGGCATTTTGTGGAAGCGTTGTCACAGTCCCACTCCCCTCATGTCCCCATGCTGGGATGCAGGCCTCCTGCAAGAAGGGCCACAGTGTAGATGAGCTCTTTTTGCTGTAAAAGAAAAATATCCTTTCAGCAGAACACATATTTAAATCCAATTTTCTGTGTGGACAAGAGCATGGTAAATATACATCATTTTTTTTAAAAAAAAACTGATTTTTTTCCAGATTAGAAGTAGAAACATAATTAGAACTATTGTTTATGACAAAAAGAAAATCCTTAATCCATGCTACCATTGCAAATGGGGCTAATCATACCGACCAGGATAATTTTTTAAAATAAGACAATGAAAGGAAATGGCTTTCAGCAGCCATTTGACTTTTAATGCACTTGGGCCTTGTGCTTGTATAAAACTAACAGGACCTCTGCCAAAATGTTGCAAATGACTAAAACAGAGTTTCCCAATCAAATGTTCTCTGCATGCATTGGTTTACTCCTAACTCCTAATTCAAACATATTTTCAGCTGGGATCCATATGGCAAGTCCAAACCAGAAATTAAAGATTTTAAAAATCAGAGAATCAGTGTGGTGGGGTGTGGGTGTTTAGAAAGTGTGACGGGTAGAGGGTTGCACGAGGATATGGGAAATCCAAATTCAAGTTCCTACTGAACCACAAATATCATTGTTCATTTCCGTGATGGAGGGAGAGAAAGATAAGCAATATCTAGCTTTGATCCAGACAGGCTTTTAGACCAGACCCAATTGTCTCACACCTTGTTCAGAATAGGAATGTCAGAAAAGTCATATTGTCTCCCAGTTCAATCTTCTTCCATTAAAAGAGAGGAAGGAGAAGGGGAAGAGTACTGAATTCAAGTGCTAATTGGAATGCCTATGCTACCAGTACTTGTGAGCTACCCTTCTTTTACTTACTCTTCCCTACAAGTAGTATTGCATGAAACTCTTCAATAAATAGTTACAGTTAGTTGCACTGTTTATCTCCAGTTAGAATACACTGGGTTCATATTACAAAAATCACAGCTCCTCTGCTATGCATTATAGCAGAGCTTTCCAAACTGTGTGTTGTGACACATTAGTGTGTCAGCTGCAGTGTGTAGGTGTGTCGTGTGAACAGGTGGAGGGGCTGCCTCTCCCATTGCTGCAGTGGGCCAGGCCTGGGTGAAGGGGCTGCTGCCGCTGTCGCCACCTCAGGCCGAGAAAGATCTTAGTTGGCGGGGGGGGCAGGGTCCAAGTTCAGGTGGAGGGGCTGCCTCCACTTACTGAATTACTTACTGAATTGCTGTGTTACAAAATGATGCATGTCTAAAAAGTGTATCACCAACATGAACAGTTTGGAAAGCTCTGCATTATAGAAATTTGTTGTTGTTATTATTTCCTTTCCTCTGGAAGGGAGTGGTGAAAGCAAAAGTAAATGCAGTTGTATAAAGGCTTCCCTCTGTTGTAAATCAAATTGATAGAGTGCCACAGATAGTTGGTATTGTATATTTCTATGGTCTGGTTAAAACAGGTAAGGTAGTGGGCATCCAGTCATGAATCCCTGATGTAGAAGACAGTAGCTTTCACATGTACTTTTGCACATTTAGGAATGCAGGATGAAGCCTCCACCCATAGAATCATTCTGGAAAACTTTTGAGTTGAATCCAACAACCAGCAGAACACAGAACGGATAAAGTATTGTTCTTGTTTAATTCACTGTCTAGCCGAGGAAATGACGAGAAGGAAATTGTTCTCCCATCTCAGGAACCATGTGGCAATGTAAGATAAGGCAAAGAGTTGCTAATTTGAGTATAAAAGCAGGAAACATGATATACTGATTTCCTTTCATGAGAACAGAACAATGTGAGAGAATATGTAGGAAATTTTTTCTTCAAGTCAAATCTTTAACATTACACCAACTGCTCTACTGTGGAGACAACATTTTTATCACTTTGACAATTTTGAATGCTATGGAGAACAACACTATTAGTTTTGATAAACCATGGCCAACTAATTTCTGGAGTAAGTACTTATTAATATGTTATTTTTTAAAAAAAAGTGAATGAAAATATTTTCTATATCATATTGCTTAATTCTTTCTGTGTGATATAGTTAAGTTTTCCATTACATGTTGCCTTTCCAATGCATTCAATATTATTGACTTCTGTAATAAAATTTGCAACCTTTTAATGGGCATATTTGCAAAATGACAAGCTAAATATTTTGACATTGCCATTTCACTTTCCCTGTGAAGTTCATTGTATGTGTCCAAAATCAGGATATTAATTAGAATATATACATATTGTGGACTGAGAAAACTATTGATAAAGCTATCTAGAATGAAGGGAATTTTATACAGAGATTTTACCCATCATCAGTTCAGCCAAAAAAAACAATAACTGGGAAATGGAACAAATGGAATATTTTTAATTATGTATTTGGTTTTCTATGATGGAACACACTTGTTCTATTTCTGGGCTGCATGCTTTCTTCATGAATATTATTCCTTCACCTGGGATATTAAACCTCCATGAGGGACTTCCATTTATCTATTTATTTTTTAAAACATCAAGCTATGGGGAAAACCCAGGAACTCTCCCATGGTGGTAGAAGTTTAATGATCTAATTATTTCAGTTGTTTCACTGCACTAATGTGAACTGAAGCACTCTGGCTTCACACTTCAGTCTTGTTGTCAGAGGCAGTCAGTAGAACACTATAAGACAGGGAATGGGGAAAGCCCCACCAGCCCTGTTTTACCTTGAAAGGATTGCTCTAAAGCCATCGTTCTCTCAGTGGGAACCCAGATGTTATAGAGAAGCATGGGCAGTATCACTGTGCCATAGCTGTATTAAGGGATAGCTCTGGAGATGTACTTGGAAACTATTTGCTTCTATTTGCTTCCCTGACAATGCCTACTTCAGTAGAGTGCTTTCCTCAGTACTTAAGCCCCAGATTATATTTCATTCTACATCTGAGATACCACCTCTCACCAGATCTGAGATAGTTAACTAAACTGACTGAAGTGTTTATTTTGGTAGAGTTTGAGAATTACTACCTTATTGGCAGTGGTCCTGATGAGTGAGGTGGGTGGGTCCTCATACTGGGGAGGGGATGAGAGATGCGGACTTCCCCCTTAGACTTTGAGTCACCTTCACTGAAAGGACTGGGAGAAACAAGGTAGCAATATCAGCTTTGGTGTCTTCTTCAAGGCTGTTTCTATGAATAAAGGCAGTGACAAGTAGTAGAAGGAGAGAGGAAGAGTAAATGCTTAATCCTTCCAATGGAGGGAGTGGAAGAGTCCTGCATTGCATCTGGTGCTTTTTAATCTGTTCACAACCAAGCTGAAAGTGAGCAGTGAGTAGTAAAATGACTGAGTTCAGTGATGATCCAAAAATATTTTAGATGGCAAGAACACAAAGAGATCCAAGAGGATCTCTTCAGACTGGAGTATAGACAAAAAAATGGCTAATGAGACCAAATGTAAACAAGTGTTTAGAGATACATACTAGGGCAAAAATATGTCAACTTCACCAAAACACCTATGGGATATGAAATGGTAGTGATTGACCAAAGAAAGGGATCTTGGAGTTGTGGTAGATGGTTTGATGAAAATGTCAATGCAGGGTGCTGTTGCTGCTGTTTTGTATTATGTTTTCCAAAAGGCACAATGCACATTGGGTATCATTAGAAAAGGAACTAGAAATAAAACAATCACTGTCATACAGCTTTATACAAACCCAGAGTGCAAATTCATTTGGGATATTATATATAGTTTTGGCCCACACACCTAAAAATGGATTTGGCAGAATGGGAAAAGGTGAAGAAAGTACAGTCAACATAATCAAAGCATCAAAACAAATTCCCAGTGACAGAAGACTATAATGTCTGAGGATATTTAGCTAGGCAAAAAGTGAATAAGAGTAATATGATGTAAATATATAAAAATATGCATGGTGTGGAGAAGAGATACAAGGCAAAGTTGTGTTAATTCTCTCATAGTACTAGAATCCATAGTCACCCACTGAAGCAGAGTGATAAAAGAATTAGGGCAGATAAAAGGAAATATTTCTCTAGGTAGTGCATATTTACATCCAGGCATTCTCTACCAGAAGATGTAATGATAACTACCCATTTGAATGGCTCTAAAAGAAGGACTGATAAACATGGAGGTTGAAGTCGCCTGTAGCCATTAGTCAGGATGGCTATACATCCTGTGTCTCTGTATATCAGTGCTTCTGATATTAGTTGCTAAACATGTTATGCAGTCACGTTGGGTTGCTGAGCTTCCCATAGGCAACTGACTGCCAGGGCCACATTTCTTTTTTTCTCGGCACTCTTGTACTTGACTCCTCACCTCACCTCAATGTACCACTAGGGATGTTTTTGTAGGCCCTAAAATTTCTGTAGGCTGTAGGCTGTAGGCACTGTGCCTAAAGAGCCCAATGGATAAGTTAGTCTTACTGACGGGTTACTAAATCACAACTAATTGGTCACAGAATGTTGGATCAGATAGGACTTTGCTTTGATCCAGCATGTTTTTTTTAAAATGTTCTTTAGTTCTTAATTTCTGTTCCAAGTAAAACATTGCTTCCTGGAGTTTGAAGGCAAAAATGAAGAGAAAAAACTACTTCCACGGAATGGGAGTTCAAAATGAATCTGGAAATACTTCCACAAGCAAAGAGATCCTCAGGAAGCTTGAAGGAACATAGAAAGCATGTGGATGGGACCAGTGCAGCATCTCCATTCTGGTGTGTTCCACATGTGTCCAGTTTGAAGGAGATGATAGAAATTATAGGGCAACACATTTGGAAAGCACCAAACTTGAGATGGCTAAACTGGTGAAATTCCTGAGAATTTAAAAATAAAATGGACAATCAAATTTTTTTTTGCTCTGATTTTATTGCATTTCTTGTTCCTAGTAAGCCATGGTAGTTGGAAGTGTGGGTTGTTAAGCCTAATTTGATATACTGTAAACCCTTCTTTTCACACAGTTTGAAGACAATGCAGAGACTAGCTGATTCTGACACTGTCACTTATCTCCCTTTCCCTTGCATGTTTTTTAAACATCTTTTCCTTGTGAAGAAACTGTTTCTTTCAAAAGCTTGAACAGTTGAGGATTCAAAAATATAGTCTAAGCACTTAAAGAAAAATCATCCACGGAATGCAAACGCAGCTTATAGAAGAGTTCTAGGTGTGAGCAATTTTCAGTGCCTCACTCTCTGCAATGCTTGAAATTGGGATGATGAAGGAAAATTTCATTTGGAGGGGCAGAATTCTTATTGGCGGGCAGTTTTGCCCCTGTGTAGCTACATCCCTGATATTACTACAAAATGTGCTTGAAAACACCTGTTGATCTTTTTTTTTTTAAATCTTGCAAGTACCTTTTAAATGCAAGGACTGTTCCATGACACACTATGGCAATACTCATTTACACTACCAAAAGAACATTCCTCTCTTCTATTTCTGTTGATATAATTTGTTATGGCTTATCTATCTAATTAAATACATACATACATACATACATACATACATACAAAAAAAAGGTTCCTTCCTTTTCAGTAATCAAAAAGAGGATATCATCCGTCCCATGCCTTTAAAAGATATCTATCAGCCAGTAATTCAACAGGGGGGAAAATGACCAATTCTGTATCTGCCCGCTGAAAAAAACTGTACTTGCTAATTTTCTGTTTATTACACGGGTACTAAAGAAATGAGACTGGTAAGTATGTAAGATAACTTGAGAGCTTTGCAGCCTTAGGCACATTGCATTCAGTTTCTAAGTGCCCACAGAAGATCAGAACAAAGTTCTCACAGCTTTGGAGCTAAGAGAATTGGAGTCAGGGCATAGCCTAGCTAAGAAGTTAAAAATAGCAATCATTGCAACCATGGCAGGGAGATTTTGTTTTGTTTTTTGTTTTTTTAATGTTCTATTATTGAAATAAAAATGTTCAGAATGGCTTGAAGGATCTTATTAAATATTAGAATACTCTTGAAATTCTATATGATATTAAGAGAACCATCCCACACAATATCCTCTGTATGTTGATGACTCCAAAATCAGACAAGATCAGGTATGTCCAGAATGGTAGGGCAGTACATCAGATAGATACTGGAGAACACCTGGCAGTCAGAGTAGATAATGCTGAGCTAGAGAGACAAATAATCTGGTGTGGGGAAAGTTTCATCCTAGGTCTATATCTATCTTCTGGCTAGTTTTGTAGCACCTGAATCCCTGATCTTGATTTCTCATTTTTTGACAAAAAGTTAATTGCCTATGCTGGAAGCCACTAGGAGTGGTAATTCACCTTTAAAATGGATCGCACTCCATCCACTATACTATTTAGCATAAAATTTACTTCTGCCCACTTCCAGATTTGTTATTTTCATTTTTTTGGCAATCTATGCAGCCCTTCGAAAGTCTGAGGAACATAAAATTGGCTCCCATGTGTCTGAGTTGACCACCCCATATTTGATGGAATCCTTTGAAACAAGATTTATATCTGCCAGAATTTTTCCATTGGCAACCCAATTCTATGCATGGTTTCATGGATGCATGTTCATAGTATTCAAAAGAGCTTCCTCTCAAACGGCTGTGCTTAGTACTGTACCCTAGATAATTTAGGATTTGCTTTTGATGGTTGAAGAAGTAATGAAAAGGCTGCTAGTATCAAATGGGTGATATAATGTTAAGTACTAGCATCCTGTTTCATTCTTATTCTGTGCCAATAGAATGTAACAGAATTGCCAAAAGTCATTTCTGTTGGTGCAGCAATCAGCATATTATAAATGTGATGGAAATATTTATTCACAGATGGCAGGAAAAGGAAGCAAGAGTTTATATTATGATGTCAAAAAGAATATATGCACAACTCTTCTTCTCAGCTACATTTCCTCCATGTTTCATCTTCACAGGCCACAAGCTATTCCTAAGATAGAGCAATGTGGACAGAGTCTGTTGATCACATTTCTAATGTATTTGGCAAATGTTATTGCAGGATATTTTGCTGATTGCTACTGCTGTTGAATTTCCTTGTTACTAAGGAACACCTGGAGCAACTTGGCTCACATCACACATCTTGCCTGCCAGACTTTGCAAAAACTGTCTTAATTGGTGGTTGCCCAACAACGACAGGAAACTGGAACTTCCATCTAATTTAATTCTCCATAGGAGTGGAGGTCATAAATCAAGATCTTCTGAAAAATTGCTCTGTTTTGTCTGCGAGAAGTACCTAGTCCTTGATGATGTTACTGTGTCCTTTGTAATCTAATTATCCTTTGGAATCATCATCATTTTTTGTTTTATTATGGGAATGGACAGGATTAGCCTTCCTTGTCCACTTGTAATCTGAGGTCCATCAACTAATGTGAGGTGCAAACTAGTGGGCCATCCACCTCCAGAGTCTGCTCAGAACAAGGAGAGTCTGAGCACATTCTTATCCCAGGAATTGTTTTGCAATACATATATTTATTCTTGTTCTTCCTCAAGGTTTCTTGATTTCAGCACTCTGATGTTTTCACTTAAATGTTGAGAGTTAGATATTTTTATTTATCTTCTGCAAACCACTGGATACCTACTAGCAGACTCCACTCTGGCCATTTCCACATATCTGGGGAAGGGAATTTAGAATTCTCAGCCAGAGATCTTTTTGGCCTCAGTAAACTACAAATCCCAGAATTCCACAGGATGTTGAAAGTGGAATAGTAGCACTACAACAGCATAGTGTAGAAATGCCTCTACCTCCTGACTTGTCTGGCTAAATTGCATATGGCCTCCTTATGCTTACTGGAAAATTTAAGTAAGGATAAGATTATACCCCCAGCTTCTGTGCTAGAGAAACATCTTCAGTACTAGAGAGTTACCTTTAATAAAGATATCTTTCTACATACAGAAAGCCAGTTTCTGACATATCTAAATATATAGACACACTTCTTATGTAATCTGCTGTATTTCTAAGAATGCCTTTGAAATTGTTTGGCAGATTTCAAACAGATGCAGATGTCTTATTTTGAATCTGTGCTGAATTTTTAAAGAAAGAAATTATAACAGTGTCCTTTCCTTTCAAAGTAATTTCTGAAAAAAAGCCACTTCAATGCCTAACACACTAACCAGCTACAGTTGTTGTTGTGTTTTTTCAAGTTGTTTCCAACTCATGGCGATCCTAAGGTGAACCTATCATGGGGGTTTCTGGGGCTGAGAGTGTGTTAGGTGCCCATGGTCAACTGTGGGTTTCTGTGGCTGAGCGGGGCCCTGGTTTCCAGGATTGTATTCCAACACTCAAACTTCTGTACCATGCTAGCTCTCAAAAATTATTTATTATTTGTCGAATTTGTATTACACTCTAGCAGCTCAGGGTGGCTGCTCATTGAAACTTCAGGTTTTGCTACCTTAACAATTTGTGCAGAAAAGGGATTTTTGCCAGGTTCAGCTTGTCATGTCACAGTGCTGCTGGGTAAGAAAAACAATACCTTCTGAAATGTCCCCTTCTTTACAGAAGTTGAAGGTCTAAATGTGGTGTGAGCTACCAGAAGGGGAAAAATTAATTCGGTGTATCTGCAAACTTATCCAATTTTGTGTGTTAGAACCAATGTGTATGGACTGAAACTTGGCTATCCTTGAAATCTTCATCATGATCATTGCTTAATTTGAATATTTCCTGTAAGTGTTCATGAGAAAGCCCTTGAAATGTATGGGCATGAAAAGACTGGATATGGGAAGATTGCATCCTGTTTATAGTGTTGTTGTTGTTGTTGTTGTTGTTGTTGTTGTTGTGTGCCTTCAAGTAGTTTCTGACTTAGGGAAATCCTGTCACGGGGTTTTCTTGGCAAGATTTGTTTAGTGAGGATTTGCCTTTACCTTCCTCAAAGAGTGAGAAAGCGTGACTTGCACAAGGTCCTTCAGTAGGTTTTTATGGCCAAGTAGGGATTCAGAACCTTGTCTTTAAAGTCATAGTCCAATGTTCAAACCACTACACTATGCTGGCTCAATGACTGGACTGTTATTGCTTTAAAATTATGGTGTTGAAGCTGATTTATCTGTTGAGGTCGATTTCCAGCAGAGGGCAATATTGTTACAATGTTGCTATAGATGTTCCTGGAAAAGCACCCACAAAATAATCTTGAAGTAGAACTGTATTAATTTTAAAGGCAGAGGGGGGAAGACTCTTTTTGCAACACATCAACATACTTACCTCTCTGCGAACTGATAAATGACCTTTTCATTGAGAAATTTTGCTACTGCTATCAAAATTTGTCTATTTTCCTGAAAAGTTCTTCTGAAGTGATAAGTAATGATATTGTGATATTTTTTTTTAGATCAAATAATAATAGCATTTTCAGTTTCCATGGTCATTGGACTCGTAATTGGAGCCGTAGTCTGGGCTTTGTTGGCTTGCCTATCCAGCCGCAGAGCAAGTGCACATATTTCCCAGTGGAGCACCTCATCTTCCAGTCGGCTTTCCAGAGCTTCCCATGGAAGTGCTGCCACCAGGCCAGGATTTTACCGTAACAGCAGCTGTGAACGCCGGAGCAACCTCAGCTTAGCCAGCCTTACCTTCCAAAGGCAAGCTTCATTAGACCAAGCCAATTCCTTCCCCAGGAAATCAAGTTTCCGGGCCTCCACGTTTCATCCTTTTCTGCAGTGTCCCCCACTTCCTGTTGAAACTGAAAGCCAGCTGATTACTCTGGTACCTACCAGTACTACCACAACACTTACCGGGAGCACCACCAACAGCCTCTCTCGTCCTGAATTTCACTGGTCCAATAATAGCCTTCGCGTCTGCCACTCAACACAAACTCCACCTCCTGCCTATGATTCTATCATAAAGGCCTTCCCAGACTCTTGATTTTGATTCTTGATATTGTACATAGAAAGAATCTCAGTTCTATGACTTCCTGTGGGAAGATTTTGCTGAAGCTGGACATAACAAAAAGGATCTACAGTACAGAGATACCAATCGTAGCATCACTGTGATATAGATTAAATGAAGCAACACTGATGTGTCTTTGCTTTGAAGATCTTCTTTATACTATTGGTAACAATCTGTGCTACTACAGTGTATTTATCTTTGCTTTGTAACTATGCCTGTTAGTTAATATGATGCTAACTTTTTTCATACAAAAGAAACTGAAATGTTACTGAAGACACAAACCTAAGAACAGATGTCCTTGTAGATAACTGCAGTTGCTGTATTGTTTAGGTTCTTGTTCTTGTCCCTTTTCTGTAGGATTTGACTTTTCAAGTGTTGTGCTCTGGGAATTTTGATTTTTTTTTCTCTGTTGCTTAGTCATTAATATACAACCTAGTAATGTAACAGCAAGCAACATCTACAGGAATTCTTCAATGGATATCTAAGGGCTTTTTCGCACTTTGGAAAGAAAACGGGGCATTCTGTTACTCACAGGACTGGCGTGCTCCCTCCGACGATCCACGCTGATCTGGAGCAGTGCGTGGCCATGCTACACACTGCTCCAGGGACAAAAATGGTGGCTTCCGGTTGGTGGAGGCTCTCCACCAACCAGAGAAGCTCACCAGCTGGAAACCCGCCCCTGGAAGATCTGCAGCCTTGTGCTGGTGCGAGCCTGCAGATCTACACAGGAGCGCAGCGATGGAGTGGGGCATGCTGGGCTATTGAAAGACCTGTTTTAAGCAGTCTTTCAATAGCACAGTGAACCACCAGTTCTGGTCATTCCAGAGCGGGCTGAAGTCCTAAACTAGAGAAAGTAGTCTGGACCCAGTTCACCCCCAAGTGCAAACGTCCTTGCTGGAGGACGCACTGCCCCATTGTAAAAACAAAATGCGGAAAAGGCCATAGTGTCACTGCCTTCCTCTTAAATACAGTCTATTTATTGGGGAGTGGATCTCCAGTCCAAGTACTAACCAGACCTGTCCTGCTAAGCTTCTAAGAAGTAATAGGATCTGATATCTTCAGGGAATAAGTTCCTCTGAAATCACAAGGCCTTATTAGATTTTGCTACAAAATATGTCTCACAGGAACAACACCAGATTTGTCTGAGCATTTGAGGAGTAGATCAAAAAGCACCCCACCCAGGCATCCCATACACATGAAAGGAAGAAGAAAATAGGCATAAATTGAGAATCCTGCTATTATTCTTCCTATTATTCTCTCACCTTCTACGTAAAAATAAGAATAGAAGCAACTGGAATTCTCTTTGTCATGGAGACCAAGTAAATGTCATACTTTGCTTTTTTCTTGGGACTTCTGCTTTGAAATTTTACTTTTTTGGATTCCAAAACTAGAATTCCCCAGCCAGTATGGATGGTGGTCATGCAAGCTGGGAACTGTGGTAGTGTAGCAACAGTTCCCAAGTAACTGGTCATTGATTAATGATTTGAATCTTAAACTTAAAATCCAAAACGTACATAAATTTTTGAAAAGTATTTTGAAAGAATATATTGTTGGAGTGAGTGTATGCTGTCATCTTTTTAGGAAAATGAGATGCTATCATTTTTAAAGATCAAACATGTTTCATTCAGTATCAGTGCATTTTAGCTTCCAGGATTATTCACCAGGACAAAAACATTAATCATTGTTTCCTTCTATTATATCAAAGCTGGGCCTTCCACGTATTGTTCAGTTATGTTTCCTTGCATCTGTAGAGTCACTAACTGCTCAGTCCTGTCTTAAAGGCAGGATTTGCTTGGCTCATTCCTCTTTTTATGAAATACTAGGATTAATTCATTAGTTGTTTTTAAGTAGTATTTTAAGATGGGAATAATCTCAGGGTTCATGTTGGAGGAGAAAACCAGACATAAACCTCTGATGCCCTGTGGCTGGCTCAAAATAACTTGATATGGTCTTTTTTTTTCTTCCTGTTTACCATCTGATTCTTCCAAGAATATTGTAGAAATGTCAACAGAAGGACATGACTGTTGCACTGTGTGATTTGAGTAACTGTGAGGAAAGCCAATTTTGGTGTTAGAGGAATCCAGCATTATCAGATATTAATTGTTGAAAAAGGAAGGTAAACTATAACATGCAAACTATAACATGTAAAAAAAATTGAAAAGGTAGAAAAGGTAGATATAATGTTCTGATAACAGAGTTGGAATTTACAGGGGAGTAGAAGGTTGTCATGGATTAGAGGATTCTACCTTTCTTCCTGGTGGAAATGGCACAGATAGTATCGTTTCCCAGCTGGGGAAAATGGAACATATAATCCCTGTCCCATTCCTGTCCAAGATAGACACATGCTGGTGTTCCTGAACACTCATTGCTACTGCTGGGTTTTTTTCTTTTCTTTCCTTGCCCATGGGAAGTAGCTGGACCCTTGGGATAGCAAAAGGTTTAGGTGGCCATGGTAGCAGGCACTTGCAAGATCAAGGCAAGCAGGATCCCTAATGTTCAAATAAATGTCTTCATAATTTCAAGCACTCTAAAGCTCATGAACAGAGAGTGCAGTGCAGTGCAGTGCAGTGGATGGGGTGTGAAGTCTTTCCCCAAACCCAGCTCTCTAGAAAGTTGTCTTCAGACAGATTTATCTGCTGCTGCTGCTGTTCCTGGTCATAATACATTTTAATGGGCCCATCATTTAAATTTCCCATATTGTCTTGTGATGCCAAATTAGGAGTATTTTGCATAATTTAAATGACAGCCAGCTTGCAGAACAACAGCATTCTTGGCAACTCTCTAACAATGCAAGGTGTTGATGTTGAAGTGGGAGGAAATCCCCCTTCCTCCTAAGCATGTATATGCTCTACTTTTTCAGACATATGTATAAAATATGCTATGCAAACACCTGTATGCTTAGTACCATGGGACAAACAGTGTACTTCATTTGTGAAAATAGGTATATGGGGAAAAGGAGTCAGTTTAAAAATAATGGTCTCTTTATAGGGGAAAACAGGGAGCATCATAGAAATCTATAAGCTACAACCATCAATTTTACCCAAGGTAGCCAAATCATAGCTTCTACGTAAATTTGATATTCCTTTTTCCAGCTTCATGTGTGCAATTGGATGTGGCTGTTTGTACATGAAGACAACAACCAGGAGGTCAAAATTGAGCAATTTTTTCAAAATGCATGGATGAATTTAAAGCAGATGTCCTTTTTGTGCTGAGGAGACCCTTTCTATCAGAATTTTTTTTGGTTGGGGGGGGGATTGGAGAATGATTCTCAAATTCTCGAGCCAGCATGGCTAAGTCTCCCTTTTTGAGAACATTGGATAACATCCATGGCTACCTATTCTGGTGAGAAAAATGTATATCTCACCCATATGATGTAGTGATTTTAATATTGGACTAGGACTCTGGGAGACTGGGGTTCAAATCTTGACTCAGCCCTAGAAACCTGCTGGGTGACCTTGGACAGATCATACTTTCTCAGGCTTAGAGGAAGGTAGTGAAAATCCTCGTCTGAATAAATTCTGCCCAGAAGACCCTAGGATAGGGTTTCCATAAGTTGGAGTTGACCTGAGCATAACAAATACCCATCCCATAGCTCTGTCCTCTGCCTTAACAAATGCTTATGTGCATTACTTCACTGCAAAACAGAAGAGAGATAGACTCAAACAGCAAATTGCTTTGTGTATTCTAGAGAAGAAGGAACGTCTGAACCTGAGTTTCCCTTACTTCCACATAAAGGTCACATACAAAGGCAATAGATGTATATAAGCTTCATGGACGTTTCTGGTGTAGTGAGAGAATACACCTGTCTTGCAAGCAGAACTTTGCAAAGTTGTGTTTAAAAGGTAACAAATGAGATTGTAGAGTATAAATACCTACCCTCAAAAAGCAATTATAACTTCAATTATAATTTTTGCTTTTTGCAAAAATAAATTAAAATAGTTTCCTTTAGTTACTTTTTAAAAACACACCCAAATGCTGTAAGTTACAAACCTATGGTACAAAATATACGTGTTTTCTTACCTAACTTGTTATTACCTCTATCACACAAATTGTGACAATGCTGTCCAGCCCTTGAACTATGATAGACTTCCAATATCCAATGATACTAGAGCTGTAAAAGTAAAGGTCATTAAAATGTTAACAGTTAAACAGCAAAAGAGGTGTACCAGAATCCTAGATTGGCTACTCAGTTAAGGAGACATAACTAAATAATGTCTCTTGGCCTGACACGTACACCTCAGCCTGTCTTAAGATCCAGCTGCAGGTTTGGATGAAGATCTGTTCGGTGATTTGGACTGAAGGAAGACGATGCTTCCATCTCCCCCTCCTGCTAGTGAGTGCGGCTGTGATGTCAGACAAGGGTACTGATTCTGATGGTTGCAGCCTTGCTTACCGGTGGGAGAAACACAATCTTATTTGCCCCTCCCTCATCACCAGCTGACTGGAGCTCCTTCATCCAATCCAACAGCTGGGTCTGAAGATGGTCTGGAGTGACATATATGTAGATTTACTGAATACAGATCAATTAAGGATCCATAACTGTAATACGAATCTGTATTTGCAAAACTGAATACCAAGCATGATCCCTTGTTAAGTTACAGTTCTAACATAACATAATTAGGCTTTAGTTATCAGAAGAGGAATACACTATAAATTGTTTATAATGAGTTCATATAAGCTCTGTCTAGAAGTTACATAATCATGTTTTTTTTTTCCTTGTGTGAGGCCAGATGTGTAAAGAGAAATATATATCTAGAGTTTCTGTTAAAATGTTGCCATCAAGTTATATCAAGTTAGATTCCCTGACAGCGCAATCTGATGCTTGCAAAGTGTCAGACTTCAGTGTAACTGATAAGGGGCAGGAACTGCTTTAAAGCCTATTTCTGCTTCAATAATGCACCTAGAGAATGGAATAGCTCAGGAGAGAATGGTGAACAGGATTTCCTCACTTGGATATACATTGTGCTCTCTGTATATGCAGGGGTTCCATTCCAGGAACCTCCATGTAGAACAAAAAACACAAAGTGTCTCATCCCATTATAGTCAATGGACACGATGTGCATGTGCACATGCACACTGAGTCCAGTGACTATAATGGGATTGTGATGCTTTGCTCAACTTGTGTGCAGAGGTTGATGTAAGGAAAGGACCACTATAATGTAGTGCTTTGGCTTTCTTTTTGATACTTTTTATTGATAGTGGAAGCAATTTTGAAATGAGGGCAATTTTTTTTAAAAAAAAAAGAAAAGATCACCCAGGATTATGTCACAAATGACTTGTAAGAGAATTTATGTATGTTTTTATTCCATGTATTATATTAATTTTCATAAGCAACATATAAAATACGTTATGTACTATATTTTTATTTCTTATAATCCACACTAAATACACATAGATACATATTGTGTCATGTGTGTGTTCAAGTTATGATATCTGAAATATAAATTCTTTGGCCTGTAACCATTTTTAAGACGGGTTGTATATTAGTTTATCTCTTTATAAACCATTTCTAAAGTATGCAGAAAAGCTGAAGTGTAAATAAATCAGAGAGCTTGACCCATGATATAAAGGTTTTTGTGTGTAAAAAAGACTATTTTAATTTATATATGAAAAAAATATATTTTGGGAAAGGGAGTCAAAGGACAGCACAAGATTCCACTGGGTGCCTGGACCCTGGCAGATCAGTCTCCAAACAACAGTGGATGCCAAAGACACTCTGGAAAGAGAGGGTTAAAAAGTGTAACTGGGGAAGGGATAAAGTAACATTGGGAAAATGTTGCAGCAGGAAATTGAGTTTAAACTTACTTTCAGTTTCTACGTTGCAAGTTCCATGCCTGAGTCTTTTGGCACGGTAGTACTGTAGGTGCTGCTACAGGTGGGAGATTTGATTTCATGTTCAGCTACCTAGGTGGCTGCTTAGCCAGCCAGTGCGTGTGTGCAAGTATCTCAAGAGATCTGGGTATGATGTATAGCTTGGCAAAGTCATACTTTGGATGAGAACTATCCAGAATCCCTTAACAACCATAATTGCTAGGGGATTCTGGGAACTGTAGGCCAAAAACAACTTTTCTAAAGCACTGTTAGCCAGTTCATCATTTTACAGACTGGCTAATATGTTCCTTGAATGAAAAAGAATTCAGGTCTAATCTCTGGCATCTCCAGTTTAAAAAGCAGTGAAGAGGTGATATTCTTGGCTTTTGAAATGTTTTTCCAGTTGCAGCAGAGATTAGCAATTTCTTGGTACTGCCCACCCCTGTACCTCAAACCATCTGTGGGATTTCAGAAAGTAACACTTACCTTTCATCTATTATGCCCCTGACATGAAAACTGTCCAGTTCTACTCCTAGAAGCCTTCAGGTGACATGATTGAGCATTGAATGGCTCCTGGTCTTATTTTAGGCCTGGAGTCCTTAGATCTTCTGAACTTTTGGGCAGTAGCGGATTTAAATTTCAGATTTAAATGACTTTAAATGACTTGGGAAAACGAAGCAGAGATGGAGCCCTGTAGCAAAAGCATTCTGGTATTTACAAGTCTGAAACTCTGGAAAGATGCCACCATTTGTAGTGTTGCCAGGGCAGGAGTATCCCTGGCCTTAAGATTCCCAGGTCAGAACATGAGGCCATCCCCTGCTGATTTAACAAGGAGTGGGCCCTGGTGATATCATTAAAGGTGATTCATGAAGCATCTACAACTGCTGTTCAGAGTATGCCATTTAGATATGAAACACCACATCTAACACAAATGAGAAAGTGTTTCTCTGGTTGGATATTGTTCTTCAGTCACTGCAGCTGAGGTAGAAAATATACACTGTTTTTAAGGTCTGTATTTGCAACCTTAGCAAGCCCTGCTTTTAATGATATCTGGGAGCTGTAATTTAACCAAGGGACTCCCTGGTGTGTGTGCGTACACATGCAGTGACTCTTACTGATCAGTCCAGGCAGATTAGTGACTTGGATTGTGAGCATGGGCTACGTTTTGCAAGCTTTAAAATACTTACACAGGATGATAGTCTGTATACTTTGCAATAGGAAATGTATACAGTCCATAATTGTAGTGTAATGCTTTCTCTTGTGCATCTTGGTAGATTGAGAAAACATTAGCATGTGTGAGAAAGATACACAAAGGTACGAATGATTGTGTTGGGTTCTGCTTCAGGTATGCGAAACATTAGCATAGTTAGTCCCACATTTACTGCTCTTCTCCTGCCACTCTTCCACACTGGTGATTCTTCCTCACATGTTGACACACTTGCATAGGGACACTTTGCACAATCAACATAGGCTTGGCCAGTTGGAGTCCAGATTAGCAGGTGTGTGAGGAGTGGGGTTAGCTTGATGGTTCTTCTGTGTCAGTGTCACATATTGGTGAACTTGCCAGGGTGATTGTGCGTAGCTCCTTCTTGTCCAAGAAAGTTGAGATCTAGTCTGTTGTGGAACCCAAAGCAGTGCATGTTTTCTCAAGAGTAAGGATAAAAATAGAATTAGATCAGATTCCTGTCACTCCCACTTGCATGTGACACAGAGGAGAGATCAAAGGCTGCAAGATTTGTGAAGACTTTGAGCTAATGCATGGTCAATTCATGAAGCCCTCGTAAAGCCTCATACCTTAAGGAACATCCTGAAGAGGCTTTCTCCGTGGATCCCACTCATCAATGACCTTTGATGAGATTAACAATCACCACCACAAACATGGCTGTAGTCCTGTCCAAACTGACCCTCAGCAATCTGTATAGAATTGAAACTTGAATGGAATATTATGGTGACTTATTAAATATAGTCAAGTGCCAAATTGCAAATTGTATAGTATAGAGAGCTGAGATCAGCATGAAATACAACTGTCTCACAAGCACTGTGTGTGAGGGGAAACCTAACCAAACCCAACATGCGATGACTCAAGCTGGCAACGGTACAGGCCCTTTAAAATGCGCCAGACTTTTTCTTTCTGTGTCTCTGTACTGTCCCCTCTGAGGTCTACAGGGTCTTAAGACGAGATTTTTTTTTTTTTTGTCTTGGTCCTTTATCTGAGGATGCCAAGATTCAAGTATGGAACCTATAGCAAGCTGTGGTTCCTCATCTGTTATGCTTTCAACTGTACAGCCCTCAGAAGCCTCCTGACTTTATTCTGCTGCTTAGAAAATGGCTCTCTTTCTATCTGACAGCTATTCCAGCAGATACCAGATTAGACATCAGAATTCTGTATCATTCAATGTGGGATGAAAATCTACTCTAGCCTTCAGAATATTAAAAGTCATTGTAGATTTCCCATATTAATTTATTTTGCCCCAACCTTTGAAAACTAATAAATAGCCAGCAAGATTGCATGTAGAGTATATCCGTGTTCTGTTATCGATATAAATGTGACATAGGCCAATAAGTAGTACGTATGATAAGAAAATGAGGACAATACTTCCTTGCCGGATAGTATTACATTGTTAGAACTGATGAGTATCAGCATCTTATCTGCAAAATTGTGATTATATTGAGTTGTTCTTGATTTATCTGGTTGTATGTTGATGGCTGAACAATTATTTTAGTTCCACTGTGTTAGTACTTTGTTGCACCAACAAAGGAAAAGCAGAGATCAGTATAATCAATGAATGAAATAGCAAATCAAATGAGGTCCTGCTCCAAATTCAGGCACTAAATATTTAGCCACAGATGATTTGGAAAATATTCAACACCATTTGGAAAAGAAAACATTAGGGCAGAAATAATCCACAATTCACCTTTATTCATCAAACACTTTAAAAACAATTAAAATTGGAGCCACTAGTATGATGCAACCACCATAAATTTAAAATGGAGACTAGAGTAGTTAATTTTTTTAAAAATCATCAATACATTAGTGCCATTTGGCTGAAGATAGGTTGTTTGATTAACACTGTAGTTATTCTTACACACACACACACACACACACAGTACACACACATGTGCGTGATAAACAGAGAAAGACAACAAAATGAATGATTATGAACATCCTTTTTATTTTATCAGCCTTCCACAGCAAGGTTTAAAGCATTAAGCAAACAAATATTAAGATACGATGACTGTAAAGGGTAGTGGAGCTTATTAGTGTTGGAGTCTGCAAGCTTTGCATGATAGTTAGACTGCATGTCATTCTCTAGGAGTTTAGCCACAGCTTGTTTTGACTTTGTGTATTTTGTTCACACCTACTCTCTTCCTGCATCACATAGACTTTTCTTTCTTCTCTTGGGTCTTATCTTCTCCCACCACTCTCTCCCTGCCTGCCCTTCATCAAGCATGTGTTATACAAGCTGTCTGTCTCAGTAAGGTGCTCCAGCTCTTCTGATACAAGGTGGTACTCTTCCTTTTCTTACTTTCCCAAGAAGATGAACCTGTGTTGATTATACACAAGTATATGTGAGTAAAAACTACTTTTATATACCTTATGAAGAAGACTGAGGGCCTATCTACACTATTATAGTGCTATTTTCAACATCCTGTGGAATCCTGGGGTTTGCAGTTTAGGGGGGGGCTTTAGAATTCTCAGCCAGAGAGCTCTTTGACCTCAGTAAACTACAAACCCTAGAATTTCACAAGATGTTGAAAGTGGAATAATAGCACTATAATAGTGTAGTGCGGAAAGACCCTAAGTCTGACCAAGATACCAAAATCTCATATTTTAAGGAAAGTTGAGGCTAATTAGATCTCCCATTCCCTTCTCTGCCTTAAAAACGGTGGGTATTTCTCCTGTGCACCTCATCAGTCAAAATAGATGAGGGAACAGAGCAGTGCCTCTTAGCCATGCATCTATAGACTGCCTGCTTACTTTTTGTTGGTCCCAGCATAAAGGATATTCCAGGAAGAAGTTGACTGAGCAGACAAGGAGGGAGGGAGATTAAATAAGTAATAAGTAAATCATAGGGTTTTTCCGCACTTTGGGGTGGAAATGGAGCAGTCCATTACTCACCAGACTGGCATGTCCCCCCCCCGATGATCCACGATGGTCCAGAGCAGCGTGCGCCTGCGCTACACACTCTCCAGTGACGAAAATGGAGGCTTCCGGTTGGCGGAGGCTCTCCACCAACCGGAGAAGCTCACCAGCCGGAAGCCCACCCCTGGAAGATCTGCAGACTCGCACTGGCGCGAGCCTGTAGATCTACACTTTACAGAGTGACAGACTGGGGCATGCCGCGCTATTGAAAGTCCTCTTTTAATCGGTCTTTCAATAGCACGGGTGACCACCAGTTCTGGACGTTCCGGAGCAGGCTGAAGTCCGGACAAATGGTAAGTAGTTCAAACTCAGTTCGCCCCCAAATGCAAACGTCCTCACGGGAGGACGCACCGCCCCATTTTAAAAACCAAGTGCAGAAAAGTCCATAGCTTCTTTTTCAGCCTGGATGTAGGTACATACCTTAATAAAAGTAAGTATGTGTTGTGTGTGCATGTGTTTCTGTGTGAGATAGACACTAAGGTGAGTGTGCTTGTGAATCTGTGTGTCAGACAGAGTCTAACAGTGCAATCCTAACTCAGCAAGTGGGCCAAAAGCTAACTGAGGCAACATTAGGTTGGCTGAAGCTGTGCTGAATCCAAACCCCTTTCAGCCTGTGTGGGATGGGACCTCAGTCAGCCTAAGGTGGGAAAAATCAGCAGAAAAAAGTTTTACCTTCTGGTGGTAAACATGGAGACTATGCTGACAGTTACCAATCACCAGCTAGCAGCCAGCCCAGCCCCAAACTCCACTCAGAAGCAGAGCCAGCCAATGAAAGACTGTTCCTTGACATGCAAAGAGAAACTGCTGATGAACAATTAAAGGCACACAGGCTGGCCAGGTACTACATGTGGCATGGAAGTCCAGTCAACTGCAACCTTCCTGTCCTGATGATCTGAGATCCATCTTGAGGGCTGTGCCATATTAGTTGGCATGATCATTGCCCAGAATGCCAGGCTTCTCCCAGAGCGCATGGAAGTTAGCAGACTTTCCTTCCTTGGAGGCTGTAAAACAGAGGTTGCATGAGAATCTTACAGGTATGACCTTAGGTTTGGACCTCCTACACTAGCATGGCTTGGTCCAGATGACTCCTAGTGATCCCATCTACACCTCAGCTCCCAGGTGTGTCCCTCCCCAACATGCACACACACAGAGAAACCTCCTCACGATGGTGATGGTGAAGGGATCTCTGTATTTATTGATCAACAAACAATAACATAGGATAAATGCAAACAGGACAAATATTGTGGAAGGTTCATAGGACAGCATCTCATTGGCAACGCCCCCCAATACTACCAGTACCAAGTCAGAGATGGCATGCCAGTGGACATGGGGGAGAAAGGTGCTCATCCCTGTGAAAAAAGAGCTGCCAGGAGGTGGCCAAACGAACAAAGCTGAAAGTGCAGGGAGCAAGCAAGAGAAGGCAGCACAGCAACTGCATAGTGTGTGTGTGTGTGTGTGTGTGTGTAAATGTCTATGAAACAGTTGGGGTGGGGCATTCTGATTCCATACCTGCATGTCTGCACTTTAGACATACATATTTCATTCAGTCATGTCTTCATTGAAGTCTTCATATCTTGCCTTATATCTGGGCACCTCATGGAAAGGTAGAGCTCATAGAAGAGTAAGAGCATGATGGCAACAATGGTGGCTGCAGTATCTACCTGGCCTTGCCTACCATGATACACCTGTGCCCCAACCTCTGCTCTGACTGCCAGTCAGGCATCTGCTGCTTCTCTGCCTGCACCTCTTGAGCACCGACCACATCAGGATTCCCCATAGCAGCTGTTTCAGCTCAGCTCCAAGGGTCATAGAGTAAGGGGCAATTGAGCCATCACAGTATACTCCAATACCACCTCATCCCTGACATCCCTCACCAGATCTAGAAGAAGATCTGTGTGTTCATGCACTTTCCTGAAGCATCCTTAAACACTAATACTTAGCCACTTCACAGCAGTAACCACATCTTTATCAGGGTGGCCAATATTCCATGGAGAATGCTGAAAGCCTCCTAGGAAGTGGCCATTCTGTTCTGGCATGTGTGAGACCCCTCCAGGCATCTATATTTTATTTGAACCCAAAGAGAAGAAACTCCCCAGGACTACAGCAGAGCATCAGCCCACCTTTGTACCGAGACAGAATGTAGAACAGGAGAGCCCTCTAGTGTTGGAGGGAAAGAGCTTGCTTTTGCTATCCCAGTGTCCCAAGTCACAATTTGAAAATTGGTATTGTAGACAGCAGAAGTGTGTGTGTGTGTTTATACAGAGCTGTAATTGCACATCACACACTCTTAGCCCTAGAAAATCCCATATAGGTCACCTTAGGGTCACCATAAGTTGGAAATGTCTTGAAGGCAAACAACAGCAACAACAACAAACATATCGGCATACAGTGCAAAGCCATGGCAATCATTACAGGGTTAAAGCTCTATTTTCTTCCAGGTTCTTGAGAGCTGAACTGGGTGCTCCCAGATGGAAAAGAGGTAAGAGAAAGTCAGATAGATGGTAGATGGATACATAGATAGAGGGAGAGACAGGAAAAGTGAATGTTTGCTCAGGGTCTTAAATTTTTTGTCAGTTTCAAATAATAAATGAAGATCTTTGGGAAGCATTAATTCCATATTTCCTTATTTGTGGTATATGGTAAAGCCTTTGAACCCTTTGCTCACATACATGAACTCCTAAGCTAGTGATTAAATTAAGTTATATGAGTTATATAAATATGAATTCTACGTTTGTGTTTTTCAGGATTCCATTCCATTCCCAATTGCAATGTATTCCATAGCAGACAAACAAAACAGCAACTATCAGATGGACAGAGCTTTAGGGCTGGAAGATCTATTTTTAAATGTGGAAATAAAATATGGGAGGGTGGAGTTAATGTGAAAACAGATCTGCCACACTGGATTATTAATTTGCTCTGAATGTGTGTGAGTATTTTTACAAAAAGGAATACCTTTCAAACTTTTCATAGAATTCAGCATGTTAGTCTTAGCAGGAAAAATGACAAAAGAGTCTTTTGATAGCTTAAATCTTAAATCTTAATTGACATTATCTTTCATTGGTGGCACTGCCCCCAGCTGTCCTACTGCCTGATAGAATAGAGATGCTGTGCTAAGCCAATTCAACTAGCCACATAAAGACCAAGTGGGAGAGATGCTGCAAGCAAGCAGGAAAAAAAAGTCCACAGAAACTACATATTTGTATCTATTTCAGGCAAGATATCTGTATCCCTGAAAATGGCCAAGGATGCCCATTTTTTAGGAAGCCTAGGACACCAAATTCAGCAAATGCACAAGATTAGATAGAGTGATGCCATAAAGCAAAGACATTGTTCAGGAATCACTTTCCATTACCCAGCCTAGGCAGAACATCTGTGTTCTGGAAAACATTCCAGATAGCCATACTTACCAAATTGATTGCTGCAGAAGAAAAAAGACAAGAGTGATATTACAACAATGCAGAAAACAAATTACAGAAATTGTGGCCAAACATCTGTATTATAGAACATGTTCCAAAATGTCAACTTTCCAGAAAACCATATCTGGATGTGCACAAAGATGGGGTTTCTGTGGACTACTATAATAATTAATGCAGAGGAACAGAAGAAGACAACAAAAAGGTATAACAAGGGGCCTCCTACACAAGATCTAGGAAATCAAAGGAAAATTTAAACTAAAAGTTGGGATTCTATATGACCAGCAGGAGAGCACAGCACTTGACCAAGAAAAATAAAAAGATGGTGGAAGCAATGCACTGAATCATAGAATCAATCATAGAGTTGGAAGAGATCTCAATGGCCATCGAGTCCAACCCCCTGCCATGCAGTAACACACAATCAAAGCACCCCCAGCACTTGTGGCCAGATCTGTCTTCTCCAAGAATGACCATTCAGCCTCTGTTTAAAAACCTCCAAAGAAGGTGACTCCACTATACTCCAAGGCAATATATTCCACTGTCTAATAGTTCTTACCATCAGGAAGTTTTTCCTGATGTTTAGGTGAAATCTCTTTCCCTGTAGTTTCAATCCATTGCTCTATGTCCTAATCTCTAGAGCAGCAGAAAACAAGTTTGCTCCATCTTCAACATGGCATCCCTTCAAATATTTAAATATGGCTCCCATGTCACCTCTTAACCTTCTTCTCCTCAAGCTAAACATACCTAACTCCCTAAGCTGCTCCACATACAGCATGGTTTCCAGGCCTAATACCATTTTGATCACTCTCCTCTGAAAATGTTCTGGTTCCTTAATATCCTTCTTGAATTGGGGTGCCCAGAACTGGACACAATATGCCCATGTCAGAGCCATCCTCCAGCGCCTTTGAGAGCACCGGCTATATATCAAATTGGAAAAGTGTGCTTTCAACTTGTTGGGATTGGACTTTATGGAGTATTATATATCAACCAAGTGGATAGAAATGGACCCAGCCAAGGTTGAAGCAGTTATCTCCTTGACACTTTCCTTGGAACCAGAAGGAGGTTCAGTGCTTCTTCAGCTTTGCAATCTTCTACTGGTGGTTCATCTTGGACTTTGTGACTCTGGCTGCCCCCATAACTGACTCTCTGTGGGGAAAGGCCACATTTCAGTGGACTCCTGAAGCTCAACAGGCTTTCAGAAGATCAAGGAATGCTTCACGTCTGAGCCCATCCTGCAGCATCCAGATCCCTGAACTCCCTTTGTGAGAGGGAGGTGATGCTTCAGATGTCACCATCAGGGAAGTGCTCTTGCAGCCTGTGTCAACAGGAACACACCTCCTGACATGTGCCTTCTACTCCTGATGTTTCTTGTTCTCCACTAGGTTCAATTTCTGGCTGTTTTATGTGCCATGCCCCCAGAACTGGCAGGCAGATGCTCTCTCTTGAATACTGGACTATGCCTTCTCACCTGAGGGGGAGCTCTTTCAACCATCCTCCTTCCAGTTATGTCTCTTGCCAAGTATACTGGCCAAGAAGCCTCTGGGATGATCCCAGTGGCAATAGAGGAGATCTGACCATTAAACTTGAAACGTACAGCCTGGGGACAGTCTACATACTGGGTACCCTCCTTTAGACCTCCCCACAATATATTCCCACTCTTTCCCTCACAAGTTTGGTGTTCATATGAGGGATGCCACAGGGATGCCAGAGATATGTTGCCCTGGGGTGCCAAGGAAATATTGAACCAAACACCCCAGATCTGTGGTGTTTCCTGGTTGATATGCCAGACATCTCTGTTGAAACATGTTAAAGTTCTGCTTAGTTTGTTAGATATCAGAATTAGGGATGGATGAATATTATATTTAAGTTTTCAAATAATATTTACCAAAATTCATAAGTTTTTTTTCACATTTTAGCTGGAAAAAACTTGATATTAAAAAAATCAAATATGTGAAAGGGAAAGAGGCAGATGTAAGCCTGGTGCTTTGTGTGCTAAACCCTTAGGGGTGTGTGTGTGTGTGTGTGCATGTGCACACATATGCCTTCAGGTCACCTGTGAATTTTTGGTGACCCCATGAATTTCATAGGGTTTTCTTAAGAAATGAATACTCCGAGATGGTTCTACCAGTTCCTTCCTCTGAAATATAGCCTATTGCACCTGGTATTCATTGGCAGTCTCCCATCCAAGTACTAACCATGGCTGACCCTGCTTAGATTCAAAAATCAGACTGGATCTGATTTCTTTCAGATATTTAGGCCCTTGTGTACTTAAGTGTCATTCAACCATGATATTATATTATTATATTATATTACCAACCCACCAGCACCTCTTCAGTAACTCTTTGACAGACAGTTACAATAGGGTTCTCACCACACTTGGGATAGGTGCAGCTATTGAATTTGGCTGGTGGAAATTGGAGGCAATTTCCTTTTGGTGCATTCTTTCAGAATTTACCAAGATGCCGAGGTTTTGTATTTTTGTTGGAAAGATTTTGAGATATTAAAAAAATGTTTATGTAGGAAAAAAGCAAAACTGGAGTAGTTACTTATATCTAGAGATGATTAAGCCAGTTCACAAAAAAGTTCCTGAACACCCTTTTTAGCTTAGCAGAGTCCATCTTTTGTCTTCATGCACATCTGGGTAGAGAACAATAAATAATTTGGGGTACATCTGTAATGTGTTTAGATTAAACTTTGGAGTGATTATCCTATCCTTGAACTCTTGACTAAAAAAAAATAGAAAACAGTCTTTATTTGACCTTCCCTGTGTGCCACTGGTCCAGCCTCCTCAAGTCATCTACTAAAGCCTTTCTGAATGGTTCATGACCGCTCAACATCTGATCTTGGTAATGTTGTGGAAGAACCATTAGTGACATGCTGTGAAATATTTATTTAACAATCAAAGGCAGAAATTGCTTATGGCCACTGGGTTTGGGACTGCACAGTGAGTGAAGTTTAGTCTTTGGGGATATCTAGAGTGCAGTAAGTCCTACATTTTTTTATGACTTTCAGATTGTGAGGCCTGAGGAATTGTGTTTGGCAAGTTTCCAACTGTTACTTGACTAATTTGCACTTGCCTCCTTTGGCTGATTTCACCTTACTTGAAGGGGAGAGCTGTCTGGATCTAGAAGATAGTCACCCCCTCTTTTCATAGGGAACCAGTATCCTTATTAAGAGCAATAATATGAAAGAACTGTGGCACAGAATGCTTTTACTAGCTTTAGCTGGTATGCCAGCTATGAATATACCATGAGATGCACTGCAGTGGCTCATATCCTGATAAGCTCCTGTTTGGGTATCTCTGACTCAGGGGTAGGCAACTGTCCACCCCTGAGAACTTTCTAAGGATATCCCAGGCTCAGTTCTTGGCATCTCCATTTGAATTCTATACACTATCATTAATATTCAGTATGAACTGCACTGACCCACATGGACCAGTGGTCTGACACAGCATAAGGAGCTTCAGTCTGTTCCTTCCTTTTGTTTGGTCCAGTTACAAGTGGTAACAAACCTTGAAAAGAATATTTATTACAAGCTTCATTGAGGTGAGACAGAATGTCTTGTAATTTTTATCTTTAATTTCAGATTGGTCTCCAGGAAGAGACTCAATTTCAGAGATGAGATGCTGACAGCCACAAACCATGACAATGTAGTGCTGTACAGTGAAGAGGTATTGTGGGCAGAAAAACTGTGTCACTAAAGAAACACTACCATGAGTCAGCATCCATCTCTGGCTCCTAATGAAGGTTTAAGAGATTAAGAATGCCTGGATCTCATACAGCTTGCAAGAACTTTTCCACTTCCATATTTCTCAAGCAGAAGTAAGATGATGCATCCTCCAGCATTGTCCAAGACAATAGCATCATTCTTGTTCCATGAAGAATTAAGCTGAATTATACCCTCCAGTTGTATCTCTTGGAATGCTGACATTTCATTGCTAGAAACGTTTGACTCAGTTGCTCACGAATAGAAAACTATTTTAGTTGGTACTTGGTGAAATCAAATTTCATCAGAAAATCACCACAGGTTTTTGACTCATCTCAATGTCTGTTTTTAAGTATTAAATGAAAACTGTATTTACTGGAAATGTCTTCTTAAACCTGCTATGACTCACTTTCATGAGATTAGAAGCTGCTTCTGATACATTTCAATTTCTAGAGTAATGAAAGAAAACAGAGCTAGGATTCTTTGACATAACATGACCCAGGGAAGAAAGTGAAAGAGAGCTGGTGCATGCTAGAGAAAACAAGGTCCTGTGGCTTCCATAAAATTTGCTTGAATCATAGAATCATGGAGTTGGAAGAGACCCCAGGGGCCATCCAGTCCAACCCCCTGCCATGCAGGAACACCCTCAAAGCATTCCCAACAGATGGCCATCCAGCCTCTGCTTAAAAACCTCCAAGGAAGGAGACTCCACTACACTCCGAGGCAGTATATTCCACTGCCGGACAGCCCTGACTGTCAGGAAGTTCTTCCTGAGGTTCAGGTGGAATCTCCTTTCTGCAGCTTGAATCCATTGCTCTTTGTCCTGGTCTCCAGAGGGGCAAATCTAAACCATAGTCTAAACAGGCAGAGTTCCAAGATGACCAGATCCAAGAGCACAGCACAGTGTTTCAGGGCCAAAAAGACCAGTTGCTGACCCTGGGAGGAAAGGTCAGCTGGAGCCTTCTTTTATCTATGGATGCTGTTGCCACAGGTGTTCCCTCATTAGGGCTCATTTGCTAATTAAACAGGCTGAGCGAAGCAAGCCCTCCCTTTCATGGAGTCTCTGCTGCAAGGTTGGTGTGTCAGCTATGTCTTCCTCTATTTGTCCCCCTGGCTCAGGGCCTTATTGCTGTTGTTGTGCTATCTCTCTCTGGACCAGCTTCTGGGGACACTTTGGCCTCCAGGGAAGCCTCTGCCTCAGAGTCAGAATCCTCTTCCTCACAACCACAGCGAGAAGGAGGATCCTGCCTCACTGTCCAAGGCAGGGCATGGCACCAGAAGTCAAGAACACAATTCAAAATTATCTTGACTGATTGGAGAATTGGACCAAAACTAACAAAATGAATTTCAATGGGGATAAATTAAACTACTACACCTAGGCAGGAAAAATGAAATATACAAATAAAGGAAGTGTGACACCCAGCTTGAAAAGGAATTTAGGATGTAGGGGTCCTAATACACTACAAGTTAAACATGAGTCAACAGTGTGATAACAGCAGCCAAAAAAACTCAGTGCAAGTCTGGGCAGCATCAACAGAAATGTAATATACAGATTGAAGGAAGTAGTGATGCCACTCTATTTTGCTTTGTACTTTCACCAGTAATACTCTGTCCAGTTCTAGGTGCCACAGTTCAAGAAGGATATCCACAAGCAGGAACATATCCAAAGGAAAGTGGCCAAGATGATCAAAGTCTGGAAAGCAAGCCTTATGAGGAATGACTTGGAGAGCTGGATATGCTTAGCTTGGAGCGAAGACTGAAAAGTAACATGTTAACTGTCTTTATATATCTGAATGGATATCATGTAGAAGATGGAGCAAGCTTCTTTTCTACAGCTTCGGAGATTAGAACAAGATCCAATGAATTCAAATTAAAAGAAAAGAGATTCCATCTAAATATTAAGAACTTTTTTTTTTTTACTGCAAGAGCTGTTTTGACAGTGGAATAGATTGCCTGAGATGATAGTGAATTCTCCATCTTTGGAGGTCCTTCAACAAAGGTTGGATGGACATCTTTCAGGAGTGCTTAAATTGTATACTCCTGCTTGTGGACCTTGTATACTCCTCCTTGTGGACCTTTCCAACTGTAAGATTTTATGATTCTATGACATATCATGCAAAGAAGGCTTAGAACATACAGGAGTTCTGTAAAAGATGTCTAGACTGATATCAGTCAGGATTCTGAGATACTATACTGTTGGCCCTCCACTTTCACAGGTTCAGCATTCACTAATTTGATTATCCACATTTTATTTACTTAACTTATTTATTTAAAAATTCTTACCATATCTGCCTCTGCCATTGAAAAATATGTTCTCTTTAGAAATATTGGAATAAGGCAAAGCACACAATTTAAAAAATTAAATTAAATTAAACACACAGGAATTGGCCAAAATGGTATTAAAATTACAACACTTCCATAGATTCAGTTCTTACATTGCTTAAACATGCCATAAGGAAGTGCAACATTTATTTAAAAAATAGTATTTTGAATTGATTGACTTGCTTTATTTGACAAACATTCTAATGTTGGTTTGCTAGTATGGAGACACTATGTTTTCTTCCTGTAATCCAGAGATACAAGCAGTCCTTTTATAAATCTTTCAATTGCCATGCAAAACATAGTAAATCCATGCTATAAAACCATCAGCCTTGAAAATGCTTAGTCCCTTGTGTAAGACAAGCTTGTCTCCCATTCTGCTTGTGTCTCAATAAAGTTCTTGTAACATTGGTATGTACATGTGTCAACACACATAGTTTTAAAACGTTTGCTAGGTACTGAACTGTTTCTTCAGAACTGGAATTCAACACAACTTACAATAAGACTGAAAACAAAAAATTTAATTTAATTTTTTAAAAACCCCCCACAAAGTATTATAATGTTAAGAGGTGATAATGTTAAACAAATTATATCATTCAAAGGCACTTTAAAAACACATCAGTAAAAAGAATAGCACCAATCAGTTAAATGCCCCTTTCTCAGCATGGAGTTAATTGTCACATTCCCTCCTGTTAGAAAAGGCTTTACCTGCTGGCCACAGAGAAACAGGGATAAGGGCAACCTCTTTTTCCTTGGAAGGGGAGCGCTTCAGGCCCTCTCTTGTATCCCGCCGAGCATATTTGTGATTGAGAGAAGGGCCTTCCCTGAAGATCTTTCAGCCCAGGCAAGATGAATTTGATCCTTCTAAAATAATGACAATGTTGCTAAATGGACATATCCTAATGACTGACCTTTGTTATTGCATGGGAAACCATATAGGGAAGTAAGTTGATCACCGTCTTAACATGCACTACTGCACTTGCCACGTAAGCAAAGCAACTCCCTGCTCCAAAAATGGGGAACCTCCAACCTGTAGGCTAGATGCAACTCCATGAAGGGTTTGAAGAACTGTACAACAACAACAACTTCAAGCTTTAGGTACTTCTGATAAGTGACTAAATATAAGAGGACACACAATTAGACACTCTGCATTAAAACTGAATGGTAGTTTCCATGTAGAAAGCCTATTATATGGAATCAAACTATAGCATTGGCACCTACCTTTGACAAAACATGCATAGTACAATTAAGATGTGCTATGCTTTCTCATGAGAGAAATGTTTCTAGCTTGCTAAGGATGACATCCAGTCCTACCTACTTTGCTTTGGGCTTGCCTCTGCTGTCACCATTCCTTCCCTTTGTGGATATTCTCTATGTGAGAGCCTTCCTAAATTAGGACTAAAGCTCCAGAATGAATAGAGTTCCATACCACTGTTCTGTGCAGAGGGGGCTGCAATGTGAAGGGAAAGAGAGAATGAATAGAAAGGCAAGGCTGGTACAGGCCAGGCTTCTTCTCTCAAGTTTCTTTGCCTCCTCTGGGAAAATATTCAGCTAAGAAGTAAGATTTCTCTACTGAAACTTATTCAACAAAACAAACACCAACAAACAATATGAGTTGCAAATCCAACAAAATATTTGGATTTCTGGCACTAGATACTGATGGCCAATTCAACAAAAAAAGAAGAAGAAATTGATATATTTATTGAGCAGTGCAACCTACTGAGAGACAATGAACATGGTATAGTGGTTGAAGTGTTGGACCAATACTCTGGGGAACTAGAGTTCACATCCCTGCTCAGCCATGGAAATCTACTGCCTGACCTTAGACAAGCCACATTCTCACAGCCTCAGAAGAAGGTAATGGCAAATCCCCTGTGAACATAGCTTGCCAAAAAAACCACATACTAGGCTTGCCTTGGGATTACAAAATGTGAAAAACCACTTGAAGGCATATAACAACAACAAGCTATCTACTGATCTGGACAAACATTAACCAAAACATCAATCAAACGTTAATTTCAATGCCCCTAAAAAATAGAGGGAATTCTTTTGTACAAGTCTGCTTATAACAGAAGTGTTGTGCGTCATCTTGCAGCTGTGAAAATGAAGGTGGCTTATTTGTCCATTTGGAAAGTATTTTTTTTCCTTCACATGATATTCTTTTATGACCACTTCCCCAGTGTGTAGAAAATATAAAATATTTTTTGGTTCTCTTGGTCTAGGATCTCTAGGCTGGCTGACATTTAACTTCTCAGCATTCTTTTCTTATAGAAGGCAGGGCTTGGGAAAGTTTTGAACTTCAGCTCCCACAATCTCCCACAAGGATGGCTAGTTATGTTTCCAAACTCTGATGAAATGATAAACACATACATCTGATAAAGTGGCCTGTAGTTCATGAATTTGTTAGTTATTAATATCCCACAAAAAAAATACATGTAGACACAAATCTCTGGTCAGTTTCATTTCAGGAACACATACAGTAAAAGTAAATGCAATTCAACAAACATGATAATGTTTAGCAAATGCAAATTTGTGCATTCCAGTTTCTCAAAATTGGCATCTTTACATATTAACTTGAGCACTATTTCACTTCATCTTAAAGATGATATACAGTCCAGGAGTTGTAGTCAGACAAGACAACTCTGGGAACAAAGTTACATATGGGGTTATAGCTGCAGGCCCTGTTCTATAACCTGTATGTAGTTGAGTGTCTATATGAAGTGTATACCACACATTTATTCAATTGTACAAGCTTTTCATTGGAAAATATAGGGTTCCTCATCTTGTAGAAAGTGCCCTGTCCAGGTTAAATGATCCACACAGTGATTGTAGTGCACACTGTTCTGTTCTGGAATTGTCCAAACCCTAAGGAGTATAATTTGGCAGTAGGCAGGAGGTTATGGAGGACAAGGAAAAACAAGAAATGGAGATGGAAACAGAAATGGAACATATGACCCATTGACAGTCTTATGCCCTCCAATTGTCCTGATTTGACAGAGAGTCCTGAATAGTCCTCTGTCACGCCACTCTTCAAGCTACTTTTAAAAGGTCTCTGTTTCTCCCTCTTTCTCTCACTTTTCTCCTTTGTCCCCAGCCTCTCATTTGCTGAAAACGGAGTTCAAAATAGCAAAAGTAGTTTAAAATCAGCAAACTCAGCAAGGGCAGAGGAGAGAGGAAGGCAGAATCTTGTCCTTGGGTTGGGGAAAAGGCAGACTGCTGCAGCCTCTTTTGGCTTGGATGTTCTTCCTCCTAAATTGCTTTTGTCATTTTGACCCCACTTTAATGTTGCTTGGCCAAATGTGTCCCATTTTTAATCTGTGGAATGTGAGCGAGTATGTAGGCTTGAATATTAGATGAATTAACTAAAGTAGTGCACTAATCCAATGTGTAGCCATCCAAAAGTGGTTAGAAGTTTTTATAAGAAACAGAGAAGGTAAAATCTCAATATTTTTTCAGTGAGTCTTGAGAAAAGATTTCCATATTCTTATCAATGAGACCTTTACTAATTAATAGAGTATGTTCTCTGTGTCTATAGATGTCCTGTTGAAGAACATTTCATAGCAGAGAAAGATGGGAGGGCAGGAGCTTGAAGATTTAGTGACAACCATAAAGAGTTCCTGTGAACCTGACAAAGATCTATCTAGTTACCATTCTGTTTTTCACAGTGGCCAAGCAGTTGGCCAACCATCAAGATGTGAGTTCAGTATAGTACTGTGTCGTTCATGTTGCCCTGCAACTTGCATTTAGAGGCATATTGCCTTGGACACTGGAGGCCATATATGGCTAGTAGCCACTGCTGTAGCCTTAGCTGACATGAAGGGTTTCTATCTTTGTTATGTTGTATTTCCTCCAATCAGCATATAAAAATAGTCGAGAACTTGAAATCAATGAGATATGCATCTATATTTTACCACACTTAACTTTCTTCCGATTGCCTATACTAACTTTCCTCAGAATCCAGGAAGCTACCTTCTACAGAGGCAGACGATTCATCTGTTCAGTCCAGTAGTTAGCACAGATTGGCAGATGTTTTCCTGGGTTTCAAACAATATTTGTTCCTAGCCCTATCTGGAAAAGCAAGGAGTTAACCCTGAATCCTTTTTTTCTTCCAAACTAGTGCTCTGCTGGTGAGCTACGACCAGCCTGAGAGACATTTAATTGGACATATTTGATTAGAGAGCAGAGGAGGGTCTATAAATAAGGCCATAGGGTTTATACAGTATAGGAAAACTGAGAATAAACTTGCCACCTGCTAGGCAGCTTTTAGCAATAGGGACTTGGACATTTGGGAGGTGGAGAACTACTGTGCTAATTGTTGTTGTCTTTGGTGTTCAAGGAATAACAGTCCCCTTGATGAGCAGGTGCTGTCTTCGCTGACAATTACAGCCACTTGTGAAAGCAGATGGCTGTGAAGAAGATTTTGGACTCTTTTTAAATGAGGAAAGAAGGTAGGAAGAGAGGAGGCACATAGAGTGTGTAGTTTTTAAATGCTCAGAGCAGTAATGAGCTATTAATACAAGCTTCCCTTTAATGTATAGAAACAAGGTTGTCTCACAGTGGCTCTGTGCTAAGAGTTGAAAGAAAGCAGATCATAATCCAGGTCTCTCTCTCTCCCTCTCTTCCCCCCCCCCGTGTGTATGTGTGTGTTTTAAATGCAACATTCATCTATTTGCTCTTAAGCATTATTATACAATTATGTGTGAAACCAAATGTTCTGCATTATGTCTTGAAGAAATTTGATTTTTATAAAAGTGCTACGTATCATTTTATATTGTGCAGTGTATTCTTTTGTATAACAAAGATAGGTCAGTTGTGTCATTTAAACAAAGGCAAATAAATACAATAGAGAGAAAGTTCCTAAGATTACTTCTTCCTCATGTTGAACAAAATGTATATTTGTGCTCTGCTAAACAGTCAGGAATCACTGAAACCTGCATTTTTGGAAAACCTTGATGATGCCACTCTAGATAAGTATAAACTGCTGAGAGAGCTCTACTTGCTAAGTTAGAACATTTTTCCACTCATCAGAGCTTGGAAAACTCACTTGTTTGGATAGGAAAAACAAGGGCCATGCTAGCTTGGGGATTCTGGGAGTTGTAGTCCAATAAGGTAACTTTTTCAAACTCTGGGAATTACTTTACCTTTAAAGGTGTGCAGCATTTCCACATGCATCACAAGGTAGGTTCTCTGAATCACCACTCTCAATGTCATGACTCCCATATGACATTTTTATGGGGATCATCTCTCAGGAAGATAATTGCATGCATTAAATAACTGTGATTTCTGTGAAGTATTTCTAATGAAAATTAGTGATTTGATACTGTTCATTTACTCTGCTCACTTGGGTTTTTCTTAGACCATGTGCACTAAGCCATGACACCCTACTTGACTCCTGTTTAATTAGGGTGACTACTATGTCTCTGAGGATAATCACACTGGCATTTCTTTTAATTAAAAAAAAAGTCTACCCACACCTTTCTTTTTTCTTACATCTTCTGATTAGTTGAATTCAAAGCTGCTCCTGAATATCCTGAAAGTAGCTTCTGGCACACCATGTATGCTTAAGCAGGTTCTTGCCAACACTGAGTCTTAAATTGTGGGTTGCTGCATACAAAGTGGGTCAAAAGGGGCATTATGGAAAGGTCGTGAGACTTTCATCAGTGGATACCACAGATAATATGGATAGATCCAGACAATTAGCACCAAATATATAATGCTTCTTCCCTGCACCCTGTGACTGAACTTTGAATTTATCTAGATTAGTTTTGGGATTTTGTTTCCATAATAAGCAGAATGTCCACTTAACAGTAAACTGAGATTCTTCTTGAAATATAACCAGGAGGAAAACAACCTTCTCAGGTTTGGGTAATGCACCTATATGGAGATCTTGTGGAGAGGAAAATTTCACAGCATGCCTCCTCGTTCAAAACATTAGGTGTATAATTGTTGGTGATTTATTCCTATCCTAGAACAAGAACATTTTCTTCATAATACCAGTAAGCCAACTCCCTATGGCTCTTCTAGGATGTTAGGAAGTGAAGTTCACACACATTCCACCACTGCTGTTTGCCAATTTTTGTCCAGTTGACAGTCAGTATTCCATGACTCTAGGAAGCCATTAAGCATGCTCAACCCTCATGGGGCTGTTGTTTACATTCATTGATGTGTCTCATTTTGGTGTTTGTGTCTGTGTATAACTTATGTGCTATCATTTCCTTCTCTGAATTTCCATCTGGGCACCAGTCATCTTGATGTTCAACCACTTCAATTTACTATTTGAGTGACTTAGGCCCTTTCCACACCAGGCAATTAGAATGGGGCAGTGCGTCCTCTCATGGAGGTTGTCTGCACCTTGGAGCAGACTAGGAGCAGACTACTTATTGGAGATGTGCACCTCAGTCCGCTCCAAAACAACCACAAGTGGTCCTCCAGCGTCTTTTCTAAAGACCACAAAAAACAGGTCTTTATTTTCCTGGAATGTGCCATTGCGCTCCTGCTCCCTTGTGCATATTTGTAGGCTTGCACCAATGCGAGCCTGCGATCTGTGGAGGGCGGGCTTTAGGCGTGGCGAGCTTCAGCGGTTGGTCGGGACCCATGACCAACTGGAAACCACCATTTTGGAAGCTGGAAGCTGCCGTTTTGGAAGCCGGAAGCCACCGTTTTGGAAGCTGGAAGCCACCATTTTGGAAGCTGGAAGCCACCATTTTGGAAGCCGGAGCAGTGCAGATCTATAGACCTGGCACTGCTCCGATTCACCCTGGACCAAGGAGGAGCCCTGCGGAAGGGCTTCAGGGACAATCCGCGTTGCTTCGGAGCCCAGAAGAAGCAGTAGGTAACTGCACGGAGCGATTCCCTAGCCTTGTGCAGAAGGGCCTTAGATACTTTACCTATCATATATCTCAAGAGGCCCTCTTCAGGCTGCCACCATATACAGAGGTGAGTTTGATGGGCACATGGGAGAAGGTGTTCCCTTGTGTGATTCCCAGACTGCACAATGCACTTCTTTCAGAGCTGTGACCAGTTCCAATTCTTGTGAAGACATGTCTTTTCAGACTCACCTTTTCAATTATTCTAATGTTTGCCGATTGTTGATTGAATGGTTTCATTGTTCAGTTTGTTTTTAGTGATATTGTCAGCCGTCTTGAATGCTTTTATTTTTCAAGAAAATCAGGAGAAAAATGTTATAAATAAATAAATTGCTTCCTTGGCATCGAGATACATATAGCATCATTCTTATTCTTATTCTCATTCTTCTTATTATTATTACATATATTTCAGTTGGATAGTTCTATAGCATTAACGATTATGTTATCTATGGCCTTCTGGGTCTGTACAACTGTATCATCTGCTAGCTAGCAGCCTAACTGTATTGATATGAAGTCCATCAGGATGAAAAAGAGAGAGAGAGAGAGAGAAACACCCATCTTTAAGGCAAGCCCAGGACATTCTACTACCTTCTACCTTCATTCCTGATATTCATAAGGTGATCAGACTGGCATTTGGATCTCTCTTTTCTGCATGGGTGACAGAATAGCATACTTCACTGCACTTGAGGGTACCAACAGGCCTAAGGGGCTAAAACTGCAGCCCACCTGGCACACGAAGCTCTGTTCCTTACACCCTTCCCTGTCTCATTTCAATGTGGTTGTCACTGCACAGCACACCTCCTGTATATGCAAGGATTCCACTCCAGGAACCCCTGTGAATGGTGAAATTCGCAAATGTTCACTTCCCATTGTGTGATCCCATGGCTGTGATGGATCTGTCTACACTTGAGCAGGCAGGTGCACACATCACTACCTTTGTAGGTATAGGATGCACTATACTTCCCGCTGTTCAAATTCATGTACCCAGAGACCATGGGTAAGGAGAGCATACTGTGTTCTCATATTTGTGCTACTTGGACAATAAAATGTAAATATAGAAAGTGCCAGTGAGGAATTATGATTTTCAAAATAGTATCTTATTTTGTCATCTTATCTTACCTTATCTGTTGCTCTTGCAACTGTCACAAGGAGTTCTGAGACAAAAAACATGCTCCTTGAAAGTGCTATATAGATCAAGTGTCAATCTGCTTTGTTAAAGCATTGAACTGATTTCAGAAATGCCGCATAGGTGGAAAGGCTTACATTCTCAGGTTGCTAAAGCTGGGCCAGTGTCATGTTATTTCCCTTGATTTCCTTCGTTGTGCCAATAAATTTCAAAACTAGGTACTTACCAAAAGAAGTACTGTAAGATTTTGCATGTTCTATAAATTTTATTAACCAGCCAGATTCAAAGTCCACTAAGAGCAATTTCTAATTTTCTGAAATCCTTTACTTTTAAAGCTACTGTATAATCTTTGAGCCAGACTTAAGGGGAAAAAGTCATTCCTTTTTAAATTAATGTCTCTTAAATGCTTTTTTTCCCTCATCATAACCCTTGAAGACAAAGAAATCCTTCAAAATAATAAAAAATGCTTCTAAAACCCTAAAGACAATACCTATTTTTTGAGTTTCCCATGCTATTTCAAAGAAATATATTTAAACCAAACCAGATATATTGTGAAGTGAAATTTGTGATATTTTTGTTACTTATACAGTATGATACAGTGGATGTTTACATTGTAAATATTGCTTCAGAGTGATCTACTTAAAACTGTACAGACATATGCTAGTTAACTCATATATATCCTGTGATTTGTTATACTCTAAATATTTTATTTTGGTAAATGCATATTAAAGACAGGCAAGCAAGGTCCAGGGAGAAAGTCCATCAAATTGCTGTTTTCAGTTGTATACAGAAAATCAAAAGAGTGCTGATTAATAGCCCCAAGCACTTAATCCATCATTGTTATTTGAGTGGTTAGTGAGTAACCTTTTTCTCTTTCTCTTTCATTGCAGATAGCCCCATTGACATGACTTCAAATCTCTGATTTTTACCACAGCTCTCAACAAATTTTGCCTAAAATGAAATTCAACATGGATATAATTTTCTAAAGGAAAGCATTGTTGGGGATATCTTGGGATGATAAATCATTTTCAATAGGATACACGGAAATTCTCAAGTGATTTTTTTGATTATTTCAGTTGTCACTCAATTTATGAGAGAGTAAAATTCCAAACAGATCTGGAGATCTTGCTAAAGCAAGACATTGGCAGGAATGCTGAGGATACTTGGAAGAATTATTTCAGCATGATGAGTGAAATTTCTAAAAGAGTTTCTTTTTTGTGTGTTGTTTTGCATAATAAATCTAGAACAATTTTTCTCAAATAATTATTCCAGATGAAAAAGTTGTGATGTTGCCTTTGTGCTCTCTTCAAGCTGTCTGATATATTTTAATGATACTGTCCCATCAGATGTTATGCCCTTTTTCATTTCTGACTGCAATAGACAAATGAAGTCATTTGTCTATTGCACTCAGATATTAAAAAGAACATACCAGAAACTGATTCTATAGAAAAGCAAAGCTTTTCCTGAAAGATCACTCACTCAAGGAAAAGGGCAAAATCTTGGATAGATTTTTTTCACAGAACGCTACACCATTATTTCAAATATGGAATATTTTCCTAAACAGCCAACCAAGCTAAAGTCTGACATACATCTTCTACATTTATTGGTGCACACATTTTCCATACCAAGATGTGATTAATGGTCTGTAGGTTCAATTTGTACTGAAAACATTGACGCTAAGGACTATTCTGCATTTGACTTTGTACATGTTGACTGATAAAAGCATTCCTAATATATACTTTAAAAGTTAGACTGAAGACACTTTGACAAACAAACAGACAAACTTTGGTCCTCCAAGTGTTCAGGACTCCATCTCCCAGAAACCCCAGCCAGCTGGTCAACAGTCAGGAATTCTGGGAGCTGAAGTAAAAAACATCTGGTGGACCAAATTTTGTGAGTCACTGTCCTAGGGAGCTAAACAGGAAAGAAATCTCAGTCTTTAAAACAGGATATGACATAGTGAAAATCACAACCACTATGGAATTGCTACAGCTCCTAGGGGAAGTAATAAGACAAAAGTGGTAGATGTTAGGACGTTATGCAGGAACAGGGGAGGGGGAATATGTTTATATGGAATTGTGAAATTCATTCTCCAGAAAACTGGCAAAAACAGAAGGTAGGAAGTGGAGTTCTCATTTACAAACTTTCTCTGCCTTGTTCCAGAGCAATTCCCCATCTTGATTTAGGGCCTCTCCACACTACACTGTCGTAGTGCTATTATTCCAGTTCCAACATCCTGTGAAATTCTGGGGTTCAGTTTGGTTTACTGACTTCTGCAGCACACTGACCTTTCCACTGGATAAGCCCAGCTTCTGTGGAGCCAACATGTCTGGCCTCTTGGGATGTGACTTACTCAAATAGCCACATACTATGTTCAACTGGAAAAAGCCCAGCACAGAGTTTCCTACTGGAACCTTGACAAGAAATCATTTGCCAGTTTTGAAAGCCAGTTCAGGGGCAAAGTCAACAAGCTAAAATATTCTTTTCATGTAAATTATATTAAAATTCTCAGACCAAAGCAGTGTTCAGTGCCTAACGGGATGACTACGACCACACCAGGTCTGATGCTGCAGTTTACCATTTGGACGACTGATTTCCATATCTTTCTTTATGAGCAAATGCCAGCACTGGTTGAACTTCTCAACTGTCAAATATGTTTTGGGGATTTACTGTCACCTTACAAATATTTTTAGACCACCTGCAGAGCAACAGCTGTCTCTATGGGGCATTTGAAAGAAAGTCCCACACAATAATATAATAGAAATTAATAAAATCAATAGGATTTTCTAAGAAAAAAGTTGTATTTAGTTATTCTCAAGACTGCTGAAACTCACGTGAAAAAATTTATGTAAGCTTGCACTTAAACAGATGTTAAAAATGGTCATGGGAATTTGCCTAGATTTCTGCATGGATCTTCAGATACATTTAGACATCCTGATAATGCTGTTCTGTCAAAACTGCTGTTGCTGTATATATTACCAGGACAAGACAGGTAAGTAGAAAAAGAACAATGGCACTGGTCAGAAAGAAGTGGTGATGAATAAATCCTCCTAGTCAATTAAAAAATTTTACTGAGGAGGGGAAATTTCTCAGCTGAGGATCTGAGTTACAGGGACATTGTTCTGGACCTAGCCAAGCACCAGTGGCATACCAAAAGTGGGGCAGTGGGAGCAGTTCACCCCAGATGCAGAGTATAAGGGGATGTGAAAAAATAAGTCCTTCCTTTTCCTGGTGGGAGTGTGAGGGTGAGAGCACTGTGTTTCAGGACTTCCTTAGGTATGAAGGGGATTGAGGGAGAGAAGACCAGGGAGGCCTAACTGGAGCAACTGGACTCCAGGGCTCTTCATCAGCCAGACTGAGGAGGAGGCTGTGCTAAAGCTGTCGCTGGCATGGCAGTGGGGAGGGTGGCACTGCCAGAGCAAGAGGGAGCTGAAGCTTCAGCCAGCACTGTGACACCCTTTGCAGCTGAACAACTTGCTTCTTCTTTTTACTGGAACTAATAATGTTTCCTCCCACTTTTTTCTCACAATTGTTACAGCCCCATGCACCTCTCAGGTTTGGCATGGTTTCATTGGCAAAATACAAATTAATTGGCTTAATACATTAATTGGCATCAACATAAAATGGAACCTGATATGACTGGAAGGTCAAGCTAGGCAGAGGAAAATTATTAACTGAACACATGTGATTGGAAGGCTGGTCAGTTAAACCCCCTCTAGGCACAGTCAAAGTCATTGTCAGGCAAATCATCATGCAGCTCAAGAGATAATAGGCTTAAGTTGAAGCTGGGATATCTCTGAGCATACAATGGTCAAGGGAAGTTCCCACCAAAACACTTATTGTTTCAACCTTGTCTCCTCACATCTGGACATTTCTCTGCATTGTCCCCAAACTTCTCCACAAGTACAGGGCTATTACAACAGCCATTAACTCTTTGTCATCTAACACTAAGATCATTAACTCCATCTGGACCCCACTGTCCATGTTGAAACTTCCATTGTTTACTTAGCTGAAAGAGCCATTCACACCTATGCCTCTCAGGCACATTTTGGGTATAAAAACTCTCCATCTGAGCAGGTCGATGCAGTACTTCACTTGCTGGTCACCGTGCTGTCACTTCAATTCCCAACACACTATTATCTTTAGGCACAAGTCTAAGCCACGTCATTGCTATCTTTGCTGCTCTCTGGATTAATAATTATCACCCAAACCCTGGATTTCCTCTAACAACTTTCCTCCCTTTATCCTTCGGCTCACTCTTGTCTGAGAGTGTGTGTAGTTGGGTCTTTGTGTGACTGAACACTTACAACACATTTTAGTTTATTTTGGAATCCCTGGCTGGTTCTTTCCTGCAAGACCCCGTAAACATTGGTGGAATGACCTCGTTAGGTTACTCCCTTCTCACGGGCATCCCAAATTTGAACTAATTGATGGCCCACTGTAGCATGGAGCTACTGGCATTGTGGGTGGACCCCCGAGTCACCCACATTTGGAGTAACACAGGTTCTCAGGAGAGAAACTCATTGTGAGTCATGGAAGCCCAGGGACAAGAACAAATACACACTGGATTTTCACTAGCCCTAGCCTGGGCCTACCTAATGTGGCTTCAGTCTTAGGACTTGATGTTTCCAGGGATGTTATCCAGCTTAAAAACAAAGTGCAGATGCTTGTATCATTTGTTTTAAAGGACGTGTTTCAAAGGTAAATTTCAGCTTTTGGAGTTCAGCCATAGAAATCTGGTGGGATAGTCTCTGTGTGGCAATTATGTATTTAAGTCTTTTATTCCAAGTCTCAAGTCTCTACCTTCAAGTTTCAAGTTGAGTCTCAAGTCCTTGCAAGATACCTTCAAGTCAAATCTCAAGTCTGGGAGCAAACTTCATAATCCAATTTATATCCTAGAATTTCTGGACAGATTAGAATAAAGTCAGTTTTAACAACCTAAGTAGAGTCAGCCCTCCACATTTGTGAGTTTGCCACCTGCAGCTTCTGAAGCAAGAAATAGGATCCTCTTACTCCCCATTACAGAAGCTCCAAAAGCTTTAGAAGGAAGAATCCTTCCTCCTCAAACCCATTGCCTAACACATGTGTTGTTCCCTTCTGAGAAACACATCATGCATTTTGGAGTGAGCCTTGCCTTCTGTTTTTAGGAAAAGTTTCAGAAGGCTCCTTCAATAGGCAGCAGGGATAGGCTGCTAACCAGACCTGAACCCTACCTCAAGCCCACTGCCTAACCTATTTGTTGTTCCCCTGCAAAAAATGCATCTATACTTTGGGCTGGAGACAGATCTTCATGTGACCAGTAGGCAAAAAGAGACAAAAGCGTTGTTCAAAGTCATAACGTTTCTGGATGAATGTGTTATGTACAGAAACAAGGGCAGCAAATCAGTCACTAAAAATATACAAGTCATGAATTGAGTCAAATCATTTATTGCCAAGTCAAGTCCAAGTCACATGTCATGTCCTGTTTCCAGAACATGAACTCTGACTCAGAGTCTGAAACAGGGGATATGCCAGAGGCCAAAAGAGGGGATGTGCAGAACCCGCTGTACAGGAAGAGATTACAGTGGCACAGAAAGAATAGGGGGCAGTGCCAGCTTTAGTGGAGAGTCCTACCCCTTCAGATGCAGAGGAGAACTTAATAGTACCTACCTTTGCTGAGTGCAGACAACAAAGAGAGAGCCTACACCAATCTCAGAGAATATATAAATGGCAACAATTAATCAAACAACAGCCACACTAGGTGACTGACCTATATAGCTGCTGCCCTTTCCCTCCAGGAGTTGTCAGAGCTTATCTGACCTCTCTGTTTGCTGGATGCCTTGCTGAACTCTGAGTCTGATTCTGGATTACCCTGACTGACTTTGGACTTGTTGCCTTTTAATTCCGTTGAACTTTAGTTTGTTTTGCTTGAATTATCAGCTGTGCTACTGGAACTGAGATAGGACATCAGGTCATTGAAATGACTTAAGTCAGATTTGAGTCCTAGTTAATTGACTCAAGTCTACATCTCTGCTGTACAGCAGAATGGCTTTGTGTTTTCCACTCCTGCTTTACATCATCATTAGAGATAAGTCCCAATGTGTTCAGTGGAGTGGAGTGCTTTGTCATAAAGACCATTTCTGCTTTCAGCCATATTGAAAACTAACCTTACATTAAATACAGACAAAAGTCCCATAGATCTATTTGAGTGAATGGAATATTTCCCAGTTTCCAAATTCAAATTGTCAGCATGCGTGGAAAATGGAGATTCGGGATCAGGAACAGGGGACAAAGGATTAAAGCCCCATATCTTGTCCAAGAGTGAGATTATTCAAAGTGCCCACATGTCAGATTAGGTTATAACGTTATGTTACACTAAGAAGAATGATGTCAAAAGCCCAAGCAAGATGGGCTCTGTATCACTTGGGTGAACCTTGATGAACTGCAACAGTTCCACCTACCCACACTGTTAAGCTAAGGGAAATCTTTGCAGTATTTATGAGGTTTCTTTGGTAGGTTATAAAATTTAGAATGTAACATATCTGTGTATTTTCTTGGTGATCTTTCATTAACTTTAATCATTTTTTTCTTTGATGTAATTAGTAAATTTTTCAAGGCTTCCTTTTCCCTTCCTTCCACTTGGGAAATCTATTGCAATCCCCAGAGTGTGACCTTTGGCTTTTTGCATGATGACAAATCCATAATTTATTCTAGCTAAAAGCAAAGCTAATGTTATCATTCACAAACTTCCCACATGCAGTATATTCCCCAGGATCATCTTTATAGAACATTTCCAACTTGCAGGAAGTTTTTTTAGGGTGGAGGTTGACAGTAAAGCGTGATTCTGGTATAGCATTTCATGTCGTTGAGCATGGAAGTGAGGAGGGGTTGGTAACTTTACTTTTATTGCAAGACAGCAATTTTGTTGTATTGTTCACATTCATGAGGACAAATCTAGCAAGTAGAATTGGGGCAAGCATTTGAGGTAGACATTTGTGGCTTCCAGATCTATTGTTATGCTCTTCCATTATTACCTCCTTCTGATTAAGCTGCTGAATCTGGACCCAGATCAGGATTGGACAAATGTGCAAGGGGCAGGGGAATTCTTCATATGCATCCCTATGAATTATGCAAGCACGTCCAAGTGTTCCAGAAGTGACATCTTAACACCTCCTGCTGCCATTTGCAACTCATTTTCAACTGAAAGCTGGGATTTGGGGTTGGGTATTAGAGGACTGAAAGCAAAAAGATATTTTCATGGTTTTTTTTAAATCTTAGGCTATGTGAGAGTGAAAAATTACCCCAAAATTGTTGCCACAAAATTTTGAAAAATATTCAAAAATTCCTTCAACAGTCAAAACTATATCATAAAGAAGAGGTGTAATTTTGTCTGCCGAATCTCCTGTCTGAAACACACAGGTACACACATATTATACACACACAAGTATGTAAGGTTTACTTTTTTGAATCCATGGAGGAGCATTCCATAATGCAAGCCATTAACTAGTAGAAGAAAGCCACTGTGGTATACAGTTGTGAATGCTGGACACAACTCCAGCAGGTCAGGGTTTGAATCCTCACACAGCTATGGAACTGGATGACCTTGAGCAAGTCACACTATCTTAGCCTCAGAGGAAGAGAACAAGACAAACCCTCTCAGAAGAAATCTTGCCATAAAAAAAAAAACATGCTAGGTATACTTTAGGGTCACCATAAGATGGAAACCACTTGAAGGCATATAAGAACAACAAATAGCACAGCTCAGATGAGATGATATATCTATATGCTCAGTCACAGTAAACTGATACAACAGTAAAAGTCATCTTAGGGCTTGAAGTACAGAACTCTAGTGCCCTCCCCTGAATGATATCATCAAACTATATCTCAAGATTCTGCAGGGCAGAGACAGAGGCCATTTCCACACTAGATGCTATTAGCACGTTGTACTGTTACAATCCCAGCATTGCCACTTGCATGATGGTAACAGGTTAGGAAGGCTTTTTTCCTCACCCTTCCACCTTCAGCGGATGAGTAGTGGTGTTGCCGCCAGTGTTCCTTCTACACTACAGCGTCCTTGAGCACTCTCTTTCCCTGCCTTCATCCCAGCCCATCACCCTGATTGGTCTTTTTTTTTTCCTT